>CAKAJE020001572.1:0-47958 GCA_916610135.2 Macropis europaea
GAAATAGGAGCGACGTAAATTGAACAAATGTGATAGAATTTCGCTGAATTCTTATGTTAACCGTAATATAAAATGATCTAATCGGGTCTCTGATTGCCCTACCCTAGAAGTTTAATAGTGCATTTTACTCACCATTCCACGCGCTTTAAGTTGCCGCCTAGCTCAGTACGCTATCTGAAATAGGAGCTACGTAAGTTGAACAAATGTCACAGAATTACGCTGAATTCTTATATTAACCGTAATATAAAATGATCTAATCGGGTCTCTGTTTGCCCTACCCTAGAAGTTTAATTGTGCATTTTACTCGCATTTTCTTGCGCTTTGAGATGCCGCTTAGCACACGTCGGTATCTGAAATAGGAGCGATGTAAATTGAACAAATGTGATAGAATTTCGCTGAATTCTTATATTAACCTTAATGTAAAATGATCTAATCGGGTCTTTGTTCGCCCTACCCTAGAAGTTTAATAGTGCATTTTACTCGCCACTTCATGCGCTTTGAGATGCCGCTTAGCCCAATAAGCTATCTGAAATAGGAGCGACGTAAATTGAACAAATGTGATAGAATTTCGGTGAATTCTTATATTAACCAAAATATAAAATGATCTAATCGGGTCTCTGATTGCCCTATCATAGAAGATTAATAGTGCATTTTACTCGTCATTCCACGCGCTTTAAGATGCCGCCTAGCCCAGTACGCTATCTGAAATAGGAGCGACGTAAATTGAACAAATGTGATAGAATTTTGATGAATTCTTAAATTAACCATAATATAAAATGATGTAGTCGGGTCTCTGTTCGCCCTACCCAAGAAGTTTAATAGTGCATTTTACTCGTCAATTCATGCGCTTTGCGATGCCGCTTAGCCCAATAAGCTATCTGAAATAGGAGCGACGTAAATTGAACAAATGTGATAGAATTTCGCTGAATTCTTATATTAACCAAAATATAAAATGATCTTATCGGGTCTCTGATTGCCTATCATAGAAGTTTAACAGTGCATTTTTACTCGCCATTCCACGCGCTTTAAGTTGCCGCCTAGCCCAGCACGCTATCTGAAATAGGAGCTACGTAAGTTGAACAAATGTCACAGAATTTCGCTGAATTCTTAAATTAACCATAATATGAAATGACCTAATCGGGTCTCTGTTTGCCCTACCCTAGAAGTTTAATAGAGCATTTTACTCGTCATTTCATGCGCTTTGAGATGCCGCCTAGCCCAGTACGCTATCTGAAATAGGAGCGACGTAAATTGAACAAATGTGATAGAATTTCGCTGAATTCTTTTATTTACCATAATGTTAAATGATCTAATCGGGTCTCTGTACGCCCTAGCGTACAAGCTTAATAGTGCATTTTATTCGTCATTTCATGCGCTTTGAGATGCCGCTTAGCCCAATACGCTATCTGAAATAGGAGCGACGCAAAATTGAACAAATGTGATAGAATTTCGCTGAATTCTTATATTAACCATAATATAAAATGATGTAATCGGGTCTCTGTTCGCCCTACCCAAGAAGTTTAATAGTGCATTTCTCTCGTCATTTCATGCGCTTTGAGATGCCGCTTAGCCCAATAGCTATCTGAAATAGGAGCGACGTAAATTGAACAATGTGATAGAATTTCCCTGAAATCTTATATTAACCGTAATATAAAATGATCTAATCGGGTCTCTGTTTGCATTACCCGAGAAGTTTAATAGTGCATTTACTCGCCATTCCACGCGCTTTAAGATGCCGCCTATCCGAGTACGCTTTCTGAAATAGGAGCGACGTAAGTTGAACAAATGTGATAGAATAACGCTGAATTCTTATATTAACCGTAATATAAAATGGTCTAATCGGGTCTCCGTTTGCCTTATCCTAGAAGTTTAATAGTGCATTTTACTCGCCATTCACGCGCTTTAAGATACCGCCTAGCCAGTACGCTATCTGAAATAGGAGCGACGTTAGTTGAACAAGTGTGATAGAATTACGCTGAATTCTTATATTAACCGTAATATAAAATGATCTATTCGGGTGTCTGTTCGCCCTACCCTAGAAGTTTAATAGTGCATTTCACTCGCCATTCCATGCGCTTTGAGATGCCGCTTAGCCCAATACGCTATCTGAAATAGGAGCGACGTAAATTGAACAAATGTGATAGAATTTCGCTGAATTCTTATGTTAACCGTAATATAAAATGACCTAATCGGGTCTCTGATTGCCCTACCCTAGAAGTTTAATAGTGCATTTTACTCACCATTCCACGCGCTTTAAGTTGCCGCCTAGCTCAGTACGCTATCTGAAATAGGAGCTACGTAAGTTGAACAAATGTCACAGAATTACGCTGAATTCTTATATTAACCGTAATATAAAATGGTCTAATCGGGTCTCTGTTTGCCCTACCCTAGAAGTTTAATAGTGCATTTTACTCGCCATTTCTTGCGCTTTGAGATGCCGCTTAGCACAAGTCGGTATCTGAAATAGGAGCGATGTAAATTGAACAAATGTGATAGAATTTCGCTGAATTCTTATATTAACCTTAATGTAAAAATGATCTAATCGGGTCTTTGTTCGCCCTACCCTAGAAGTTTAATAGTGCATTTTACTCGCCACTTCATGCGCTTTGAGATGCCGCTTAGCCCAATAAGCTATCTGAAATAGGAGCGACGTAAGTTGAACAAATGTGATAGAATTTCGCTGAATTCTTATATTAACCAAAATATAAAATGATCTAATCGGGTCTCTGATTGCCCTATCATAGAAGTTTAACAGTGCATTTTACTCGCCATTCCACGCGCTTTAAGTTGCCGCCTAGCCCAGCACGCTATCTGAAATAGGAGCTACGTAAGTTGAACAAATGTCACAGAATTTCGCTGAATTCTTAAATTAACCATAATATGAAATGGCCTAATCGGGTCTCTGTTTGCCCTACCCTAGAAGTTTAATAGAGCATTTTACTCGTCATTTCATGCGCTTTGAGATGCCGCCTAGCCCAGTACGCTATCTGAAATAGGAGCGACGTAAATTGAACAAATGTGATAGAATTTCGCTGAATTCTTTTATTTACCATAATGTTAAATGATCTAATCGGGTCTCTGTACGCCCTAGCGTACAAGCTTAATAGTGCATTTTATTCGTCATTTCATGCGCTTTGAGATGCCGCTTAGCCCAATACGCTATCTGAAATAGGAGCGACGCAAATTGAACAAATGTGATAGAATTTCGCTGAATTCTTATATTAACCATAATATAAAATGATGTAATCGGGTCTCTGTTCGCCCTACCCAAGAAGTTTAATAGTGCATTTCTCTCGTCATTTCATGCGCTTTGAGATGCCGCTTAGCCCAATAGCTATCTGAAATAGGAGCGACGTAAATTGAACAAATGTGATAGAATTTCCCTGAAATCTTATATTAACCGTAATATAAAATGATCTAATCGGGTCTCTGTTTGCATTACCCGAGAAGTTTAATAGTGCATTTTACTCGCCATTCCACGCGCTTTAAGATGCCGCCTATCCGAGTACGCTTTCTGAAATAGGAGCGACGTAAGTTGAACAAACGTGATAGAATAACGCTGAATTCTTATATTAACCGTAATATAAAATGGTCTAATCGGGTCTCCGTTTGCCTTATCCTAGAAGTTTAATAGTGCATTTTACTCGCCATTCCACGCGCTTTAAGATACCGCCTAGCCCAGTACGCTATCTGAAATAGGAGCGACGTTAGTTGAACAAGTGTGATAGAATTACGCTGAATTCTTATATTAACCGTAATATAAAATGATCTATTCGGGTGTCTGTTCGCCCTACCCTAGAAGTTTAATAATGCATTCCACTCGCCATTCCATGCGCTTTGAGATGCCGCTTAGCCCAATACGCTATCTGAAATAGGAGCGACGTAAATTGAACAAATGTGATAGAATTTCGCTGAATTCTTATGTTAACCGTAATATAAAATGATCTAATCGGGTCTCTGATTGCCCTACCCTAGAAGTTTAATAGTGCATTTTACTCACCATTCCACGCGCTTTAAGTTGCCGCCTAGCTCAGTACGCTATCTGAAATAGGAGCTACGTAAGTTGAACAAATGTCACAGAATTACGCTGAATTCTTATATTAACCGTAATATAAAATGATCTAATCGGGTCTCTGATTGCCCTACCCTAGAAGTTTAATAGTGCATTTTACTCGCCATTTCTTGCGCTTTGAGATGCCGCTTAGCACAAGTCGCTATCTGAAATAGGAGCGATGTAAATTGAACAAATGTGATAGAATTTCGCTGAATTCTTATATTAACCTTAATGTAAAATGATCTAATCGGGTCTTTGTTCGCCCAACCCTAGAAGTTTAATAGTGCATTTTACTCGTCAATTCATGCGCTTTGCGATGCCGCTTAGCCCAATAAGCTATCTGAAATAGGAGCGACGTAAATTGAACAAATGTGATAGAATTTCGCTGAATTCTTATATTAACCAAAATATAAAATGATCTTATCGGGTCTCTGATTGCCCTATCATAGAAGTTTAACAGTGCATTTTACTCGCCATTCCACGCGCTTTAAGTTGCCGCCTAGCCCAGCACGCTATCTGAAATAGGAGCTACGTAAGTTGAACAAATGTCACAGAATTACGCTGAATGCTTATATTAACCGTAATATAAAATGATCTAATCGGGTCTCTGTTTGCCTTATCCTAGAAGTTTAATAGTGCATTTTACTCGCCATTTCTTGCGCTTTGAGATGCCGCTTAGCCCAATACGCTATCTGAAATAGGAGCGACGTAAATTGAACAAAAGTGATAGAATTTCGCTGAATTCTTATTTTAACCTTAATGTAAAATGATCTAATCGGGTCTTTGTTCGCCCTACCCTAGAAGTTTAACAGTGCATTTCACTCGTCATTTCATGCGCTCTGAGTTGCCGCTTAGCCCAATAAGCTATCTGAAATAAGAGCGACGTAAATTGAACAAATGTGATAGAACTTCGCTGAATTCTTATATTAACCGTAATATAAAATGATCTGATCGGGTCTCTGCTTGCCCCACCCTAGAAGTTTAATAGTGCATTTTACTCGCCCTTTCGTGCGCTTTGAGATGCCGCTTAGCCCAATACGCTATCTGAAATAGGAGCGACGTAAATTGAACAAATGTGATAGAATTTCCCTGGATTCTTATATTAACCAAAATATAAAATGAACTAATCGGGTCTCTGATTGCCCTATCATAGAAGTTTAATAGTGCATTTTACTCGCCATTCCACGCGGTTTAAATTGCCGCCTAGCCCAGTACGCTATCTGACATAGGAGCTACGTAACTTGAACAAATGTGACAGAATTACGCTGAATTCTTATATTAACCGTAATATAAAATGATCTAATCGGGTCTCTGTTTGCCTTATCCTAGAAGTTTAATAGTGCATTTTACTCGCCATTTCATGCGCTTTGAGATGCCGCTTAGCCCAATAAGCTATCTGAAATAGGAGCGATGTAACTTGAACAAATGTGATAGAATTTCGCTGAATTCTTAAATTAACCATAATATGAAATGACCTAATCGGGTCTCTGTTTGCCCTACCCTAGAAGTTTAATAGAGCATTTTACTCGTCATTTCATGCGCTTTGAGATGCCGCCTAGCCCAGTACGCTATCTGAAATAGGAGCGACGTAAATTGAACAAATGTGATAGAATTTCGCTGAATTCTTTTATTTACCATAATGTTAAATGATCTAATCGGGTCTCTGTACGCCCTAGCGTATAAGCTTAATAGTGCATTTTATTCGTCATTTCATGCGCTTTGAGATGCCGCTTAGCCCAATACGCTATCTGAAATAGGAGCGACGCAAATTGAACAAATGTGATAGAATTTCGCTGAATTCTTATATTAACCATAATATAAAATGATGTAATCGGGTCTCTGTTCGCCCTACCCAAGAAGTTTAATAGTGCATTTCTCTCGTCATTTCATGCGCTTTGAGATGCCGCTTAGCCCAATAGCTATCTGAAATAGGAGCGACGTAAATTGAACAAATGTGATAGAATTTCCCTGAAATCTTATATTAACCGTAATATAAAATGATCTAATCGGGTCTCTGTTTGCATTACCCGAGAAGTTTAATAGTGCATTTTACTCGCCATTCCACGCGCTTTAAGATGCCGCCTATCCGAGTACGCTTTCTGAAATAGGAGCGACGTAAGTTGAACAAACGTGATAGAATAACGCTGAATTCTTATATTAACCGTAATATAAAATGGTCTAATCGGGTCTCCGTTTGCCTTATCCTAGAAGTTTAATAGTGCATTTTACTCGCCATTCCACGCGCTTTAAGATACCGCCTAGCCCAGTACGCTATCTGAAATAGGAGCGACGTTAGTTGAACAAGTGTGATAGAATTACGCTGAATTCTTATATTAAACGTAATATAAAATGATCTATTCGGGTGTCTGTTCGCCCTACCCTAGAAGTTTAATAGTGCATTTCACTCGCCATTCCATGCGCTTTGAGATGCCGCTTAGCCCAATACGCTATCTGAAATAGGAGCGACGTAAATTGAACAAATGTGATAGAATTTCGCTGAATTCTTATGTTAACCGTAATATAAAATGATCTAATCGGGTCTCTGATTGCCCTACCCTAGAAGTTTAATAGTGCATTTTACTCACCATTCCACGCGCTTTAAGTTGCCGCCTAGCTCAGTACGCTATCTGAAATAGGAGCTACGTAAGTTGAACAAATGTCACAGAATTACGCTGAATTCTTATATTAACCGTAATATAAAATGATCTAATCGGGTCTCTGTTTGCCCTACCCTAGAAGTTTAATTGTGCATTTTACTCGCCATTTCTTGCGCTTTGAGATGCCGCTTAGCACACGTCGGTATCTGAAATAGGAGCGATGTAAATTGAACAAACGTGATAGAATTTCGCTGAATTCTTATATTAACCTTAATGTAAAATGATCTAATCGGGTCTTTGTTCGCCCTACCCTAGAAGTTTAATAGTGCATTTTACTCGCCACTTCATGCGCTTTGAGATGCCGCTTAGCCCAATAAGCTATCTGAAATAGGAGCGACGTAAATTGAACAAATGTGATAGAATTTCGGTGAATTCTTATATTAACCAAAATATAAAATGATCTAATCGGGTCTCTGATTGCCCTATCATAGAAGATTAATAGTGCATTTTACTCGTCATTCCACGCGCTTTAAGATGCCGCCTAGCCCAGTACGCTATCTGAAATAGGAGCGACGTAAATTGAACAAATGTGATAGAATTTTGCTGAATTCTTAAATTAACCATAATATAAAATGATGTAGTCGGGTCTCTGTTCGCCCTACCCTAGAAGTTTAATAGTGCATTTTACTCGCCATTTCTTGCGCTTTGAGATGCCGCTTAGCACAAGTCGGTATCTGAAATAGGAGCGACGTAAGTTGAACAAACGTGATAGAATAACGCTGAATTCTTATATTAACCGTAATATAAAATGGTCTAATCGGGTCTCCGTTTGCCTTATCCTAGAAGTTTAATAGTGCATTTTACTCGCCATTCCACGCGCTTTAAGATACCGCCTAGCCCAGTACGCTATCTGAAATAGGAGCGACGTTAGTTGAACAAGTGTGATAGAATTATGATGAATTCTTATATTAAACGTAATATAAAATGATCTATTCGGGTGTCTGTTCGCCCTACCCTAGAAGTTTAATAGTGCATTTCACTCGCCATTCCATGCGCTTTGAGATGCCGCTTAGCCCAATACGCTATCTGAAATAGGAGCGACGTAAATTGAACAAATGTGATAGAATTTCGCTGAATTCTTATGTTAACTGTAATATAAAATGATGTAATCGGGTCTCTGATTGCCCTACCCTAGAAGTTTAATAGTGCATTTTACTCACCATTCCACGCGCTTTAAGTTGCCGCCTAGCTCAGTACGCTATCTGAAATAGGAGCTACGTAAGTTGAACAAATGTCACAGAATTACGCTGAATTCTTATATTAACCGTAATATAAAATGATCTAATCGGGTCTCTGTTTGCCCTACCCTAGAAGTTTAATTGTGCATTTTACTCGCCATTTCTTGCGCTTTGAGATGCCGCTTAGCACAAGTCGCTATCTGAAATAGGAGCGATGTAAATTGAACAAATGTGATAGAATTTCGCTGAATTCTTATATTAACCTTAATGTAAAATGATCTAATCGGGTCTTTGTTCGCCCAACCCTAGAAGTTTAATAGTGCATTTTACTCGTCAATTCATGCGCTTTGAGATGCCGCTTAGCCCAATAAGCTATCTGAAATAGGAGCGACGTAAATTGAACAAATGTGATAGAATTTCGCTGAATTCTTATATTAATCAAAATATAAAATGATCTACTCGGGTCTCTGATTGCCCTATCATAGAAGATTAGTAGTGCATTTTACTCGCCATTCCACGCGCTTTAAGATGCCGCCTAGCCCAGTACGCTATCTCAAATAGGAGCGACGTAAATTCAACAAATGTGATAGAATCTTGCTGAATTCTTAAATTAACCATAATATAAAATGATCTAATCGGGTCTCTGTTTGCCCTACCCTAGAAGTTTAATAGTGCATTTTACGCGCCATTTCATGCGCTTTGAGATGCCGTTTAACCCAATACGCTGTCTGAAATAGGAGCAACGAAAGTTGAACAAATGTGATAGAATTTCGCTGAATTATTTTATTAACCAGAATGTAAAATGATCTAATCGGGTCTCTGTTCGCCCTAGCCTAGAAGTTTAATAGTGCATTTTATTCGCCATTTCATGCGCTTTGTGATGCCGCGTAGCCCAATACGCTATCTGAAATAGGAGCGACGTAAATTGAACAAATGTGATAGAATTTCCCTGAATTCTTATATTAACCTTAATGTAAAATGATCTAATCGGGTCTCTGTTCGCCCTACCCTAGAAGCTTAATAGTGCATTTCACTCGTCATTTCATGCGCTTTCAGTTGCCGCTTAGCCCAATACGCTATCTGAAATAGGAGCGACGTAAATTGAACAAATGTGATAGAATTTCCCTGAAATCTTATATTAAACAAAATATAAAATGATCTAATCGGGTCTCTGATTGCCCTATCATAGAAGATTAGTAGTGCATTTTACTCGCCATTCCACGCGCTTTAAGATGCCGCCTAGCCCAGTACGCTATCTGAAATAGGAGCGACGTAACTTGAACAAATGTGATAGAATTACGCTGCATTCTTATATTAACCGTAATATAAAATGATCTAACCGGGTATCTGTTTGCCCTATCCTAGATGTTTAATAGTGCATTATACTCGCCATTTCATGCGTTTCGAGATGCCGCTTAGCTCAATACGCTATCTGAAATAGGAGCGACGAAAGTTGAACAAATGTGATAGAATTTCGCTGAATTATTTTATTAACCAGAATGTAAAATGATCTAATCTGGTCTCTGTTCGCCCTACCATAGAAGTCTTATAGTGCATTTCACTCGCCATTTCATGCGCTTTGAGATGCCGCTTAGCCCAATACGCTATCTGAAATAGGAGCGACCTAAATTGAACGAATGTGATAGAATTTCGCTCAATTCTTAAATTAACCATAATATAAAATGATGTAATCGGGTCTCTGTTCGCCCTACCCAAGAAGTTTAATAGTGCATTTCTCTCGTCATTTCATGCGCTTTGAGATGCCGCTTAGCCCAATAGCTATCTGAAATAGGAGCGACGTAAATTGAACAAATGTGATAGAATTTCCCTGAAATCTTATATTATCCGTAATATAAAATGATCTAATCGGGTCTCTGTTTGCATTACCCGAGAAGTTTAATAGTGCATTTTACTCGCCAATCCACGCGCTTTAAGATGCCGCCTATCCGAGTACGCTTACTGAAATAGGAGCGACGTAAGTTGAACAAATGTGATAGAATAACGCTGAATTCTTATATAAACCGTAATATAAAATGGTCTAATCGGGTCTCCGTTTGCCTTATCCTAGAAGTTTAATAGTGCATTTTACTCGCCATTCCACGCGCTTTAAGATACCGCCTAGCCAAAGTACGCTATCTGAAATAGGAGCGACGTTAGTTGAACAAGTGTGATAGAATTACGCTGAATTCTTATATTAACCGTAATATAAAATGATCTATTCGGGTGTCTGTTCGCCCTACCCTAGAAGTTTAATAGTGCATTTCACTCGCCATTCCATGCGCTTTGAGATGCCGCTTAGCCCAATACGCTATCTGAAATAGGAGCGACGTAAATTGAACAAATGTGATAGAATTTCGCTGAATTCTTATGTTAACCGTAATATAAAATGATCTAATCGGGTCTCTGATTGCCCTACCCTAGAAGTTTAATAGTGCATTTTACTCGCCATTTCATGCGCTTTGAGATGCCGCTTAGCCCAATATGCTATCTGATATAGGAGCGACGTAAATTGAACAAATGTGATAGAATTTCCCTGAAATCTTATATTAACCAAAATATAAAATGATCTAATCGGGTCTCTGATTGCCCTATCATTGAAGATTAAAAGTGCATTTTACTGGCCATACCACGCGCTTTAAGATGCCGCCTAGCCCAGTATGCTATCTGAAATAGGAACGACGTAAATTGAACAAATGTGATAGAATTTTGCTGAATTCTTAAATTAACCATAATATAAAATGATCTAATCGGGTCTCTGATTGCCCTACCCTAGAAGTTTAATAGTGCATTTTACTCGTCATTTCATGCGATCTGAGATGCCGCTTAGCCCAATAAGCTGTCTGAAATAGGAGCGACGTAAGTTGAACAAATGTGATAGAAGTTCCCTGAATACTTATATTAACCTTAATGTAAAATGATCTAATCGGGTCTCTGTTCGCCATGCCCTAGAAGTTTAATAGTGCATTTTACTCGCCATTTCATGCGCTTTGAGATGCCGCTTAGCCCAAAACGCTATCTGAAATAGGAGCGATGTAAAATGAACAAATGTGATAGGATTTCGCTGAATTCTTAAATTAACCATAATATAAAATGATCTAATCGGGTCTCTATGTGCCCAACCCTAGAAGCTTAATAGTGCATTTTACTCGCCATTTCTTGCGCTTTGAGATGCCGCTTAGCCCAATACGCTATCTGAAATAGGAGCGACGTAAATTGAACAAATGTGATAGAATTTCCCTGAAATGTTATAGTAAACAAAATATAAAATGATCTAATCGGGCCTCTGATTGCCCTATCATAGAAGTTTAGTAGTGCATTTTACTCGCCATTCCACGCGCTTTAAGATGCCGCCTAGCCCAGTACGCTATCTGAAATAGGAGCGACGTAACTTGAACGAATGTGATAGAATTACGCTGCATTCTTATATTAACCAAAATATAAAATTATCTAATCGGGTCTCTGATTGCCCTACCCTAGAAGTTTAATAGTGCATTTTACGCGTCATTTCATGCGCTTTGAGATGCCGCTTAGCCGAATACGCTATCTGAAATAGGAGCGACGTAAATTGAACAAATGTGATAGAATTTCCCTGAAATCTTATATTAATCAAAATATAAAATGATCTACTCGGGTCTCTGATTGCCCTATCATAGAAGATTAGTAGTGCATGTTACTCGCCATTCCATGCGCTTTGAGATGCCGCCTAGCCCAGTACGCTATCTGAAATAGGAGCGTCGTAACTTGAACAAATGTGATAGAATTACGCTGAATTCTTATATTAACCGTAATATAAAATGATCTAATCGGGTCTCTGTTTGCCTTATCCTAGAAGTTTAATAGCGCATTTTACTCCCCATTTCATGCGCTTTGAGATGACGCTTAGCCCAATACGCTATCTGGAATGGGAGCGACGTAAATTGAACAAATGTGATAGAATTTTCGTGAATCCTTATATTAACCTTAATGTAAAATGATCCAATCGGGTCTCTGTTCGCCCTACCATAGAAGTCTAATAGTGCATTTCACTCGCCATTTCATGCGCCTTGAGATGCCGCTTAGCCCAATACGCTATCTGAAATATCAGCGACACGAATTGAACAAATGTGATAGAATTTCCCTGAAATCTTGTATTAAACAAAATATAAAATGATCTAATCGCGTCTCTGATTGCCCTATCATACAACTTTAATAGTGCATTTTACTCGCCACACCACGCGCTTTAGGATGCCGCCTAGCCCAGTACGCTATCCGAAATAGGAGCGACGTAAATTGAACAAATGTGATAGAATTTTGCTGAATTCTTAAATTAACCATAATATAAAATGATCTAATCGGGTCTCTGTTTGCCCTACCCTAGAAGTTTAATAGTGCATTTTACTCGCCATTTCATGCGCTTTGAGATGCCGCTTAACCCAATACGCTATCTGAAATAGGAGCAACGAAAGTTGAACAAATGTGATAGAATTTCGCTGAATTATTTTATTAACCAGAATGTAAAATGATCTAATCGGTTCTCTGTTCGCCCTAGCCTAGAAGTTTAATAGTGCATTGTATTCGCCATTTCATGCGCTTTGTGATGCCGCGTAGCCCAATACGCTATCTGAAGTAGGAGCGACGTAAATTGAACAAATGTGATAGAATTTCGATGAATTCATTTATTAACCAAAATATAAAATGATCTAATCGGGTCTCTGATTGCCCTACCCTAGAAGTTTAATAGTGAATTTTACTCGCCATTTCATGCGCTTTGAGATACTGCTTAGCCCAATACGCTATCTGTAATAGGAGCGACGTAAATTGAACAAATGTGATAGAATTTCGCTGAATTCTTAAATTAACCATAATATAAAATGATCTAATGGGGTCTCTGTTTGCCCTACCCTAGAAGTTTAATAGTGCATTTTACTCGCCATTTCTTGCGCTTTGAGATGCCGCTTAGCACAAGTCGCTATCTGAAATAGGAGCGATGTAAATTGAACAAATGTGATAGAATTTCGCTGAATTCTTATATTAACCTTAATGTAAAAGGATCTAATCGGGTCTTTGTTCGCCCTACCCAAGAAATTTAATAGTGCATTTCACTCGTCAATTCATGCGCTTTGCGATGCCGCTTAGCCCAATAAGCTATCTGAAATTGGAGCGACGTATATTGAACAAATGTGATAGAATTTTGCTGAATTCTTATATTAACCAAAATATAAAATGATCTAATCGGGTCTCTGATTGCCCTATCATAGAAGTTTAATAGTGCATTTTACTCGCCATTCCACGCGCTTTAAGATGCCGCCTAGCCCAGTACGCTATCTGAAATAGGAGCTACGTAAGATGAACGAATGTGACAGAATTACGCTGATTTCTTATATTAACCGTAATATAAAATGATCTAATCGGTTCTCTGTTTGCCCTACCCTAGAAGTTTAATAGTGCATTTCTCTCGTCATTTCATGCGCATTGAGATGCCGCTTATCCCAATAGCTATCTGAAATAGGAGCGACGTAAATTGAACAAATGTGATAGAATTTCTCTGAAATCTTATATTAACCGTAATATAAAAGGATCTAATCGGGTCTCTGTTTGCATTACCCGAGAAGTCTAATAGTGCATTTTACTCGCCATTCCACGCGCTTTAAGATGCCGCCTATCCGAGTACGCTTTCTGAAATAGGAGCGACGTAAGTTGAACAAATGTGATAGAATAACGCTGAATTCTTATATTAACCGTAATATAAAATGGTCTAATCGGGTCTCCCTTTGCCTTATCCTAGAAGTTTAATAGTGCATTTTACTCGCCATTCCACGCGCTTTAAGATACCGCGTAGCCCAGTACGCTATCTGAAATAGGAGCGACGTAAATTGAACAAATGTGATAGAATTTTGCTGAATTCTTTTATTTACCATAATGTTAAATGATCTAATCGGGTCTCTGTTCGCCCTAGCGTACAAGCTTAATAGTGCATTTTATTCGTCATTTCATGCGCTTTGAGACGCCGCTTAGCCCAATACGCTATCTGAAATAGGAGCGACGCAAATTGAACAATTGTGATAGAATTTCGCTGAATTCTTATATTAACCAAAATATAAAATGATCTAATCGGGTCTCTGATTGCCCTATCAGAGAAGTTTAATAGTGCATTTTACTCGCGATTTCATGCGCTTTGAGATGCCGCTTAGCCCAGTACGCTATCTGAAATAGGAGCGATGTAAATTGAACAAATGTGATAGAATTTCGATGATTTCATTTATTAACCAAAATATAAAATGATCTAATCGGGTCTCTGATTGCCCTACCCTAGGAGTTTAATAGCGCATTTTACGCGCCATTTCATGCGCTTTGAGATGCCGCTTAGCCCAATACGCTATCTGATATATGAGCGACGCAAATTGAACAAATGTGATAGAATTTCGCTGAATTCTTATATTAACCAGAATATAAAATGATCTAATCGGGTCTCTGTTTGCTCTACCCTAGAAGTTTAATAGTGCATTTTACTCGCAATTTCATGCTCTTTGAGGTGCCGCTTAACCCAATACGCTATCTGCAATAGGAGCGACGTAAATTGAACAAATGTGATAGAATTTCGCTGAATTCTTATATTAACCATAATATAAAATGATGTAATCGGGTCACTGTTCGCCCTACCCAAGAAGTTTAATAGTGCATTTCTCTCGTCATTTCATGCGCTTTGAGATGCCGCTTATCCCAATAGCTATCTGAAATAGGAGCGACGTAAATTGAACAAATGTGATAGAATGTCCCTGAAATCTTATATTACCCGTAATATAAAATGATCTAATCGGGTCACTGATTGCCCTACCCTAGAAGTTTAATAGTGCATTTTACTCGCCATTTCATGCGCTTTGAGATGCCGCTTAGCCCAATACGCTGTCGGAAATATGAGCGACGTAAATTGAACAAATGTGATAGAATTTCGCTGAATTCTTATATTAACAAAAATATGAAATGATCTAATCGGGTCTCTGTTTGCCTTATCCTAGAAGCTTAGTATTGCATTTTACTCGCCATTTCATGCGCTTTGAGATGCCGCTTAGCCCAATACGCTATCTGAAACAGGTGCGACGTAAATTGAACAAATGTGATAGAATTTCGCTGAATTCTTAAGTTAACAATAATATAAAATGATCTAATCGGGTCACTGATTGCCCTATCATACAAGTTTAATAGTGCATTTTACTCGCCATTCCACGCGCTTTAAGATGCCGGCCAGCCCAGTACGCTATCTGAAATAGGAGCGACGTAATTTGAAGAAATGTGATAGAATTACGCTGAATTCTTATATTAACCGTAATATAAAATGATCTAATCGGGTCTCTGATTGCCCTACCCTAGAAGTTTAATAGCGCATTTTACGCGCCATTTCATGCGCTTTGAGATGCCGCTTAGCCCAATACGCTATCTGATATATGAGCGACGCAAATTGAACAAATGTGATAGAATTTCGCTGAATTCTTTTATTAACCAGAATGTAAAATGATCTAATCGGGTCTCTGTTCGCCCTAGCCTAGAAGTTTAATAGTGCATTTTACTCGCCATTTCATGCGCTTTGAGATGCCGCTTAACCCAATACGCTGTCTTAAATAGGAGCAACGAAAGTTGAACAAATGTGATAGAATTTCGCTGAATTATTTTATTAACCAGAATGTAAAATGATCTAATCGGGTCTCTGTTCGCCCTAGCCTAGAAGTTTAATAGTGCATTTCACTCGTCATTTCATGCGCTTTCAGTTGCCGCTTAGCCCAATACGCTATCTGAAATAGGAGCGACGTAAATTGAACGAATGTGATAGAATTTCCCTGAAATCTTATATTAAACAAAATATAAAATGATCCAATCGGGTCTCTGATTGCCCTATCATAGAAGTTTTGTAGTGCATTTTACTCGCCATTCCACGCGCTTTAAGATGCCGCCTAGCCCAGTACGCTATCTGATATAGGAGCGACGTAACTTGAACGAATGTGATAGAATTACGCTGCATTCTTATATTAACCAAAATATAAAATTATCTAATCGGGTCTCTGTTCGCCCTAGCCTAGAAGTTTAATAGTGCATTTTATTCGCCATTTCATGCGCTTTGAGATGCCGCTTAACCCAATACGCTATCTGAAATAGGAGCGACGTAAATTGAACAAATGTGGTAGAATTTCCCTGAAATCTTATATTAAACCAAATATGAAGTGATCTAATCGGGTCTCTGACTGCCCTATCATAGAAGTTTAACAGTGCATTTTACTCGCCATTCCACGCGCTTTAAGATGCCGCCTAGCCCAGTACGCTATCTCAAATAGGAGCGACGTAAATTCAACAAATGTGATAGAATCTTGCTGAATTCGTAATTAACCATAATATAAAATGATCTAATCGGGTCTCTGTTTGCCCTACCCTAGAAGTTTAATAGTGCATTTTACGCGCCATTTCATGCGCTTTGAGATGCCGCTTAACCCAATACGCTATCTGAAATAGGAGCAACGAAAGTTGAACAAATGTGATAGAATTTCGCTGAATTATTTTATTAACCAGAATGTAAAATGATCTAATCGGGTCTCTGTTCGCCCTAGCCTAGAAGTTTAATAGTGCATTTTATTCGCCATTTCATGCGCTTTGTGATGCCGCGTAGCCCAATACGCTATCTGAAATAGGAGCGACGTAAATTGAACAAATGTGATAGAATTTCCCTGAATTCTTATATTAACCTTAATGTAAAATGATCTAATCGGGTCTCTGTTCGCCCTACCCTAGAAGCTTAATAGTGCATTTCACTCGTCATTTCATGCGCTTTCAGTTGCCGCTTAGCCCAATACGCTATCTGAAATAGGAGCGACCTGAATTGAACGAATGTGATAGAATTTCGCTCAATTCTTAAATTAACCATAATATAAAATGATCTAATCGGGTCTCTGTTTGCCCTACCCTAGGAGTTTAATAGTGCATTTTACTCGCCATTTCATGCGCTTTGAGATGCCGCTTAGCCCAATACGCTATCTGAAATATCAGCGGCACGAATTGAACAAATGTGATAGAATTTCCCTGAAATCTTGTATTAAACAAAATATAAAATGATCTAATCGCGTCTCTGATTGCCCTATCATACAACTTTAATAGTGCATTTTACTCGCCACACCACGCGCTTTAGGATGCCGCCTAGCCCAGTACGCTATCCGAAATAGGAGCGACGTAAATTGAACAAATGTGATAGAATTTTGCTGAATTCTTAAATTAACCATAACATAAAATGATCTAATCGGGTCTCTGTTTGCCCTACCCTAGAAGTTTAATAGTGCATTTTACTCGCCATTTCATGCGCTTTGAGATGCCGCTTAACCCAATACGCTATCTGAAATAGGAGCAACGAAAGTTGAACAAATGTGATAGAATTTCGCTGAATTATTTTGTTAACCAGAATGTAAAATGATCTAATCGGTTCTCTGTTCGCCCTAGCCTAGAAGTTTAATACTGCATTTTATTCGCCATTTCATGCGCTTTGTGATGCCGCCTAGCCCAATACGCTATCTGAAATAGGAGCGACGTAAATTCAACAAATGTGATAGAATCTTGCTGAATTCTTAAATTAACCATAATATAAAATGATCTAATCGGGTCTCTGTTTGCCCTACCCTAGGAGTTTAATAGCGCATTTTACTCGCCATTTCATGCGCTTTGAGATGCCGCTTAGCCCAATACGCTATCTGAAATATGAGCGACACGAATTGAACAAATGTGATAGAATTTCCCTGAAATCTTATATTAAACAAAATATAAAATGATCTAATCGCGTCTCTGATTACCCTATCATACAAGTTTAATAGTGCATTTTACTCGCCACTCCACGCGCTTTAAGATGCCGGCCAGCCCAGTACGCTATCTGAAATAGGAGCGACGTAATTTGAAGAAATGTGATAGAATTACGCTGAATTCTTATATTAACCGTAATATAAAATGATCTAATCGGGTCTCCGTTTGCCCTACCCTAGAAGTTTAATAGTCCATTTTATTCGCCATTTAATGCGCTTTGAGATGCCGGTTATCCCAATACGCTAACTGAAATAGGAGCGACGTAAATAGAACAAATGTGATAGGATTTCCCTGAAATCTTATATTAAACAAAATATAAAATGATCTAATCGGGTCTCTGACTGCCATATCATAGAAGTTTAATAGTGCATTTTACTCGCCATTCCACGCGCTTTAAGATGCCGGCTAGCCCAGTACGCTATCTGAAATAGGAGCGACGTAAATTCAACAAATGTGATAGAATCTTGCTGAATTCTTAAATTAACCATAATATAAAATGATCTAATCGGGTCTCTGTTTGCCCTACCCTAGAAGTTTAATAGTGCATTTCACTCGCCATTTCATGCGCTTTCAGTTGCCGCTCAGCCCAATACGCTATCTGAAATAGGAGCGACGTAAATTGAACAAATGTGATAGAATTTCCCTGAAATCTTGTATTAAACAAAATATAAAATGATCTAATCGGGTCTCTGATTGCCCTATCATCGAAGATTAGTAGTGCATTTTACTCGCCATTCCACGCGCTTTAAGATGCCGCCTAGCCCAGTACGCTATCTGAAATAGGAGCGACGTAACTTGAACAAATGTGATAGAATTACGCTGCAATCTTATATTAACCGTAATATAAAATGATCTAACCGGGTATCTGTTTGCCCTATCCTAGAAGTTTAATAGTGCATTATACTCGCCATTTCATGCGCTTCGAGATGCCGCTTAGCTCAATACGCTATCTGAAATAGGAGCGACGAAAGTTGAACAAATGTGATAGAATTTCGCTGAATTATTTTATTAACCAGAATGTAAAATGATCTAATCTGGTCTCTGTTCGCCCTACCATAGAAGTCTTATAGTGCATTTCACTCGCCATTTCATGCGCTTTGAGATGCCGCTTAGCCCAATACGCTATCTGAAATAGGAGCGACCTAAATTGAACGAATGTGATAGAATTTTGCTGAATTCTTAAATTAATCATAATATAAAATGATCTAATCGGGTCTCTGCTTGCCCTACCCTAGAAGTTTAATAGTGCATTTTACTCGTCATTTCATGCGCTTTGAGATGCCGCTTAGCCCAATACGCTATCTGAAATATCAGCGACACGAATTGAACAAATGTGATAGAATTTCCCTGAAATCTTGTATTAAACAAAATATAAAATGATCTAATCGCGTCTCTGATTGCCCTATCATACAACTTTAATAGTGCATTTTACTCGCCACACCACGCGCTTTAGGATGCCGCCTAGCCCAGTACGCTATCCGAAATAGGAGCGACGTAAATTGAACAAATGTGATAGAATTTTGCTGAATTCTTAAATTAACCATAATATAAAATGATCTAATCGGGTCTCTGTTTGCCCTACCCTAGAAGTTTAATAGTGCATTTTACTCGCCATTTCATGCGCTTTGAGATGCCGCTTAACCCAATACGCTATCTGAAATAGGAGCAACGAAAGTTGAACAAATGTGATAGAATTTCGCTGAATTATTTTGTTAACCAGAATGTAAAATGATCTAATCGGTTCTCTGTTCGCCCTAGCCTAGAAGTTTGATACTGCATTTTATTCGCCATTTCATGCGCTTTGTGATGCCGCCTAGCCCAATACGCTATCTGAAATAGGAGCGACGTAAATTCAACAAATGTGATAGAATCTTGCTGAATTCTTAAATTAACCATAATATAAAATGATCTAATCGGGTCTCTGTTTGCCCTACCCTAGGAGTTTAATAGCGCATTTTACTCGCCATTTCATGCGCTTTGAGATGCCGCTTAGCCCAATACGCTATCTGAAATATGAGCGACACGAATTGAACAAATGTGATAGAATTTCCCTGAAATCTTATATTAAACAAAATATAAAATGATCTAATCGCGTCTCTGATTCCCCTATCATACAAGTTTAATAGTGCATTTTACTCGCCACTCCACGCGCTTTAAGATGCCGGCCAGCCCAGTACGCTATCTGAAATAGGAGCGACGTAATTTGAAGAAATGTGATAGAATTACGCTGAATTCTTATATTAACCGTAATATAAAATGATCTAATCGGGTCTCCGTTTGCCCTACCCTAGAAGTTTAATAGTCCATTTTATTCGCCATTTAATGCGCTTTGAGATGCCGGTTATCCCAATACGCTAACTGAAATAGGAGCGACGTAAATAGAACAAATGTGATAGGATTTCCCTGAAATCTTATATTAAACAAAATATAAAATGATCTAATCGGGTCTCTGACTGCCATATCATAGAAGTTTAATAGTGCATTTTACTCGCCATTCCACGCGCTTTAAGATGCCGGCTAGCCCAGTACGCTATCTGAAATAGGAGCGACGTAAATTCAACAAATGTGATAGAATCTTGCTGAATTCTTAAATTAACCATAATATAAAATGATCTAATCGGGTCTCTGTTTGCCCTACCCTAGAAGTTTAATAGTGCATTTCACTCGCCATTTCATGCGCTTTCAGTTGCCGCTCAGCCCAATACGCTATCTGAAATAGGAGCGACGTAAATTGAACAAATGTGATAGAATTTCCCTGAAATCTTGTATTAAACAAAATATAAAATGATCTAATCGGGTCTCTGATTGCCCTATCATCGAAGATTAGTAGTGCATTTTACTCGCCATTCCACGCGCTTTAAGATGCCGCCTAGCCCAGTACGCTATCTGAAATAGGAGCGACGTAACTTGAACAAATGTGATAGAATTACGCTGCAATCTTATATTAACCGTAATATAAAATGATCTAACCGGGTATCTGTTTGCCCTATCCTAGAAGTTTAATAGTGCATTATACTCGCCATTTCATGCGCTTCGAGATGCCGCTTAGCTCAATACGCTATCTGAAATAGGAGCGACGAAAGTTGAACAAATGTGATAGAATTCCGCTGAATTATTTTATTAACCAGAATGTAAAATGATCTAATCTGGTCTCTGTTCGCCCTACCATAGAAGTCTTATAGTGCATTTCACTCGCCATTTCATGCGCTTTGAGATGCCGCTTAGCCCAATACGCTATCTGAAATAGGAGCGACCTAAATTGAACGAATGTGATAGAATTTTGCTGAATTCTTAAATTAACCATAATATAAAATGATCTAATCGGGTCTCTGCTTGCCCTACCCTAGAAGTTTAATAGTGCATTTTACTCGTCATTTCATGCGCTTTGAGATGCCGCTTAGCCGAATACGCTATCTGGAATAGGAGCGGCGTAAATTGAACAAATGTGATACTATTTCCCTGAAATCTTATATTAAACAAAATATAAAATGATCTAATCGGGTCTCTGATTGCCCTATCATAGAAGTTTAGTAGTGCATTTTACTCGCCATTCCACGCGCTTTAAGTTGCCGCCTAGCCCAGTACGCTATCTGAAATAGGAGCGACGTAAGTTGAACAAATGTGATAGAATTTTGCTGAATTCTTAAATTAACCATAATATAAAATGATCTAATCGGGTCTCTGTTTGCCCTACCCTAGAAGTTTAATAGTGCATTTTAGTCGCCATTTCATGCGCTTTGAGATCCGGCTTAGCCCAATACGCTATCTGAAATAGGAGCGACGTAAATTGAACAAATGTGATAGAATTTCCCTGAAATCTTATATTAATCAAAATATAAAATGATCTACTCGGGTCTCTGATTGCCCTATCATAGAAGATTAGTAGTGCATTTTACTCGCCATTCCATGCGCTTTGAGATGCCGCCTAGCCCAGTACGCTATCTGAAATAGGAGCGTCGTAACTTGAACAAATGTGATAGAATTACGCTGAATTCTTATATTAACCGTAATATAAAATGATCTAACCGGGTCTCTGTTTGCCTTATCCTAGAAGTTTAATAGCGCATTTTACTCGCCATTTCATGCGCTTTGAGATGCCGCTTAGCCCAATACGCTATCTGGAATGGGAGCGACGTAAATTGAACAAATGTGATAGAATTTTCGTGAATCCTTATATTAACCTTAATGTAAAATGATCCAATCGGGTCTCTGTTCACCCTACCATAGAAGTCTAATAGTGCATTTCACTCGCCATTTCATGCACCTTGAGATGCCGCTTAGCCCAATACGCTATCTGAAATAGGAGCGACGTAAGTTGAACAAATGTGATAGAATTACGCTGAATTCTTTTATTAACCATAATGTAAAATGATCTGCTCGGGTCTCTGTTCGCCCTAGCCTAGAAGTTTAATAGTGCATTTTATTCGCCATTTCATGCGCTTTGAGATGCCACTTAGCCAAATACGCTATCTGAAATTGGAGCGACGTGAATTGATCAAATGTGATAGAATTTCCCTGAAATCTTATATTAAACAAAATATAAAATGATCTAATCGCGTCTCTGATTGCCCTATCATACAAGTTTAATAGTGCATTTTACTCGCCACTCCACGCGCTTTAAGATGCCGGCCAGCCCAGTACGCTATCTGAAATAGGAGCGACGTAATTTGAAGAAATGTGATAGAATTACGCTGAATTCTTATATTAACCGTAATATAAAATGATCTAATCGGGTCTCCGTTTGCCCTACCCTAGAAGTTTAATAGTCCATTTTATTCGCCATTTAATGCGCTTTGAGATGCCGGTTATCCCAATACGCTAACTGAAATAGGAGCGACGTAAATAGAACAAATGTGATAGGATTTCCCTGAAATCTTATATTAAACAAAATATAAAATGATCTAATCGGGTCTCTGACTGCCATATCATAGAAGTTTAACAGTGCATTTTACTCGCCATTCCACGCGCTTTAAGATGCCGCCTAGCCCAGTACGCTATCTGAAATAGGAGCGACGTAAATTCAACAAATGTGATAGAATCTTGCTGAATTCTTAAATTAACCATAATATAAAATGATCTAATCGGGTCTCTGTTTGCCCTACCCTAGAAGTTTAATAGTGCATTTTACTCGCCATTTCATGCGCTTTGAGATGCCGCTTAGCCCATTACGCTATCTGAAATATGAGCGACACGAATTGAACAAATGTGATAGAATTTTGCTGAATTCTTAAATTAACGACAATATAAAATGATCTAATCGGGTCACTGATTGCCCTATCATAGAAGTTTAATAGTGCATTTTACTCGCCATTCCACGCGCTTTAAGATGCCGGCCAGCCCAGTACGCTATCTGAAATAGGAGCGACGCAAGTTGAACAAATGTGATAGAATTTTGCTGTATTCTTATATTAACCGTAATATAAAATGATCTAATCGAGTATCTGTTTGCCTTATCCTAGAAGTTTAATAGTGCATTATACTCGCCATTTCATGCGCTTCGAGATGCCGCTTAGCTCAATACGCTATCTGAAATACGAGCGACGAAAGTTGAACATATGTGATAGAATTTCGCTGAATTATTTTATTAACCAAAATATAAAATGATCTAATCTGATCTCTGTTCGCCATAGCCTAGAAGTTTAATAGTGCATTTTGTTCGCCATTTCATGTGCTTTGTGATGCCGCTTAGCCCCATACGCTATCTGAAATAGGAGCGACGTAAATAGAACAAATGTGATAGGATTTCCCTGAAATCTTATATTAAACAAAATATAAAATGATCTAATCGGGTCTCTGATTGCTCTATCATAGAAGTTTAGTAGTGCATTTTACTCGCCCTTCCACGCGCTTGAAGATGCCGCCTAGGTCAGTAGGCTATCTGAAATAGGAGCGACGTAAGATGAACAAATGTGATAGAATTACGCTGAATTCTTATATTAACCGTAATATAAAATGAACTAACCGGGTCTCCGTTTGCCTTATCCTAGAAGTTTAATAGCGCATTTTACGCACCATTTCATGCGCTTTGACGGGCCGCTTAGCCCAATACGCTATCTGAAATAGGAGCGACGTATATTGAACAAATGTGATAGAATTTCCGTGAATTCTTATATAAACCTTAATGTAAAATGATCCAATCGGGTCTCTGTTCGCCCTACCCTAGAAGTTTAATAGTGCATTTCACTCGCCATTTCATGCGCTTTGAGGTGCCGCTTAGCCCAATACGCTATCTGAAATAGGAGCGACGTAAGATGAACAAATGTGATAGAATTACGCTGAATTCTTATATTAACCGTAATATAAAATGAACTAATCGGGTCTCCGTTTGCCTTATCCTAGAATTTTAATAGCGCATTTTACGCATCATTTCATGCGCTTTGACGGGCCGCTTAGCCCAATACGCTATCTGAAATAGGAGCGACGTATATTGAACAAATGTGATAGAATTTCCGTGAATTCTTATATAAACCTTAATGTAAAATGATCCAATCGGGTCTCTGTTCGCCCTACCCTAGAAGTTTAATAGTGCATTTCACTCGCCATTTCATGCGCTTTGAGGTGCCGCTTAGCCCAATACGCTATCTGAAATAGGAGCGACGTAAGTTGAACAAATGTGATAGAATTTCGCTGAATTGTTTCATTAACATTAATGTAAAATGATCTAATCGAGTCTCTGTTTGCCCTACCATAGAATTTTAATAGTGCATTCTACTCGCCATTCCACCCGCTTTAAGATGCCGCCTAGCCCAGTACGCTATCTGAAATAGGAGCGACGTAAATTGAACAAATGTGATAGAATTTTGCTGAATTCTTAAATTAACCATAATATAAAATGATCTAATCGGGTCTCTGTTTGCCCTACCCTAGAAGTTTAATAGTGCATTTCACTCGTCATTTCATGCGCTTTGAGATGACGCTAAGCCCAATAAGCTATCTGAAATAGGAGCGACGTAAATTGAACAAATGTGATAGAATTTCGTTGAATTCTTATATTAACCAAAATATAAAATGATCTAATCTGATCTCTGTTCGCCATAGCCTAGAAGTTTAATAGTGCATTTTGTTCGCCCTTTCATGTGCTTTGTGATGCCGCTTAGCCCAATACGCTATCTGAAATAGGAGCGACGTAAATTGAACAAATGTGATAGAATTTCCCTGAAATCTTATATTAAACAAAATATAAAATGATCTAATCGGGTCTCTGATTGCTCTATCATAGAAGTTTAGTAGTGCATTTTACTCGCCCTTCCACGCGCTTGAAGATGCCGCCTAGGTCAGTAGGCTATCTGAAATAGGAGCGACGTAAGATGAACAAATGTGATAGAATTACGCTGAATTCTTATATTAACCGTAATATAAAATGAACTAATCGGGTCTCCGTTTGCCTTATCCTAGAAGTTTAATAGCGCATTTTACGCACCATTTCATGCGCTTTGACGGGCCGCTTAGCCCAATACGCTATCTGAAATAGGAGCGACGTATATTGAACAAATGTGATAGAATTTCCGTGAATTCTTATATAAACCTTAATGTAAAATGATCCAATCGGGTCTCTGTTCGCCCTACCCTAGAAGTTTAATAGTGCATTTCACTCGCCATTTCATGCGCTTTGAGGTGCCGCTTAGCCCAATACGCTATCTGAAATAGGAGCGACGTAAGATGAACAAATGTGATAGAATTACGCTGAATTCTTATATTAACCGTAATATAAAATGAACTAATCGGGTCTCCGTTTGCCTTATCCTAGAATTTTAATAGCGCATTTTACGCATCATTTCATGCGCTTTGACGGGCCGCTTAGCCCAATACGCTATCTGAAATAGGAGCGACGTATATTGAACAAATGTGATAGAATTTCCGTGAATTCTTATATAAACCTTAATGTAAAATGATCCAATCGGGTCTCTGTTCGCCCTACCCTAGAAGTTTAATAGTGCATTTTATTCGCCATTTCATGCGCTTTGAGGTGCCGCTTAGCCAAATACGCTATCTGAAATTGGAGCGACGTGAATTGATCAAATGTGATAGAATTTCCCTGAAATCTTATATTAAACAAAATATAAAATGATCTAATCGCGTCTCTGATTGCCCTATCATACAAGTTTAATAGTGCATTTTACTCGCCACTCCACGCGCTTTAAGATGCCGGCCAGCCCAGTACGCTATCTGAAATAGGAGCGACGTAATTTGAAGAAATGTGATAGAATTACGCTGAATTCTTATATTAACCGTAATATAAAATGATCTAATCGGGTCTCCGTTTGCCCTACCCTAGAAGTTTAATAGTCCATTTTATTCGCCATTTAATGCGCTTTGAGATGCCGGTTATCCCAATACGCTAACTGAAATAGGAGCGACGTAAATAGAACAAATGTGATAGGATTTCCCTGAAATCTTATATTAAACAAAATATAAAATGATCTAATCGGGTCTCTGACTGCCATATCATAGAAGTTTAACAGTGCATTTTACTCGCCATTCCACGCGCTTTAAGATGCCGCCTAGCCCAGTACGCTATCTGAAATAGGAGCGACGTAAATTCAACAAATGTGATAGAATCTTGCTGAATTCTTAAATTAACCATAATATAAAATGATCTAATCGGGTCTCTGTTTGCCCTACCCTAGAAGTTTAATAGTGCATTTTACTCGCCATTTCATGCGCTTTGAGATGCCGCTTAGCCCATTACGCTATCTGAAATATGAGCGACACGAATTGAACAAATGTGATAGAATTTTGCTGAATTCTTAAATTAACGACAATATAAAATGATCTAATCGGGTCACTGATTGCCCTATCATAGAAGTTTAATAGTGCATTTTACTCGCCATTCCACGCGCTTTAAGATGCCGGCCAGCCCAGTACGCTATCTGAAATAGGAGCGACGCAAGTTGAACAAATGTGATAGAATTTTGCTGTATTCTTATATTAACCGTAATATAAAATGATCTAATCGAGTATCTGTTTGCCTTATCCTAGAAGTTTAATAGTGCATTATACTCGCCATTTCATGCGCTTCGAGATGCCGCTTAGCTCAATACGCTATCTGAAATACGAGCGACGAAAGTTGAACATATGTGATAGAATTTCGCTGAATTATTTTATTAACCAAAATATAAAATGATCTAATCTGATCTCTGTTCGCCATAGCCTAGAAGTTTAATAGTGCATTTTGTTCGCCATTTCATGTGCTTTGTGATGCCGCTTAGCCCCATACGCTATCTGAAATAGGAGCGACGTAAATTGAACAAATGTGATAGAATTTCCCTGAAATCTTATATTAAACAAAATATAAAATGATCTAATCGGGTCTCTGATTGCTCTATCATAGAAGTTTAGTAGTGCATTTTACTCGCCCTTCCACGCGCTTGAAGATGCCGCCTAGGTCAGTAGGCTATCTGAAATAGGAGCGACGTAAGATGAACAAATGTGATAGAATTACGCTGAATTCTTATATTAACCGTAATATAAAATGAACTAACCGGGTCTCCGTTTGCCTTATCCTAGAAGTTTAACAGCGCATTTTACGCACCATTTCATGCGCTTTGACGGGCCGCTTAGCCCAATACGCTATCTGAAATAGGAGCGACGTATATTGAACAAATGTGATAGAATTTCCGTGAATTCTTATATAAACCTTAATGTAAAATGATCCAATCGGGTCTCTGTTCGCCCTACCCTAGAAGTTTAATAGTGCATTTCACTCGCCATTTCATGCGCTTTGAGGTGCCGCTTAGCCCAATACGCTATCTGAAATAGGAGCGACGTAAGATGAACAAATGTGATAGAATTACGCTGAATTCTTATATTAACCGTAATATAAAATGAACTAATCGGGTCTCCGTTTGCCTTATCCTAGAAGTTTAATAGCGCATTTTACGCACCATTTCATGCGCTTTGACGGGCCGCTTAGCCCAATACGCTATCTGAAATAGGAGCGACGTATATTGAACAAATGTGATAGAATTTCCGTGAATTCTTATATAAACCTTAATGTAAAATGATCCAATCGGGTCTCTGTTCGCCCTACCCTAGAAGTTTAATAGTGCATTTCACTCGCCATTTCATGCGCTTTGAGGTGCCGCTTAGCCCAATACGCTATCTGAAATAGGAGCGACGTAAGATGAACAAATGTGATAGAATTACGCTGAATTCTTATATTAACCGTAATATAAAATGAACTAATCGGGTCTCCGTTTGCCTTATCCTAGAATTTTAATAGCGCATTTTACGCATCATTTCATGCGCTTTGACGGGCCGCTTAGCCCAATACGCTATCTGAAATAGGAGCGACGTATATTGAACAAATGTGATAGAATTTCCGTGAATTCTTATATAAACCTTAATGTAAAATGATCCAATCGGGTCTCTGTTCGCCCTACCCTAGAAGTTTAATAGTGCATTTCACTCGCCATTTCATGCGCTTTGAGGTGCCGCTTAGCCCAATACGCTATCTGAAATAGGAGCGACGTAAGTTGAACAAATGTGATAGAATTTCGCTGAATTCTTTCATTAACATTAATGTAAAATGATCTAATCGAGTCTCTGTTTGCCCTACCATAGAATTTTAATAGTGCATTCTACTCGCCATTCCACCCGCTTTAAGATGCCGCCTAGCCCAGTACGCTATCTGAAATAGGAGCGACGTAAATTGAACAAATGTGATAGAATTTTGCTGAATTCTTAAATTAACCATAATATAAAATGATCTAATCGGGTCTCTGTTTGCCCTACCCTAGAAGTTTAATAGTGCATTTCACTCGTCATTTCATGCGCTTTGAGATGACGCTAAGCCCAATAAGCTATCTGAAATAGGAGCGACGTAAATTGAACAAATGTGATAGAATTTCGTTGAATTCTTATATTAACCAAAATATAAAATGATCTAATCTGATCTCTGTTCGCCATAGCCTAGAAGTTTAATAGTGCATTTTGTTCGCCCTTTCATGTGCTTTGTGATGCCGCTTAGCCCAATACGCTATCTGAAATAGGAGCGACGTAAATTGAACAAATGTGATAGAATTTCCCTGAAATCTTATATTAAACAAAATATAAAATGATCTAATCGGGTCTCTGATTGCTCTATCATAGAAGTTTAGTAGTGCATTTTAGTCGCCCTTCCACGCGCTTTAAGATGCCGCCTAGGTCAGTAGGCTATCTGAAATAGGAGCGACGTAAGATGAACAAATGTGATAGAATTACGCTGAATTCTTATATTAACCGTAATATAAACTGAACTAATCGGGTCTCCGTTTGCCTTATCCTTGAAGTTTAATAGCTCATTTTACGCATCATTTCATGCGCTTTGACAGGCCGCTTAGCCCAATACGCTATCTGAAATAGGAGCGACGTAAATTGAACAAATGTGATAGAATTTCCGTGAATTCTTATATAAACCTTAATGTAAAATGATCCAATCGGGTCTCTGTTCGCCCTACCCTAGAAGTTTAATAGTGCATTTCACTCGCCATTTCATGCGCTTTGAGGTGCCGCTTAGCCCAATACGCTATCTGAAATAGGAGCGACGTAAGTTGAACAAATGTGATAGAATTTCGCTGAATTCTTTCATTAACATTAATGTAAAATGATCTAATCGAGTCTCTGTTTGCCCTACCATAGAATTTTAATAGTGCATTCTACTCGCCATTCCACCCGCTTTAAGATGCCGCCTAGCCCAGTACGCTATCTGAAATAGGAGCGACGTAAATTGAACAAATGTGATAGAATTTTGCTGAATTCTTAAATTAACCATAATATAAAATGATCTAATCGGGTCTCTGTTTGCCCTACCCTAGAAGTTTAATAGTGCATTTCACTCGTCATTTCATGCGCTTTGAGATGACGCTAAGCCCAATAAGCTATCTGAAATAGGAGCGACGTAAATTGAACAAATGTGATAGAATTTCGTTGAATTCTCATATTAACCAAAATATAAAATGATCTAATCTGATCTCTGTTCGCCATAGCCTAGAAGTTTAATAGTGCATTTTGTTCGCCCTTTCATGTGCTTTGTGATGCCGCTTAGCCCAATACGCTATCTGAAATAGGAGCGACGTAAATTGAACAAATGTGATAGAATTTCCCTGAAATCTTATATTAAACAAAATATAAAATGATCTAATCGGGTCCCTGATTGCTCTATCATAGAAGTTTAGTAGTGCATTTTACTCGCCCTTCCACGCGCTTTAAGATGCCGCCTAGGTCAGTAGGCTATCTGAAATAGGAGCGACGTAAGATGAACAAATGTGATAGAATTACGCTGAATTCTTATATTAACCGTAATATAAACTGAACTAATCGGGTCTCCGTTTGCCTTATCCTAGAAGTTTAATAGCGCATTTTACGCATCATTTCATGCGCTTTGACAGGCCGCTTAGCCCAATACGCTATCTGAAATAGGAGCGACGTAAATTGAACAAATGTGATAGAATTTCCGTGAATTCTTATATAAACCTTAATGTAAAATGATCCAATCGGGTCTCTGTTCGCCCTACCCTAGAAGTTTAATAGTGCATTTCACTCGCCATTTCATGCGCTTTGAGGTGCCGCTTAGCCCAATACGCTATCTGAAATAGGAGCGACGTAAGTTGAACAAATGTGATAGAATTTCGCTGAATTCTTTCATTAACATTAATGTAAAATGATCTAATCGAGTCTCTGTTTGCCCTACCATAGAATTTTAATAGTGCATTCTACTCGCCATTCCACCCGCTTTAAGATGCCGCCTAGCCCAGTACGCTATCTGAAATAGGAGCGACGTAAATTGAACAAATGTGATAGAATTTTGCTGAATTCTTACATTAACCATAATATAAAATGATCTAATCGGGTCTCTGTTTGCCCTACCCTAGAAGTTTAATAGTGCATTTCACTCGTCATTTCATGCGCTTTGAGATGCCGCTAAGCCCAATAAGCTATCTGTAATAGGAGCGACGTAAATTTTACAAATGTGATAGAATTTCGTTGAATTCTTATATTAACCAAAATATAAAATGATCTAATCGGGTCTCTGATTGCCCTATCATAGAAGTTTAATAGTGCATTTTACTCGCCATTCCACGCGCTTTAAGATGCCGCCTAGCCCAGTACGCTATCTGAAATAGGAGCGACGTAACTTGAACAAATGTGATAGAATTTCGCAGAATTCTTATATTAACCAAAATATAAAATGATCTAATCTGGTGTCTGTTCGCCCTAGCCTAGAAGTTTAATTGTGCATTTTGTTCGCCATTTCATGCGATTTGAGATGCCGCTAAGCCCAATAAGCTGTCTGAAATAGGAGCGACGTAAATTGTACAAATGTGATAGAATTTCGCTGAATTCTTATATTAACCAAAGTATAAAATGATCTAATCGGGTCTCTGTTTGCCCTACCCTTGAAGTTTAATCGTGCATTTTACACGCCATTTCATGCGCTTTGAGATGCCGCTTAGCCCAATACGCTATCTGAAATAGGAGCGACGTAAGTTGAACAAATGTGATAGAATTTCGCTGAATTCTTTCATTAACATTAATGTAAAATGATCTAATCGAGTCTCTGTTTGCCCTACCATAGAATTTTAATAGTGCATTCTACTCGCCATTCCACCCGCTTTAAGATGCCGCCTAGCCCAGTACGCTATCTGAAATAGGAGCGACGTAAATTGAACAAATGTGATAGAATTTTGCTGAATTCTTAAATTAACCATAATATAAAATGATCTAATCGGGTCTCTGTTTGCCCTACCCTAGAAGTTTAATAGTGCATTTCACTCGTCATTTCATGCGCTTTGAGATGCCGCTAAGCCCAATAAGCTATCTGAAATAGGAGCGACGTAAATTGAACAAATGTGTAGAATTTCGTTGAATTCTTATATTAACCAAAATATAAAATGATCTAATCTGATCTCTGTTCGCCATAGCCTAGAAGTTTAATAGTGCATTTTGTTCGCCCTTTCATGTGCTTTGTGATGCCGCTTAGCCCAATACGCTATCTGAAATAGGAGCGACGTAAATTGAACAAATGTGATAGAATTTCCCTGAAATCTTATATTAAACAAAATATAAAATGATCTAATCGGGTCTCTGATTGCTCTATCATAGAAGTCTAATAGTGCATTTCACTCGCCATTTCATGCGCCTTGAAATGCCGCTTAGCCCAATACGCTATCTGAAATAGGAGCGACGTAAGTTGAACAAATGTGATAGAATTACGCTGAATTCTTTTATTAACCAAAATATAAAATGATCTAATCTGGTCTCTGTTCGCCCTAGCCTAGAAGTTTAATAGTGCATTTTGTTCGCCATTTCATGCGATTTGAGATGCCGCTAAGCCCAATAAGCTGTCTGAAATAGGAGCGACGTAAATTGAACAAATGTGATAGAACTTCGCTGAATTCTTATATTAACCAAAGTATAAAATGATCTAATCGGGTCTCTGTTTGCCCTATCCTAGAAGTTTAATCGTGCATTTTACACGCCATTTCATGCGCTTTGAAATGCCGCTTAGCCCAATACGCTATCTGAAATAGGAGCGACGTAAATTGAACAAATGTGATAGAATTTCGCTGAATTCTTAATTTAACCATAATATAAAATGATCTAATCGGGTCCCTGTTTGCTCTACCCTAGAAGTTTAATAGTGCATTTTACTCGCAATTTCATGCGCTTTGAGGTGCCGCTTAACCCAATACGCTATCTGCAATAGGAGCGACGTAAATTGAACAAACGTGATAGAATTTTGCTGAATTCTTAAATTAACCATAGTACAAAATGATCTAATCGGGTCTCTGTTTGCCCTGCCCTAGAAGTTTAATAGTGCATTTTGCTCGCCATTTCATGCGCTTTGATATGCCGCTTAGCCCAATACGCTATCTGAAGTAGGAGCGACGTAAATTGAAGAAATGTGATAGAATTACGCTGAATTCTTATATTAACCGTAATATAAAATGATCTAATCGGGTCTCTGTTTGCCCTACCCTAGAAGTTTAATAGTCCATTTTATTCGCCATTTCATGCGCTTTGAGATGCCGGTTAGCCCAATACGCTAACTGAAATAGGAGCGACGTAAATAGAACAAATGTGATAGGATTTCCCTGAAATCTTGTATTAAACAAAATATAAAATGATCTAATCGCGTCTCTGATTGCCCTATCATACAAGTTTAATAGTGCATTTTACTCGCCACTCCACGCGCTTTAGGATGCCGCCTAGCCCAGTACGCTGTCCGAAATAGGAGCGACGTAAATTGAACAAATGTGATAGAATTTTGCTGAATTCTTAAATTAACCACAATATAAAATGACCTAATCGGGTCTCTGTTTGCCCTACCCTAGAAGTTTAATAGTGCATTTTACTCGCCATTTCATGCGCTTTGAGATGCCGCTTAACCCAATACGCTATCTGAAATAGGAGCAACGAAAGTTGAACAAATGTGATAGAATTTCGCTGAATTATTTTATTAACCAGAATGTAAAATGATCTAATCGGGTCTCTGTTCGCCCTAGCCTAGAAGTTTAATAGTGCATTTTATTCGCAATTTCATGCGCTTTGTGATGCCGCGTAGCCCAATACGCTATCTGAAATAGGAGCGACGTAAATTGAACAAATGTGATAGAATTTCCCTGAATTCTTATATTAACCATAATGTGAAATGATCTAATCGGATCTCTGTTCGCCCGAGCCTAGAACTTTAATAGTGCATTTTATTCGCCATTTCATACGCTTTGAGAAGCCGCTTTGCCCAATACGCTATCTGAAATAGGAGCGACGTAAATTGAACGAATGTGATAGAATTTCACTGAATTCTTATATTAACAAAAATATAAAATGATCTAATCGGGTCTCTGTTTGCCCTACCCTAGAAGTTTAATAGTGCATTTTACTCGCCATTTCATGCGCTTTGAGATGCCGCTTAGCCCAATACGCTATCGGAAATATGAGCGACGTAAATTGAACAAATGTGATAGAATTTCGCTGAATTCTTATATTAACAAAAATATAAAATGATCTAATCGGGTCTCTGTTTGCCCTACCCTAGAAGTTTAATAGTGCATTTTGCTCGGCATTTCATGCGCTTTGAGATGCCGCTTAGCCCAATACGCTATCTGAAATACGAGCGACACGAATTGAACAAACGTGATAGAATTTCCCTGAAATCTTGTATTAAACAAAATATAAAATGTACGCTATCTGAAATAGGAACGACGTAAGTTGAACAAATGTGATAGAATTTCGTTGAATTTTTAAATTAACCATAGTACAAAATGATCTAATCGGGTCTCTGTTTGCCCTACCCTAGAAGTTTAATAGTGCATTATACTCGCCATTTCATGCGCTTTTAGATGCCGCTTAGCCCAGGACGCTATCTGAAATAGGAACGACGTAAATTGAACAAATGTGATAGAATTTTGCTGAATTCTTAAATTAACCATAATATAAAATGATCTAATCGGGTCTCTGTTTGCCCTACCCTAGAAGTTTAATAGTGCATTTTACTCGCCATTTCATGCGCCTTCAGATGCCGCTAAGCCCAATAAGCTATCTGCAATAGAAGCGACGTAAATTGAACAAATGTGATAGAATTTCGCTGAATTCTTAAAGTAACCTTAATATAAAATGATCTAATCGTGTCTCTGTTTGCCCTACCCTAGAAGTTTAATAGTGCATTTCACTCGTCACTTCATGCGCTTTGAGATACCGCTAAGCACAATAAGCTATCTGTAATAGGAGCGACGTAAATTGAACAAATGTGATAGAATTTCGCTGAATTCTTATATTAACCAAAATATAAAATGATCTAATCGGGTCTCTGTTTGCCCTACCCTAGAAGTTTAATAGTGCGTTTTACTCGCCATTTCATACGCTTTCAGATGCCGCTTAGCCCAATACGCTATCTGAAATATCAAAGACGTGAATTGAACAAATGTGATAGAATTTCGCTGAATTCTTATATTAACCTTAATGTAAAATGATCTAATCGGGTCTCTGTTCGCCCTACCCTAGAAGTTTAATAGTGCATTTCACTCGTAATTGCATGCGCTTTGAGATGCCGCATAGCGCAATTAGCTATCTGAAATAGGAGCGACGTAAATTGAACAAATGTGATAGAATTTCGCTGAATTCTTGTATTAACCAAAATATAAAATGATCTAATCGGGTCTCTGATTGCCCTATCGTAGAAGTTTAATAGTGCATTTCACTCGCCATTTATTGCGCTTTGAGATGCCGCTTAGCCCAATACGCTATCTGAAATTGGAGCGACGTAAATTGAACAAATGTGATAGAATTTTGCAGAATTCTTAAATTAACCATAATATAAAATGATCTAATCGGGTCTCTGTTTGCCCTACCCTAGAAGTTTAACAGAGCATTTCTCTCGTCATTTCATGCGCTTTGAGATGCCGCTTAGCCCAATAAGCTATCTGAAATAGGTGCGACGTAAATGGAACAAATGTGATAGAATTTCGCTGAATTCTAGTATTAACCAAAATATAAAATGACCTAGTCGGGGCTCTGTTTGCCCTATCATAGAAGTTTAAGAGTGCATTTCACTCGTCATTTCATGCGCTTTGAGATGCCGCTGAGCCCAATACGCTATCTGAAATAGGAGCGACGTAAATTGAAGAACTGTGATAGAATTTCGCTGACTTCTTAAATTAACCATAATATAATATGATCTAATCGGGACTCTGTGTGCCATATCCTAGAAGTTTATTAGTGCATTTTACTCGGCATTTCTTCCGCTTTGAGATGCCGCTTATCCCAATAAGCTATCTGAAGTAGGAGCGACGTAAATTGAACAAATGTGATAGAATTTCGCTGAATTCTTATATTAACCAACATATAAAATGATCTAATCGGGTATCTGATTGCCCTATCATAGAAGTTTAATAGTGCATTTTACTCGCCATTCCACGCGCTTTAAGTTGACGCCTAGCCCAGTACGCTATCTGAAATAGGAGCTACGTAACTTGAACAAATGTGACAGAATTACCCTGAATTCTTATATTAACCGTAATATAAAATGATCTAATCGGGTCTCTGATTGCCCTATCATAGAAGTTTAGGAGTGCATTTTACTCGCCATTTCTTGCGCTTTAACATGCCGCTTAGCCCAATACGCTATCTGAAATATCAGCGACGTAAATTGAACAAATGTGATAGAATTTCCCTGAAATCTTATATTAAACAAAATATAAATTGATCTAAACGGGACTCTGATTGCCCTATCATAGAAGTTTAGTAGTGCATTTTACTCGCCCTTCCACGCGCTTTAAGATGCCGCCTAGCCCAGTACAGTATCTGAAATAGGAGCGACGTATGTTGAACAAATGTGATAGAATTTCCCTGAATTCTTATATTAACCTTAATGAAAAATGATCTGATCGGGTCTTTGTTCGCCCTACCCTAGAAGTTTAATAGTGCATTTTACTCGGCATTCCACGCGCTTTAAGATGCCGCCTAGCCCAGTATGCTATCTGAAATAGGAACGACGTAAATTGAACAAATGTGATAGAATTACGCTGAATTCTTATATTAACCGTAATATAAAATGATCTAATCGGGTCTCTGTTTGCCTTATCCTAGAAGTTTAATAGTGCATTTTACTCGCCATTTCATGCGCACTGAGATGCCGCTTCCCCCAATACGCTATATGAAATAGGAGCGACGTAAATTGAACAAATGTGATAAAGTTTCGCTGAATTCTTGAATTAACCATAATATAAAATGATCTTAACGGGTCTCTGTTTGCCCTACCCTAGAAGTTTAATAGTGCATTTCACTCGTCATTTCATGCGCTTTGAGATGCCGCTTAGCCCAATACGCTATCTGAAATAGCAGCGACGTAAATTGAACAAATGTGATAGAATTTCCCTGAAATCTTATAGTAAACAAAATATAACATGATCTAATCGGGACTCTGATTGCCCTATCATAGAAGTTTAGTAGTGCATTTTACTCGCCCTTCCACGCGCTTTGAGATGCCGCCTAGCTCAGTACGCTATCTGAAATAGGAGCGACGTAAGTTGAACAAATGTGATAGAATTACGCTGAATTCTTGTATTAACCAAAATGTAAAATGATCTAATCGGCTCTCTGTTTGCCCTACCCTAGAAGTTTAACAGTGCATTTTACTCGCCATTTCATGCGCTTTGCGATGCCGCTTAGCCCAATATGCTATCTGAAATAGGAGCGACGTAAATTGAACAAATGTGATAGAATTTCCCTGAATACTTATATTAACCTTAATGTAAAATGATCTAATCTGGTCTCTCTTCGCCCTGCCCTAGAAGTTTAAAAGTGCATTTCACTCATGATTTCATGCGCTTTGAGATGACGCTTAGCCCAATAAGCTATCTGAAATAGGAGCGACGTAAATTGTACAAATGTGATAGAATTTCGCTGAATTCTTATATTAACCAAAATATAAAATGATCTAATCGGGTCTCTGGTTGCCGTATCATAGAAGTTTAATAGTGCATTTTACTCGCAATTTCATGCGCTTTGAGATGCCGCTTAGCCCAATACGCTATCTGAAATAGGAGCGACGTAAATTGAACAAATGTGATAGAATTTTGCTGAATTCTTAAATTAACCATAATATAAAATGATCTAATCGGGTCTCTGTTTGCCCTACCCTAGAAGTTTAATAGTGCATTTTACTCGCCATTCCACGCGCTTTAAGATGCCGCCTAGCCCAGTACGCTATCTGAAATAGGAGCGACGTAAATTGAACAAATGTGATAGAATTTCTCTGAATTCTTATATTAACCTTAATATAAAATGACCTAATCGGGGCTCTGTTTGCCCTATCATAGAAGTTTAATAGTGAATTTCACTCGTCATTTCAGGCGCTTTGAGATGCCGCTTAGCCCAATAAGCTATCTGAAATAGGAGCGACGTAAATTGAACAAATGTGATAGAATTTCCCTGAATTCTTATATTAACCTTAATGTAAAATGATCTAATCTGGTCTCTGTTCGCCCTGCCCTAGAAGTTTAAAAGTGCATTTCACTCATGATTTCATGCGCTTTGAGATGACGCTTAGCCCAATAAGCTATCTGAAATAGGAGCGACGTAAATTGTACAAATGTGATAGAATTTCGCTGAATTCTTGTATTAACCAAAATATAAAATGATCTAATTGGGTCTCTGATCGTCCTATCATAGAAGTTTAATAGTGCATTTCAATCGCCAGTCCACGCGCTTTAAGATGCCCCCTAGCGCATTACGCTATCTGAAATAGGAACGACGTAAATTGAACAAATGTGATAGAATTTTGCTGAATTCTTAAATTAACCATAATATAAAATCATCTAATCGGGTCTCTGTTTGCCCTATTATAGAAGTTTAATAGTGGATTTCACTCGCCATTCCACGCGCTTTAAGATGCCGCATAGCCCGGTACGCTATCTGAAATAGGAGCGACGTAAATTGAACAAATGTGATAGAATTTTGCTGAATTCTTAAATTAACCATAATATAAAATGATCTAATCGGGTCTCTGTTTGCCCTACCCAAGAAATTTGATAGTGCATTTTACTCGCCACATCATGCGCTTTGAGATGCCGCTTAGCCGAATACGCTATCTGAAATGGGAGCGACGTAAATTGAACATATGTGATAGAATTTCCCTAAATTCTTATATTAACCTTAATGTAAAATGATCTAATCGGGTCTCTGATCGCCCTACCATAGAAGTCTAATAGTGCATTTCACTCGTCATTTCATGCGCTTTGAGATGCCGCTCAGCCCATTACGCTATCTGAAATAGGAGCGATGTAAATTGAACAAGTGTGATAGAATTTCGCTGAATTCTTATATTAACCAAAATATAAAATGATCTAATCGGGTCTCTGATTGCCGTATCATAGAAGTTTAATAGTGCATTTTACTCGCAATTTCATGCGCTTTGAGATGCCGCTTAGCCCAATACGCTATCTGAAATAGGAGCGACGTAAATTGAACAAATGTGATAGAATTTTGCTGAATTCTTAAATTAACCATAATATAAAATGATCTAATCGGGTCTCTGTTTGCCCTACCCTAGAAGTTTAATAGTGCATTTTACTCGCCATTCCACGCGCTTTAAGATGCCGCCTAGCCCAGTACGCTATCTGAAATAGGAGCGACGTAAATTGAACAAATGTGATAGAATTTCTCTGAATTCTTATATTAACCTTAATATAAAATGACCTAATAGGGGCTCTGTTTGCCCTATCATAGAAGTTTAATAGTGAATTTCACTCGTCATTTCAGGCGCTTTGAGATGCCGCTTAGCCCAATAAGCTATCTGAAATAGGAACGACGTAAATTGAACAAATGTGATGGAATTTTGCTGAATTCTTAAATGAACCATAATATAAAATGATCTAAACGGGTCTCTGTTTGCACTACCCTGGAAATTTAACAGTGCATTTTACTCGACATTTCATGCGCTTCGAGATGCCGCTTAGCCCAATACGCTATCTGAAACAGGAGCGACGTAAATTGAACAAATGAGATAGAATTTTCCTGAATTCTTATATTAACCTTAATGTAAAATGATCTAATTGGGTCTCTGTTCGCCCTGACCTAGAAGTTTAATAGTGCATTTCACTCATGATTTCATGCGCTTTGAGATTCCGCTTAGCCCAATACGCTATCTGAAACAGGAGCGACGTAAATTGAACAAATGTGATAGAATCTCCCTGAATTCTTATATTAACCTTAATGAAAAATGATCTAATCGGGTCTCTGTTCGCCGTACCATAGAAGACTTATAGTGCATTTCACTCGTCATTTCATGCGCTTTGAGATGCCGCTTAGCCCAGTAGGCTATCTGAAATAGGAGCGACGTAAATTGAACAAATGTGATAGAATTTCCCTGAATACTTATATTAACATTAATGTAAAATGATCTAATCGAATCTCTGTTTGCCCTATCATAGAAGTTTAATAGTGCATTTTACTCGCCATTCCACGCGCTCTACGATGCCGTCTAGCCCAGTACGCTATCTGAAATAGGAGCGACGTAAATTGTACAAATGTGATAGAATTTTGATGAATTCTTAAATTAACCATAATATAAAATGATCTAATCGGGTCTCTGTTTGCCCTACCCAAGAAATTTAATAGTGCATTTTACTCGCCATTTCATGCGCTTTGAGATGCCGCTTAGCCCAATACGCTATCTGAAATGGGAGCGACGTAAATTGAACAAATGTGATAGAATTTCCCTGAATTCTTATATTAACCTTAATGTAAAATGATCTAATCGGGTCTCTGTTCGCCCTACCATAGAAGTCTAATAGAGCATTTCACTCGGCATTTCATGCGCTTTGAGATGCCGCTTAGCCCATTACGCTATCTGAAATAGGAGCGACGTAAATTGAATGAATGTGATACAATTTCGCTAAATTCTTATGTTAACCAAAATACAAAATGATCTAATCGACTCTCTGTTTGCCCTATCATAGAAGTTTAATAGTGCATTTTACTCGACATTTCATGCGCTTCGAGATGCCGCTTAGCCCAATACGCTATCTGAAACAGGAGCGACGTAAATTGAACAAATGAGATAGAATTTTCCTGAATTCTTATATTAACCTTAATGTAAAATGATCTAATTGGGTCTCTGTTCGCCCTGACCTAGAAGTTTAATAGTGCATTTCACTCATGATTTCATGCGCTTTGAGATGCCGCTTAGCCCAATACGCTATCTGAAACAGGAGCGACGTAAATTGAACAAATGTGATAGAATCTCCCTGAATTCTTATATTAACCTTAATGAAAAATGATCTAATCGGGTCTCTGTTCGCCGTACCATAGAAGACTTATAGTGCATTTCACTCGTCATTTCATGCGCTTTGAGATGCCGCTTAGCCCAGTAGGCTATCTGAAATAGGAGCGACGTAAATTGAACAAATGTGATAGAATTTCCCTGAATACTTATATTAACATTAATGTAAAATGATCTAATCGAATCTCTGTTTGCCCTATCATAGAAGTTTAATAGTGCATTTTACTCGCCATTCCACGCGCTCTACGATGCCGTCTAGCCCAGTACGCTATCTGAAATAGGAGCGACGTAAATTGTACAAATGTGATAGAATTTTGATGAATTCTTAAATTAACCATAATATAAAATGATCTAATCGGGTCTCTGTTTGCCCTACCCAAGAAATTTAATAGTGCATTTTACTCGCCATTTCATGCGCTTTGAGATGCCGCTTAGCCCAATACGCTATCTGAAATGGGAGCGACGTAAATTGAACAAATGTGATAGAATTTCCCTGAATTCTTATATTAACCTTAATGTAAAATGATCTAATCGGGTCTCTGTTCGCCCTACCATAGAAGTCTAATAGAGCATTTCACTCGGCATTTCATGCGCTTTGAGATGCCGCTTAGCCCATTACGCTATCTGAAATAGGAGCGACGTAAATTGAATGAATGTGATACAATTTCGCTAAATTCTTATGTTAACCAAAATACAAAATGATCTAATCGACTCTCTGTTTGCCCTATCATAGAAGTTTAATAGTGCATTTTACTGGCATTTCATGCGCTTTGAGCTGCCGCTTAGCCCAATACGCTATCTGAAATAGGAGCGACGTAAATTGAACAAATGTGATAGAATTTTCCTGAATTCTTTTATTAACCTTAATGTAAAATGATCCAATAGGTTCTCTGTTCGCCCTACCATAGAAGTTTAATAGTGCATTTTACTCGCCATTCCACGCGCTTTAAGATGCCGCCTAGCCCAGTACACTATCTGAAATAGGAGCGATGTAAATTGAACAAATGTGATAGAATTTCGCTGAAATCTTTTATTAACCGTAGTGTAAAATGATTTAATCAGCTCTCTGTACGCCCTAGCCTAGAAGTTTAATAGTGCATTATATTCGACATTTCATGCGCTTTGAGATTCCGCTTAGCCCAATACGCTATCTGAAATAGGAGCGACGTAAATTGAACAAATGTGATACAATTTCGCTGAATTCTTATATTAAACAAAATATTAAATGATTTAATCAGGTCTCTGATTGCCCTATCATAGAAGTTTAATAGTGCATTTTACTCGCCATTCCACGCGCTTTAAGATGCCCCTTAGCCCAATAAGCTGTCTGAAATAGGAGCGACGTAAATTGAACAAATGTGATAGAATTTCCCTGAATTCTTATATTAACCATAATATAAAATGATCTAATCGGGTCTCTGTTTGCACTACCCTGGAAATTTAACAGTGCATTTTACTCGCCATTCCACGCGCTTTAAGATGTCGCCTAGCCCAGTACGCTGCCTGAAATAGGAGCGACGTAAATTGCACAAATGTGATAGAATTTCGCTGAATCCTTGTATTAACCAAAATATAAAATGATCTAATCGGGTCTCTGATTGCCCTATCATAGATGTTTAATAGTGCATTTCACTCGCCATTCCACGCGCTTTAAGATGCCGCCTAGCCCATTACGCTATCTGAAATAGGAACGACGTAAATTGAACAAATGTGATAGAATTTTGCTGAATTCTTAAATTAACCATAATATAAAATGATCTAATCGGGTCTCTGTTTGCTCTACCCTAGAAGTTTAACAGTGTATTTTACTCGCCATTTCATGCGCTTTGAGATGCCGCTTAGCCCAATACGCTATCTGAAATAGGAGCGACGTAAGTTGAACAAATGTGATAGAATTACGCTGAATTCTTATATTAACCGTAATATAAAATGATCTAATCGGGTCTCTGTTTGCCTTACCCTAGAAGCTTAATAGTGCATTTTACTCGCCATTTCATGCGCTTTGAGATGCCGCTTAGCCCAATACGCTATCTGAAATAGGAGCGTCGTAAATTGAACAAATGTGATAGACTTTCGCTGAATTCTTATATTAACCATAATATAAAATGATCTAATCGGGTCTCTGTTCGCCCTAGCCTAGAAGTTTAATAGTGAATTTTATTGGACATTTCATGCGCATTGAGATGCCGCTTAGCCCAATACGCTATCTGAAATAGGGGCGACGTAAATTGGACAAATGTGATAGAATTTCCCTGAAATCTTATATCAAACCAAATATAAAATGATCTAATCGGGTCTCTGATTCCCCTATCATTGAAGTTTAATAGTGCATTTTACTCACCATTCCACGCGCTTTAAGATGCCGCATAGCACGGTACGCTATCTGAAATAGGAAGGACGTAAATTGAACAAATGTGATGGAATTTTGCTGAATTCTTAAATGAACCATAATATAAAATGATCTAATCGGGTCTCTGTTCGCCCTGCCCTAGAAGTTTAATAGTGCATTTCACTCATGATTTCATGCGCTTTGAGATTCCGCTTAGCCCAATAAGCTATCTGAAATAGGAGCGACGTAAATTGAACAAATGTGATAGAATTTCGCTGAATTCTTGTATTAACCAAAATATAAAATGATCTAATCGGGTCTCTGTTTGCCCTATCATCGAAGTTTCATAGTGCATTTCACTCGTAATTTCATGCGCTTTGAGATGCCGCCTAGCCCAGTACGCTATCTCAAATAGGAATGACGTAAATTGAACAAATGTGATAGAATTTTGCTGAATTCTTAAATTAACCATAATATAAAATGATCTAATCGGGTCTCTGTTTGCTCTACCCTAGAAGTTTAACAGTGCATTTTACTCGCCATTTCATGCGCTTTGAGATGCCGCTTAGCCCAATACGCTATCTGAAATAGGAGCGACGTAAGTTGAAGAAATGTGATAGAATTACGCTGAATTCTTATATTAACCGTAATATAAAATGATCTATTCGGGTCTCTGTTTGCCTCACCCTAGAAGTTTAATAGTGCATTTTACTCGCCACTCCACGCGCTTTAAGATGCCGGCCAGCCCAGTACGCTATCTGAAATAGGAGCGACGTAATTTGAAGAAATGTGATAGAATTACGCTGAATTCTTATATTAACCGTAATATAGAATGATCTAATCGGGTCTCCGTTTGCCCTACCCTAGAAGTTTAATAGTCCATTTTATTCGCCATTTAATGCGCTTTGAGATGCCGGTTATCCCAATAGGCTAACTGAAACAGGAGCGACGTAAATAGAACAAATGTGATAGGATTTCCCTGAAATCTTATATTAAACAAAATATAAAATGATCTAATCGGGTCTCTGACTGCCATATCATAGAAGTTTAACAGTGCATTTTACTCGCCATTCCACGCGCTTTAAGATGCCGCCTCGCCCAGTACGCTATCTGAAATAGGAGCCACGTAAGTTCAACAAATGTGATAGAATCTTGCTGAATTCTTAAATTAACCATAATATAAAATGATCTAATCGGGTCTCTGTTCGCCCTAGCCTGGAAGTTTGATAGTGCATTTCACTCGCCATTTCATGCGCTTTGAGATGCCGCTTAGCCCAATACGCTATCTGAAATAGGAGCGACGTAAATTGAACAAATGTGATAGAATTACGCTGAATTCTTATATTAACCGTAATATAAAATGAACTAATCGGGTCTCCGTTTGCCTTATCCTAGAAGTTTAATAGCGCATTTTACGCATCATTTCATGCGCTTTGACGGGCCGCTTAGCCCAATAGGCTCTCTGAAATAGGAGCGACGTAAATTGAACAAATGTGATAGAATTTTGCTGAATTCTTAAATTAACCATAATATAAAATGATCTAATCTGGTCTCTGTTCGCCCTACCCTAGAAGTTTAATAGCGCATTTTACGCATCATTTCATGCGCTTTGACGGGCCGCTTAGCCCAATAGGCTCTCTGAAATAGGAGCGACGTAAATGGAACAAATGTGATAGAATTTCGCTGAATTCTTAAATTAACCATAATATAAAATGATCTAATCGGATCTCTGCTTGCCCTACCCTAGAAGTTTAATAGTGCATTTCACTCGTCACTTCATGCGCTTTGAGATGCCGCTAAGCCCAATAAGCTATCTGAAATAGGAGCGACGTAAATTGAACAAATGCGATAGAATTTCGCAGAATTCTTATGTTAACCAAAATATAAAATGATCTAATCTGATCTCTGTTCGCCATAGCCTAGAAGTTTAATAGTGCATTTTGTTCGCCATTTCATGTGCTTTGTGATGCCGCTTAGCCCAATACGCTATCTGAAATAGGAGCGACGTAAATTGAACAAATGTGATAGAATTTCCCTGAAATCTTATATTAAACAAAATATAAAATGATCTAATCGGGTCTCTGATTGCTCTATCATAGAAGTTTAGTAGTGCATTTTACTCGCCCTTCCACGCGCTTGAAGATGCCGCCTAGGTCAGTAGGCTATCTGAAATAGGAGCGACGTAAGATGAACAAATGTGATAGAATTACGCTGAATTCTTATATTAACCGTAATATAAAATGAACTAATCGGGTCTCCGTTTGCCTTATCCTAGAAGTTTAATAGCGCATTTTACGCATCATTTCATGCGCTTTGACGGGCCGCTTAGCCCAATACGCTATCTGAAATAGGAGCGACGTATATTGAACAAATGTGATAGAATTTCCGTGAATTCTTATATAAACCTTAATGTAAAATGATCCAATCGGGTCTCTGTTCGCCCTACCCTAGAAGTTTAATAGTGCATTTCACTCGCCATTTCATGCGCTTTGAGGTGCCGCTTAGCCCAATACGCTATCTGAAATAGGAGCGACGTAAGATGAACAAATGTGATAGAATTACGCTGAATTCTTATATTAACCGTAATATAAAATGAACTAATCGGGTCTCCGTTTGCCTTATCCTAGAAGTTTAATAGCGCATTTTACGCATCATTTCATGCGCTTTGACGGGCCGCTTAGCCCAATACGCTATCTGAAATAGGAGCGACGTATATTGAACAAATGTGATAGAATTTCCGTGAATTCTTATATAAACCTTAATGTAAAATGATCCAATCGGGTCTCTGTTCGCCCTACCCTAGAAGTTTAATAGTGCATTTCACTCGCCATTTCATGCGCTTTGAGGTGCCGCTTAGCCCAATACGCTATCTGAAATAGGAGCGACGTAAGTTGAACAAATGTGATAGAATTTCGCTGAATTCTTTCATTAACATTAATGTAAAATGATCTAATCGAGTCTCTGTTTGCCCTACCATAGAATTTTAATAGTGCATTCTACTCGCCATTCCACCCGCTTTAAGATGCCGCCTAGCCCAGTACGCTATCTGAAATAGGAGCGACGTAAATTGAACAAATGTGATAGAATTTTGCTGAATTCTTAAATTAACCATAATATAAAATGATCTAATCGGGTCTCTGTTTGCCCTACCCTAGAAGTTTAATAGTGCATTTCACTCGTCATTTCATGCGCTTTGAGATGCCGCTAAGCCCAATAAGCTATCTGAAATAGGAGCGACGTAAATTGAACAAATGTGATAGAATTTCGTTGAATTCTTATATTAACCAAAATATAAAATGGTCTAATCTGATCTCTGTTCGCCATAGCCTAGAAGTTTAATAGTGCATTTTGTTCGCCCTTTCATGTGCTTTGTGATGCCGCTTAGCCCAATACGCTATCTGAAATAGGAGCGACGTAAATTGAACAAATGTGATAGGATTTCCCTGAAATCTTATATTAAACAAAATATAAAATGATCTAATCGGGTCTCTGACTGCCCTATCATTGAAGCTTAACAGTGCATTTTACTCGCGATTCCACGCGCTTTAAGATGCCGCCTAGCCCAGTACGCTATCTGAAATAGGAGCGACGTAAATTCAACAAATGAGGTAGAATATTGCTGAATTCTTAAATTAACCATAATATAAAATGATCTAATCGGGTCTCTGTTTGCCCTACCCTAGGAGTTTAATAGTGCATTTTACTCGCCATTTCATGCGCTTTGGGATGCCGCTTAGCCCAATACGCTATATGAAATATCAGCGACACGAATTGAACAAATGTGATAGAATTTCCCTGAAATCTTGTATTAAACAAAATATAAAATGATCTAATCGCGTCTCTGATTGCCCTATCATACAAGTTTAATAGTGCATTTTACTCGCCACTCCACGCGCTTTAGGATGCCGCCTAGCCCAGTACGCTATCCGAAATAGGAGCGACGTAAATTGAACAAATGTGATAGAATTTTGCTGAATTCTTAAATTAACCACAATATAAAATGATCTAATCGGGTCTCTGTTTGCCCTACCCTAGAAGTTTAATAGTGCATTGTACTCGCCATTTCATGCGCTTTGAGATGCCGCTTAACCCAATACGCTATCTGAAATAGGAGCAACGAAAGTTGAACAAATGTGATAGAATTTCGCTGAATTATTTTATTAACCAGAATGTAAAATGATCTAATCGGGTCTCTGTTCGCCCTAGGCTAGAAGTTTAATAGTGCATTTTACTCGTCATTTCATGCGCTTTCAGTTGCCGCTTAGCCCAATACGCTATCTGAAATAGGAGCGACGTAAATTGAACAAATGTGATAAAATTTCCCTGAAATCTTATATTAAACAGAATATAAAATGATCTAATCTGGTCTCTGATTGCCCTATCATAGAAGATTAGTAGTGCATTTTACTCGCCATTCCACGCGCTTTAAGATGCCGCCTAGCCCAGTAGGCTATCTGAAATAGGAGCGACGTAACTTGAACAAATGTGATAGAATTTCGCTCAATTCTTAAATTAACCATAATATAAAATGATCTAATCGGGTCTCTGTTTGCCCTACCCTAGAACTTCAATAGTGCATTTTACTCGTCATTTCATGCGCTTTGAGATGCCGCTTTGCCCAATACGCTATCTGAAATAGGAGCGACGTAGATTGAACAAATGTGATAGAATTTCGCTGAATTCTTATATTAACCATAATATAAAATGATCTAATCGGGTATCTGTTTGCCTTATCCTAGAAGTTTAATAGTGCATTATTCTCGCCATTTCATGCGCTTCGAGATGCCGCTTAACCCAACACGCTATCTGCAATAGGAGCGACGTAAATTGAACAAACGTGATAGAATTTTGCTGAATTCTTAAATTAACCATAGTACAAAATGATCTAATCGGGTCTCTGTTTGCCCTACCCTAGAAGTTTAATAGTGCATTTTGCTCGCCATTTCATGCGCTTTGAGATGCCGCTTAGCCCAATACGCTATCTGAAATAGGAGCGACGTAAATTGAACAAATGTGATAGAATATCGCTGAATTCTTAAATTAACTATAATATAAAATGATCTAATCGGGTCACTGATTGCCCTACCCTAGAAGTTTAATAGTGCATTGTACTCGCCATTTCATGCGCTTTGAGATGCCGCTTAACCCAATACGCTATCTGAAATAGGAGC
>CAKAJE020001573.1:0-31369 GCA_916610135.2 Macropis europaea
TAATTCTATCACATTTGTTCAACTTACGTCGCTGCTAATTTAGATAGCGTACTGGGCTAGGCGGTATCTTAAAGCGCGTGGAATGGCGAGTAAAATGCACTGCTAAACTTCTATGATAGGGCAGTCAGAGACCCGATTAGATCATTTTATATTTTGTTTAATATAAGATTTCAGGGAAATTCTATCACATTTGTTCAATTTACGTCGCTCCTATTTCAGATAGCGTATTGGGCTAAGCGGCAGCTCAAAGCGCATGAAATGGCGAGTGAAATGCACTATATGACTTCTATGGTAGGGCGAACAGAGACCCGATTAGATCATTTTACGTTGAGGTTAATATAAGAATTCACAGAAATTCTATCACATTTGTTCAATTTACGTCGCTCCTATTTCAGATAGCGTATTGGGCTATGCGGCATCTCAAAGCGCATGAAATGGCGAGTAAAATGCACTGTTAAACTTCTAGGGTAGGGCAAACAGAGACCCGATTAGATCATTTGTTATTATGGTTAATTTAAGAATTCAGCGAAATTCTATCACAATTGTCCAATTTATGTCGCTCCTATTTCAGATAGCGTATTGGGCTAAGCGGCATCTCGAAGCGCATGAAATGGCGAGGAAAATGCACTATTAAACGTCTAGGGTAGGGCAAACAGAGGCCCGATTAGATCATTTTATGTTATGGTTAATTTAAGAATTCAGCAAAATTCTATCACATTTGGTCAATTTACGTCGCTCCTATTTCAGATAGCGTACTGGGCTAGGCGGCAACTTAAAGCGCGTGGAATGGCGAGTAAAACGCACTATTAAACTTCTGTGATAGGGCAATCAGTGTCCCGAGTGGATCATTTTATATTTTGTTTAATATAAGATTTCAGGGAAATTCTATCACATTTGTTCAATTTACGTCGCTCCTATTTCAGATAGCGTATTGGGCTAAGAGGCATCTGAAGGCGCATGAAATGGCGAGTAAAATGCACTATTAATCTTCTGGGGTTGGACAAACAGAGACCCGATTAGATCATTTTATATTATGGTTAATTTAAGATGTCAGCTAAATTTTATCACATCTGTTGAATTTACGTCGCTCCTATTTCAGATAGCGTACTGGGCTAGGCGGCATCTTGAAGCGCGTGGAATGGCGAGTAAAGTGCACTACTAAACTTCTATGGTAGGGCGAACAGAGACCCGATTAGATCATTTCATATTATGGTTAATTTAAGAATTCAGCAAAATTCGATCACTCTTGTTCAATTTACGTCGCTCGCATTTCAGATAGCGTACTGGGCTAGGCGGCATCTTAATGCGCGTGGAATGGCGAGTAAAATGCACTATTAAACTTCTAGGCTAGGGCGAACAGAGACCAGATTAGATCATTTTACATTCTGGTTAATAAAATAATTCAGCGAAATTCTATCACCTTTGTTCAACTTTCGTCGCTCCTATTTCAGATAGCGTATTGGGCTAAGCCGCATCTCAAAGCGCATGAAATGGCGAGTAAAATGCACTATTAAACTTCTAGGGTAGGGCAAACAGAGACCCGATTAGATCATTTTATATTATGGTTAATTTAAGAATTCAGAAAATTCTGTCACATTTGTTCAATTTACGTCGCTCCTATTCCGGATAGGGTACTGGGCGAGGCGGCATCCTAAAGCGCGTGGAGTGGCGAGTAAAATGTACTATTAATCTTCTATGATAGGGCAATCAGATACCCGATTAGATCAGTTTATATTTTGGTTAATATAAGAATTCAGCGAAATTCTATCACATTTGTTCAATTTACGTCGCTCGTATTTCTGATAGCGTATTGGGCTAAGCGGCATCTCAAAGCGCATGAGATGGCGCGGAAAATGCACTATTAAACGTCTAGGGTAGGGCAAACAGAGACCCGATTAGATCATTTTATGTTATGGTTAATTTAAGAATTCAGCAAAATTCTATCACATTTGTTCAATTTACGTCGCTCCTATTTCGGATAGCGTACTGGGCTAGGCGGCAACTTAAAGCGCGTGGAATGGCGAGTAAAATGCACTATTAAACTTCTATGATAGGGCAATCAGTGACCCGAGTAGATCATTTTATATTTTGTTTAATATAAGATTTCAGGGAAATTCTATCACATTTGTTCAATTTACGTCGCTCCTATCTCAGATAGCGTATTGGGCTAAGAGGCATTTGAAGGCGCATGAAATGGCGAGTAAAATGCACTATTAAACTTCTAGGGTTGGGCAAACAGAGACCCGATTAGATCATTTTATATTATGGTTAATTTAAGAATTCAGCAAAATTCTATCACATTTGTTCAATTTACGTCGCTCCTATTTCAGATAACGTACTGGGCAAAGCGGCATCTCAAAGCGTATGAAATGGCGAATAAAATGCACTATTAAAGTTCTAGGCTAGGGCGAACAGAGATCCGATTAGATCATTTTACATTATGGTTAATAAAAGAGTTCAGCGAAATTCTATCACATTTGTTCAACTTATATCGCTCCTATTTCAGATAGCGTATTAGGCTAAGCGGCATCTCAAAGCGCATGAAATGACGAGTAAAATGCACTATTAAAGCTCTAGGGTACGGCAAACAGAGACCCGATTAGATCATTTTATATTATGGTTAATTTAAGAATTGAGCGAAATTCTATCACATTCGTTCAATTTACGTCGCTCCTATTTCAGATAGCGTACTGGGCTCGGCGGCATCTTAAAGCGCGTGGAATGGCGAGTGAAATGCACTATTAGACTTCTATGGTAGGGCGAACAGAGACCCGATTAGATCATTTTACATTAAGGTTAATATAAGAATTCAGGGAAATTCTATCACATTTGTTCAATTTACGTCGCTCCTATTCCAGATAGCGTATTGGGCTATGCGGCATCTCAAAGCACATGAAATGGCGAGTAAAATGCACTTTTAAACTTCTAGGGTAGGTCAAACAGAGTCCCGATTAGATCATTTTATATTATGGTTAATTTAAGAATTGAGCGAAATTCTATCACATTCGTTCAATTTACGTCGCTCCTATTTCAGATAGCGTATTGGGCAAAGCGGCATCTCAAAGCGCATGAAATGACGAGTAAAATGCACTATTAAATTTCTAGGGTAGGGCAAGCAGAGATTCGATTAGATCATTTTATATTATGGTTAATTTAAGAATTCAATAAAATTCTATCACATTCGTTCAATTTAGGTCGCTCCTATTTCAGATAGCGTATTGGTCTAAGCGGCATCTCAAAGCGCATGAAATGGCGAGTGAAATGCACTATACGACTTCTATGGTAGGGCGAACAGAGACCCGATTAGATCATTTTACATTGAGGTTAATATAAGAATTCACAGAGATTCTATCACATTTGTTCAATTTACGTCGCTCCTATTTCAGATAGCGTATTGGGCTATGCGGCATCTCAAAGCGCATGAAATGGCGAGTAAAATGCACTGTTAAACTTCTAGGGTAGGGCAAACAGAGACCCGATTAGATCATTTGTTATTATGGTTAATTTAAGAATTCAGCGAAATTCTATCACAATTGTTCAATTTATGTCGCTCCTATTTCAGATAGCGTATTGGGCTAAGCGGCATCTCGAAGCGCATGAAATGGCGAGGAAAATGCACTATTAAACGTCTAGGGTAGGGCAAACAGAGACCCGATTAGATCATTTTATGTTATGGTTAATTTAAGAATTCAGCAAAATTCTATCACATTTGTTCAATTTACGTCGCTCCTATTTCAGATAGCGTACTGGGCTAGGCGGCAACTTAAAGCGCGTGGAATGGCGAGTAAAACGCACTATTAAACTTCTATGATAGGGCAATCAGTGTCCCGAGTAGATCATTTTATATTTTGTTTAATATAAGATTTCAGAGAAATTCTATCACATTTGTTCAATTTACGTCGCTCCTATTTCAGATAGCGTATTGGGCTAAGAGGCATCTGAAGGCGCATGAAATGGCGAGTAAAATGCACTATTAAACTTCTAGGGTTGGGCAAACAGAGACCCGATTAGATCATTTTATATTATGGTTAATTTAAGATGTCAGCTAAATTTTATCACATCTGTTGAATTTACGTCGCTCCTATTTCAGATAGCGTACTGGGCTAGGCGGCATCTTGAAGCGCGTGGAATGGCGAGTAAAACGCACTATTAAACTTCTATGATAGGGCAATCAGAGACCCGAATAGATCATTTTATATTTTGGTTAATATAAGAATTCAGCGAAATTCTATCACATTTGTTCAATTTACGTCGCTCCTATTTCGGATAGCTTATTGGGCTAAGCGGCATCTCCAAGCGCATGAAATGGCGAATAAAATGCACTCTTAAACTTCTAGGCAAGGGCGAACAGAGACCCGATCAGATCACTTTACATTATGGTTAATAAAAGAATTCAGCGAAATTCTATCACATTTGTTCAACTTACGTCGCTCCTATTTCAGATAGCGTATTGGGCTAAGCGGCATCTCAAAGCGCATGAAATGGCGAGTGAAATGCACTATTAGATTTCTATGGTAGGGCGAACAGAGACCCGATTAGATCATTTTATATTATGGTTAATTTAAGAATGCAGCGAAATTCTATCACATTTGTTCAATTTACGTCGCTCCTATTTCAGATAGCGTATTAGGCTAAGCGGCATCTCAAAGCGCATGAAATGGCGAGTAAAATGCACTATTAAACTTCTAGGCTAGGGCGAACAGAGACCCGATCAGATCATTTTACATTATGGTTAATAAAAGAATTCAGCGAAATTCTATCACATTTGTTCAACTAACGTCGCTCCTATTTCAGATAGCGTATTGGGCTAAGCGGCATCTCAAAGCGCATGAAATGGCGAGTAAAATGCACTATTAGATTTCTATGGTAGGGCGTACAGAGACCCGATTAGATCATTTTATATTATGGTTAATTTAAGAATTCAGCAAAATTCTATCACATTTGTTCAATTTACGTCGTTCCTATTTCAGATAGCGTCCTGGGCTAAGCGGCATCTAAAAGCGCATGAAATGGCGAGTATAATGCACTATTATACTTCTAGGATAAGGCAAACAGAGACCCGATTAGATCATTTTATATTACGGATAATATAAGAATTTAGCGTAATTCTATCACATTTGTCAACTTACGTCGTTCCTATTTCAGATAGCGTACTGGGCTAGGCGGCATCTTAACGCGCGTGGAATGGCGAGTAAAGTGCACTATTAAACTTCTATGATAAGGGAATCAGAGACCCGATTAGATCATTTTATATATTGGTTAATATAAAAATTCAACGAAATTCTATCACATTTGTAAAATTTACGTCGCTCCTATTACAGATAGCTTATTGGGCTTGGCGGCATCTCAAAGCGCATGGAATGACGAGTGAAATGCACTATTAAACTTCTAGGGAAGGGCAAACAGTGACGCGATTAGATCATTTTATATTATGGTTAATTTAAGAATTCAGCAAAATTCTATCACATTTGCTCAATTTACGTCGCTCCTATTTCAGATAGCGTATTGGGCTAAGCGGTATCTCAAAGCGCATGAAATGGCGAGTAAAATGCAATACTAAACTTCTAGGATAAGGCAAACAGAGACCCGATTAGATTATTTTATATTACGGTTAATAAAAGAATTCAGCGTAATTCTATCACATTTGTTCAACTTACGTCGCTGCTAATTTAGATAGCGTACTGGGCTAGGCGGTATCTTAAAGCGCGTGGAATGGCGAGTAAATTGCACTGCTAAACTTCTATGATAGGGCAATCAGAGACCCGATTAGATCATTTTATATTTTGTTTAATATAAGATTTCAGGGAAATTCTATCACATTTGTTCAATTTACGTCGCTCCTATTTCAGATAGCGTATTGGGCTAAGCGGCAGCTCAAAGCGCATGAAATGGCGAGTAAAATGCAATATTAAGCTTCTAGGGTAGGGCAAGCAGACACCCGATTAGATCATTTTATATTATGGTTAATTTAAGAATTCAGCAAAATTCTGTCACATTTGTTCAATTTACGTCGCTCCTATTTCAGATAGCGTATTGGGCAAAGCGGCATCTCAAAGCGTATGAAATGGCGAATAAAATGCACTATTAAAGTTCTAGGCTAGGGCGAACAGAGATCCGATTAGATCATTTTACATTATGGTTAATAAAAGAGTTCAGCGAAATTCTATCACATTTGTTCAACTTATATCGCTCCTATTTCAGATAGCGTATTAGGCTAAGCGGCATCTCAAAGCGCATGAAATGACGAGTAAAATGCACTATTAAAGCTCTAGGGTACGGCAAACAGAGACCCGATTAGATCATTTTATATTATGGTTAATTTAAGAATTGAGCGAAATTCTATCACATTCGTTCAATTTACGTCGCTCCTATTTCAGATAGCGTATTGGGCAAAGCGGCATCTCAAATCGCATGAAATGACGAGTAAAATGCACTATTAAACTTCTAGGGTAGGGCAAGCAGAGATTCGATTAGATCATTTTATATTATGGTTAATTTAAGAATTCAACAAAATTCTATCACATTCGTTCAATTTAGGTCGCTCCTATTTCAGATAGCGTATTGGTCTAAGCGGCATCTCAAAGCGCATGAAATGGCGAGTGAAATGCACTATATGACTTCTATGGTAGGGCGAACAGACACCCGATTAGATCATTTTACGTTGAGGTTAATATAAGAATTCACAGAAATTCTATCACATTTGTTCAATTTACGTCGCTCCTATTTCAGATAGCGTATTGGGCTATGCGGCATCTCAAAGCGCATGAAATGGCGAGTAAAATGCACTGTTAAACTTCTAGGGTAGGGCAAACAGAGACCCGATTAAATCATTTGTTATTATGGTTAATTTAAGAATTCAGCGAAATTCTATCACAATTGTTCAATTTACGTCGCTCCTATTTCAGATAACGTACTGGGCTAAGCGGCATCTCAAAGCGCATGAAATGGCGAGTGAAATGCACTATTAAACTTCTAGGATAAGGCAAACAGAGACCCGATTAGATCATTTTATAATACGGTTAATATAAGAATTCAGCGTAATTCTATCACATTTGTTCAATTTACGTCGCTCCTATTTCAGATAGCGTATTGTGCTAAGCGGCATCTCAAAGCGCATGAAATGGCGAGTGAAATGCACTATTAGACTTCTATGGTAGGGCGAACAGAGACCCGATTAGATCATTTTACATTAAGGTTAATATAAGAATTCAGGGAAATTCTATCACATTTGTTCAATTTACGTCGCTCCTATTCCAGACAGCGTATTGGGCTATGCGGCAGCTTAAAGCGCATGAAATGGCGAGTATAACGCACTATCAAACTTCTATGATAGGGCAAACAGAGGCCCGATTACATCATTTTATATTACGGTTAATATAAGAATTCAGCGTAATTCTATCACATTTGTTCAACTTACGTAGCTCCTATTTCAGATACCGTACTGGGCTAGGCGGCATCATAAAGCGCGTGGAATGGCGAGTAAAATGCACTACTAAACTTCTATGATAGGGCAATCAGAGACCCGATTAGATCATTTTATATTTTGTTTAATATAAGATTTCAGGGAAATTCTATCGCATTTGTTCAATTTACGTCGCTCCTATTTCAGATAGCGTATTCGGCTAAGCGGCATCTCAAAGCGCATGAAATGGCGAATAAAATGCACTCTAAAACTTCTAGGCTAGGGCGAACAGAGACCCGATCAGATCATTTTACATTATGGTTAATAAAAGAATTCAGCGAAATTCTATCACATTTGTTCAACTTACGTCGCTCCTATTTCAGATAGCGTATTGGGCTCGGCGGCATCTTAAAGCGCGTGGAATGGCGAGTGAAATGCACTATTAGACTTCTATGGTAGGGCGACCAGAGACCCGATTAGATCATTTTACATTAAGGTTAATATAAGAATTCAGGGAAATTCTATCACATTTGTTCAATTTACGTCTCTCCTATTCCAGATAGCGTATTGGGCTATGCGGCATCTCAAAGCACATGAAATGGCGAGTAAAATGCACTTTTAAACTTCTAGGGTATGTCAAACAGAGACCCGATTAGATCATTTTATATTATGGTTAATTTAAGAATTGAGCGAAATTCTATCACATTCGTTCAATTTACGTCGCTCCTATTTCAGATAGCGTATTGGGCAAAGCGGCATCTCAAAGCGCATGAAATGACGAGTAAAATGCACTATTAAACTTCTAGGGTAGGGCAAGCAGAGATTCGATTAGATCATTTTATATTATGGTTAATTTAAGAATTCAACAAAATTCTATCACATTCGTTCAATTTAGGTCGCTCCTATTTCAGATAGCGTATTGGTCTAAGCGGCATCTCAAAGCGCATGAAATGGCGAGTGAAATGCACTATATGACTTCTATGGTAGGGCGAACAGAGACCCGATTAGATCATTTTACATTGAGGTTAATATAAGAATTCACAGAAATTCTATCACATTTGTTCAATTTACGTCGCTCCTATTTCAGATAGCGTATTGGGCTATGCGGCATCTCAAAGCGCATGAAATGGCGAGTAAAATGCACTGTTAAACTTCTAGGGTAGGGCAAACAGAGACCCGATTAGATCATTTGTTATTATGGTTAATTTAAGAATTCAGCGAAATTCTATCACAATTGTTCAATTTATGTCGCTCCTATTTCAGATAGCGTATTGGGCTAAGCGGCATCTCGAAGTGCATGAAATGGCGAGTATAATGCACTATTAAACTTCTAGGGTAAGGCAAACAGAGGCCCGATTACATCATTTTATATTACGGTTAATATAAGAATGCAGCGTAATTCTATCACATTTGTTCAACTTACGTCGCTCCTATTTCAGATACCGTACTGGGCTCGGCGGCATCTTAAAGCGCGTGGAATGGCGAGTGAAATGCACTATTAGACTTCTATGGTAGGGCGAACAGAGACCCGATTAGATCATATTACATTAAGGTTAATATAAGAATTCAGGGAAATTCTATCACATTTGTTCAATTTACGTCTCTCCTATTCCAGATAGCGTATTGGGCGAAGCGGCATCTCAAAGCGCATGAAATGGCGACTAAAATGCACTATTAAACTTCTAGGGTAGGGCAAGCAGAGACCCGATTAGATCATTTTATATTATGGTTAATTTATGATTTCAGCAAAATTCTATCACATTTGTTCAATTTACGTCGCTCCTATTTCAGATAACGTACTGGGTTCGGCCGCATCTCAAAGCGCGTGGAATGGCGAGTGAAATGCACTATTAAACTTCTAGGGTAGGGCAAACAGAAACCCGATTAGATCATTTTATATTATGGTTAATTTAAGAATTCAGCAAAATCCTGTCACATTTGTTCAATTTACGTCGCTCCTATTTCGGATACCGTTCTGGGCGAGGCGGCATCCTAAAGCGCGTGGAGTGGCGAGTAAAATGTACTATTAATCTTCTATGATAGGGCAATCAGATACCCGATTAGATCATTTTATATTTTGGTTAATATAAGAATTCAGCGAAATTCTATCACATTTGTTCAATTTACGTCGCTCGTATTTCTGATAGCGTATTGGGCTAAGCGGCATCTCAAAGCGCATGAAATGGCGAGGAAAATGCACTATTAAACGTCTAGGGTAGGGCAAACAGAGACCCGATTAGATCATTTTATGTTATGGTTAATTTAAGAATTCAGCAAAATTCTATCACATTTGTTCAATTTACGTCGCTCCTATTTCAGATAGCGTATTGGGCTAAGCGGCATCTCAAAGCGCATGAAATGGCGAGTAAAATGCACTATTAAACTTCTAGGATAAGGCAAACAGAGACCCGATTAGATCATTTTATAATACTGCTGCGCCGGGGATTATCATCGCACGACATGTTCACACTTATAAGTTTATTATGAGGATATAAACAAGGAATGGCAGAGTCTATAATATCGCGTCTTGTCTCCTTGACTGTCAATCAGACTCTCTCATTGATCTGTTTCATCAATAACGGCGATCGTCCCTTAACGACAGATCGAACGCTCCCTTCGGGTCGATCACGGTTGGCTTCACGGTGTTCGTAACACTGCCCTCCTTCCTTTAAAGGCGGGCGTCCCGACCGCGTCAAACTTCAGTTACTGACGACCAACTTCACTTGAGCCGCTAGCGCCTGCCTTCAGATTCTGGCTAACCTCAGTTCAATGAGATGTCATCTTGGCCGCTAACCTCAGCGATATGTACCTTTGTCTGAAAAAAGGAGGTAAATCGAAAGGATTTAAATGTAAACCTCTGTGGCCTTCTTCAGACAGCAAACGTCTTGACATTCGTCCTCCGTCCCAGGGGAAAACCACGTAAAAACCCTGAGCAAGACGCCGGTACTATGCTCGTTCGATATATCGAGGATATCCCGGTTACTTCTCGCCCTTCCTCTTGACTCTTGAGTTTTGCGCACTTCTTTCTTGAAATCTTCACGGGCGGAACCTGCCCTCGTCTTCTTCGATGAATTGTCCTCTTCTTGGGCGAAAAGCATGGGACATCCTCCTCCTCTACTGATTCTTCTCATTAAACAAAGTGGCACGACCTTCGTATCTGGCCAAACGCTTCACGTGCACCACTTTGCACTTACTCTTTGGCGAACGCTGGATTCTATAAATAACTTCATTAAGCCTATCCAGCACTTTATATGGACCTTCCCAATCAGCCTGCAACTTAGGGCATTTCCCTTTTACCCTTCTAGGCTGAAACAACCAAACCTGGTCCCCTGATGTGAAGTCAATCGCTTGTACATGACTGTCATACCAGGACTTCATCTTCGAGCTACTGATTTGAAGACGTCGCCGAACGAATTCGTGGATCTTCTTCATCCTCTCTTTGATCCAAACTATGTACTCTTGTTCGGCGTCTTCTACCTTCATCTCAGGAGGCAGCCCTCTCCACAATTGCATGGGCAGCCGAATCTCCTGACCATACAGAATCATTGAAGGTGTCATTTGCGTAGCCTCGTGACAGGAAGATCGGTAGGCCAAAAGGAAAAGAGGGATCCACTCATCCCAATCCCGTTGATGCTCCGAAACGAACATCGCAAGATATTGAAGTAACGTTCTATTGAGACGTTCCACCAAACCGTCAGACTGTGGATGCAAAGGAGTAGTTCTCGTCTTCCTTATTCCCAGCAGTTTCATCAACTCCTGGAACACCGCGGACTCAAAACTTCTTCCTTGATCCGAGTGAATTTCCAACGGCACTCCATGCCGACATACAACGTGTTCTAGAAGTGCCCTAGCGATCGTGACCGCCTGCTGGTTTGGCATCGCGATTACTTCAGGCCACTTCGTGAAATAATCCGCAACAACCAGCATGTATCTATTTCCGGCCCGAGACCTCGGGAGCGGACCCACAACGTCGAGCGCGACTCTCTCAAACGGTGCTCCGACGTTATACACCTTCAGGTTCCCCGCTCCTCTCTTTCGCGGTCCCTTCTTCGCCGCACACGTGTCACATCGCCGACACCATTCTTCTACATCCTGCCGACAGGTCGCCCAGTAGAATTGCTGACGTACCTTGGCCAAAATCTTCTTTACGCCAAAATGCCCCGCCGTAGGAGAATCGTGGAACTGGCTCAATACCTCCGGTATCTTCACTCGTGGCACCACCAACAACCACGAAGTCGTTACTCCATTGGTAGATTCCCACCTACGGAACAATAGTCCATCCCTCACTTCTAGTGAGTCCCAAATCGACCAGTAATATTTCAGACGTGGAGAAAACCGCGCAACATCTTGATGAAGAGGTTTCTCTTGCTTCCGTTTCTTCTCGAGAATGAAGCCGATTTCTTCATCTTCCATCTGACCCTTTTTCCACTCTGTGGTCGATGTGACTTCACAAAACGTCCTGAGAATTCTTTCTTCTTTCTCGTCAAGGCGGTTGCAGCGCTTGCAGTCTTCCTCGGCACACGGTCTTCTTGAAAGTCCATCGGCATTACCATGTGCTCTGCCCTCACGATGGTGGATTTCAAAATCGTACTGTTGCAACCGCTCTATCCAGCGAGCTACCTGTCCTTCCGGATTTTTGAAAGTCAGTAACCACCTTAACGCTGCATGATCTGTCCTCAGAAGGAATCTCCTCCCATAGAGATAATGATGGAAATGCTCTATGGATTTTACTATTGCTAACAACTCCTTCCGGGTAACACAATAATTCTTCTCAGCCTTTCCTAAAAGCTTAGAGAAATAAGCGACGACTTTCTCTTGACCTTCCTGCACCTGTGAGAGAACCGCTCCCACTGCGAAACTGGAAGCGTCCGTGTCCAAAATGAAATCTGCATCCGATTCTGGATACGCTAATACTGGGGCTTTCATCAGCCGTCTCTTCAGCTCCTCGAAGGCAGACTGGCACTCATCGGACCAAATAAATCTTTGTGTCTCCTCCGTGAGACGATGCAGAGGTTTAGCCGCGTTAGAGAAACCTTTAACAAATTTTCGGTAATAAGTGCACAGTCCCAAGAAACTCCTCAATTCTGTAACGTTCTTTGGAACCGGCCAATCAGCAACCGCCTTAATCTTCTCTGGGTCAGTCTTTACTCCATGTTCCGTAACGACATGGTCCAGATATCGTACCTCTCGGCAAAAAAACGTACATTTCTTGGGGCTCATCAACAGCTTCGCTTGGCGGAGACGAGAAAAGACAAGACGAAGACGGTCAAGTTCTTCTTTGAAGTCTTTTCCATAGATGATCACGTCGTCAAGGTAAACCAGACAAACTTTCCAGTTTAGCCCGCCTAACACCGTCTCCATAACGCGCTCAAAAGTCGCAGGGGCATTACACAAACCGAAAGGCATGACTTTAAACTGCCACAACCCCGTGCCCACGCAAAAGGCGGTCTTTTCCCGATCCTTCGCTTCCATGGAAATTTGCCAATATCCACTCTGCAAATCTACAGTGGAAAACCAGGAAGAACCAGCAACAGCGTCCAGTGTATCCTCAATGCGAGGTAAAGGATACGAGTCCTTCTTCGTGACACTATTCAAACGCCGGTAATCGACACAGAATCTTGTAGAACCGTCCTTCTTTTTCACCAGGACAATCGGGGACGACCAAGGGCTCTGCGACTTTTCTATGACACCTTGAGCCTCCATCTTCTGAAGTAGCTCTTCCACTTCGCCTCGGCGGTGCAAAGGCAATCTTCGCGGCGCCTGTTTAATGGGAACATGATCGCCAGTGTTGATCTTATGCGTGACCAATTCGCAATTTCCAACTTCATCAGAATTCCTGGCAAAGACATCCTGGTACTCATAGAGCAGCTTAGCGAAATGCTTCTTCCGTTCATCATTCAAGTTCAAGGAACACCGTCCAAATAATTCCTTTAAATGCTGTGGTACTCTTTCCTCTCCTTTCTCGCCTCCTTCTTTCTTGTTCTCTTCTTTCTTGCTCTCTTCTTTCTTGCTCTCTTCTTTCTTTTTCTTCTTCTTTTCTTCTTCACCTAGGCGAATTTCCCGCAGCCCCGGAAGACACAACACATTCCGAGATAAATCTAGTTTGCAACCATGCTTCCGTAAGAACTCCGTTCCAAGTATGCAGTCTTCAATCATGCGTACAATATAGAATTTCTCCGTGCTCGCAAGCCCCTTGATGCGCACCTCTAAATTCTTCTGACCGAAGACTTCCATTCTTTCTCCGGCACTGGAGCGAATCACAAGGTCCGCTGCGGGAAGGTTCTCCACCGGACACAATTCCCTCTTCAATAAATTAATAGATGAGCCCGTGTCCAAGATGATTTTGCACTCGTTGTCTTCAACTTCTCCAAACACGGATGCTTCATCCCGCGATGTCCTTCCTGTCGCCACGCTCCTGAGGATCGGGGGACACAGGTTCAAAAGCCGGCGCTCCCCCGCTACGCCGTCTTCTTCCCGTTTCCCGATTTGGACGGAAATTTCTGTGGTCGCCGACGTCTGCAATCCTTCTGTAAATGCCCGGGTTTCCCGCACAGCCAACACGTAGATTCAGTTCTCCTCTTTTTCTCCGGCATATCCTCGGCGAAGTCGAATTTCCTCTTCCTCTCCGGGTTCACCTCGACAAATTTAGTGCAGTTAACGTCTCTCCCTCGAAATTGTCTCGGGACGAACCCTAACGACATCGCCTCCACGGCTTCCACCTCCAAGGCCCTAGTAACTGCAGCCCTCAAGGAGGTGAAACCGCCGAGACGCAGGGTTCTTTTCACCCCTTCGTCGGCCAATGCGGAGACAAACTGGGAGGCAGCTAATTTATCCCGCGTTTCCACCGGACAGTCCGCGAAAGCTGTCTGCGCCAGTCTTTCTATCTCTGTTGCAACAGAGGAAATGGTCTCCCCTTTGCGCTGCCGATAATTTTGAAACAGAACGTAGTTTAAGTTGGAAAGGTTACGTGCACCGAAACGAAATTCCAACGCCGCAACTAATTCGATAAAACTGTTGTGACGAGCAGTGGAAAGGGTTGTTAGCACGCTTCGAGCCGGTCCTTCCAACGAAGCGATCAAAGCCATAGCTTTCCTCGCCTCGTCCCAGCCGTTCGCTCGCGCGATCGCTTCAAATTGAAGCAAATACTCCTCCCAAGATGTTCTGCCATCATAGGCCGACGGCTTAACCGCGTAACCCAAGCTTAGGATACAACGTCCTCCCCGATCACATTCCGCGGGCACAAACGGTCCCGGAAACGGAACAACGGAAGGTATGGAGGAGGGACCAGGGACTGCCACGGGGGCATTATTTACAGGAACATGAACACTATTTACATGACTGGCCGCGCCCGGTCCCTCTCCCGCCCCACAACCGGAGGTACCAGCAGAATTAGCAGAGCCTAACGAAAACACCTGTAAATTCCGCTCCATCGCGGACAGACGAGCCTCCCAAGCCGCATCCCGGGTCTCTCGAGTCACTGTCTCTGCGGCCTCCCGTTGGCGCCACAAATCATGCTCCTTTTCCCAGCGGATTTCGTCTAGCTTGCGGTGCTCCTCCATCTGCCCGACGATGGTCCTCTGTAGGCTCTCGAACATGTCCTGCAACAACAGCTCTCCCCCTGCAGCGGATCGCGTTCTTATGATCCCACTTCTGACACCAATGCTGCGCCGGGGATTATCATCGCACGACATGTTCACACTTATAAGTTTATTATGAGGATATAAACAAGGAATGGCAGAGTCTATAATATCGCGCCTTGTCTCCTTGACTGTCAATCAGACTCTCTCATTGATCTGTTTCATCAATAACGGCGATCGTCCCTTAACGACAGATCGAACGCTCCCTTCGGGTCGATCACGGTTGGCTTCACGGTGTTCGTAACAATACGGTTAATATAAGAATTCAGCGTAATTCTATCACATTTGTTCAATTTACGTCGCTCCTATTTCAGATAGCGTATTGTGCTAAGCGGCATCTCAAAGCGCATGAAATGGCGAGTGAAATGCACTATTAGACTTCTATGGTAGGGCGAACAGAGACCCGATTAGATCATTTTACATTAAGGTTAATATAAGAATTCAGGGAAATTCTATCACATTTGTTCAATTTACGTCGCTCCTATTCCAGACAGCGTATTGGGCTATGCGGCAGCTTAAAGCACATGAAATGGCGAGTATAATGCACTATCAAACTTCTATGATAGGGCAAACAGAGGCCCGATTACATCATTTTATATTACGGTTAATACAAGAATTCAGCGTAATTCTATCACATTTGTTCAACTTACGTAGCTCCTATTTCAGATACCGTACTGGGCTAGGCGGCATCATAAAGCGCGTGGAATGGCGAGTAAAACGCACTACTAAACTTCTATGATAGGGCAACCAGAGACCCGATTAGATCATTTTATATTTTGTTTAATATAAGATTTCAGGGAAATTCTATCGCATTTGTTCAATTTACGTCGCTCCTATTTCAGATAGAGTATTCGGCTAAGCGGCATCTCAAAGCGCATGAAATGGCGAGTGAAATGCACTATTAGACTTCTATGGTAGGGCGAACAGAGACCCGATTAGATCATTTTACATTAAGGTTAATATAAGAATTCAGGGAAATTCTATCACATTTGTTCAATTTACGTCGCTCCTATTCCAGACAGCGTATTGGGCTATGCGGCAGCTTAAAGCACATGAAATGGCGAGTATAATGCACTATCAAACTTCTATGATAGGGCAAACAGAGGCCCGATTACATCATTTTATATTACGGTTAATACAAGAATTCAGCGTAATTCTATCACATTTGTTCAACTTACGTAGCTCCTATTTCAGATACCGTACTGGGCTAGGCGGCATCATAAAGCGCGTGGAATGGCGAGTAAAATGCACTACTAAACTTCTATGATAGGGCAACCAGAGACCCGATTAGATCATTTTATATTTTGTTTAATATAAGATTTCAGGGAAATTCTATCGCATTTGTTCAATTTACGTCGCTCCTATTTCAGATAGAGTATTCGGCTAAGCGGCATCTCAAAGCGCATGAAATGGCGAATAAAATGCACTCTTAAACTTCTAGGCTAGGGCGAACAGAGACCCGATCAGATCATTTTACATTATGGTTAATAAAAGAATTCAGCGAAATTCTATCACATTTGTTCAACTTACGTCGCTCCTATTTCAGATAGCGTATTGGGCTAAGAGGCATCTCAAAGCGCATGAAATGGCGAGTAAAATGCACTATTAGATTTCTATGGTAGGGCGTACAGAGACCCGATTAGATCATTTTATATTATGGTTAATTTAAGAATTCAGCAAAATTCTATCACATTTGTTCAATTTACGTCGTTCCTATTTCAGATAGCGTCCTGGGCTAAGCGGCATCTAAAAGCGCATGAAATGGCGAGTATAATGCACTATTATACTTCTAGGATCAGGCAAACAGAGACCCGATTAGATCATTTTATATTACGGATAATATAAGAATTCAGCGTAATTCTATCACATTTGTTCAACTTACGTCGTTCCTATTTCTGATAGCGTACTGGGCTAGGCGGCATCTTAAAGCGCGTGGAATGGCGAGTAAAGTGCACTATTAAACTTCTATGATAAGGCAATCAGAGACCCGATTAGATCATTTTATATATTGGTTAATATAAAAATTCAACGAAATTCTATCACATTTGTAAAATTTACGTCGCTCCTATTACAGATAGCTTATTGGGCATAGCGGCATCTCAAAGCGCATGGAATGACGAGTGAAATGCACTATTAAACTTCTAGGGAAGGGCAAACAGTGACGCGATTAGATCATTTTATATTATGGTTAATTTAAGAATTCAGCAAAATACTATCACATTTGCTCAATTTACGTCGCTCCTATTTCAGATAGCGTATTGGGCTAAGCGGTATCTCAAAGCGCATGAAATGGCGAGTAAAATGCAATACTAAACTTCTAGGATAAGGCAAACAGAGACTCGATTAGATTATTTTATATTACGGTTAATATAAGAATTCAGCGTAATTCTATCACATTTGTTCAACTTACGTCGCTGCTAATTTAGATAGCGTATTGGGCTAAGCGGCATCTCAAGGCGCATGAAATGGCGAATAAAATGCACTCTTAAACTTCTAGGCTAGGGCGAACAGAGCCCCGATCAGATCATTTTACATTATGGTTCATAAAAGAATTCAGCGAAACTCTATCACATTTTTTCAACATACGTCGCTCCTATTTCAGATAGCGTATTGGGCTAAGCGGCAGCTCAAAGCGCATGAAATGGCGAGTAAAATGCAATATTAAGCTTCTAGGGTAGGGCAAGCAGACACCCGATTAGATCATTTTATATTATGGTTAATTTAAGAATTCAGAAAAATTCTGTCACATTTGTTCAATTTACGTCGCTCCTATTTCAGATAGCGTATTGGGCAAAGCGGCATCTCAGAGCGTATGAAATGGCGAATAAAATGCACTATTAAAGTTCTAGGCTAGGGCGAACAGAGATCCGATTAGATCATTTTACATTATGGTTAATAAAAGAGTTCAGCGAAATTCTATCACATTTGTTCAACTTATATCGCTCCTATTTCAGATAGCGTATTACGCTAAGCGGCATCTCAAAGCGCATGAAATGACGAGTAAAATGCACTATTAAAGCTCTAGGGCACGGCAAACAGAGACCCGATTAGATCATTTTATATTATGGTTAATTTAAGAATTGAGCGAAATTCTATCACATTCGTTCAATTTACGTCGCTCCTATTTCAGATAGCGTATTGGGCAAAGCGGCATCTCAAAGCGCATGAAATGACGAGTAAAATGCACTATTAAACTTCTAGGGTAGGGCAAGCAGAGATTCGATTAGATCATTTTATATTATGGTTAATTTAAGAATTCAAGAAAATTCTATCACATTCGTTCAATTTAGGTCGCTCCTATTTCAGATAGCGTATTGGTCTAAGCGGCATCTGAAAGCGCATGAAATGGCGAGTGAAATGCACTATATGACTTCTATGGTAGGGCGAACAGAGACCCGATTAGATCATTTTACATTGAGGTTAATATAAGAATTCACAGAAATTCTATTACATTTGTTCAATTTACGTCGCTCCTATTTCAGATAGCGTATTGGGCTATGCGGCATCTCAAAGCGCATGAAATGGCGAGTAAAATGCACTGTTAAACTTCTAGGGTAGGGCAATCAGAGACCCGATTAGATCATTTTATATTTTGTTTAATATAAGATTTCAGGGAAATTCTATCACATTTGTTCAATTTACGTCGCTCCCATTTCAGATAGCGTATTGGCCGAAGCGGCATCTCAAAGCGCATGAAATGGCGACTAAAATGCACTATTAAACTTCTAGGGTAGGGCAAGCAGAGACCCGATTAGATAATTTTATATTATGGTTAATTTAAGAATTCGGCGAAATTCTATCACATTTGTTCAATTTACGTCGCTCCTATTTCAGATAGCGTATTGGGCTAAGCGGCATCTCAAGGCGCATGAAATGGCGAATAAAATGCACTCTTAAACTTCTAGGCTAGGGCGAACAGAGACCCGATCAGATCATTTTACATTATGGTTCATAAAAGAATTCAGCGAAACTCTATCACATTTTTTCAACATACGTCGCTCCTATTTCAGATAGCGTATTGGGCTAAGCGGCAGCTCAAAGCGCATGAAATGGCGAGTAAAATGCAATATTAAGCTTCTAGGGTAGGGCAAGCAGACACCCGATTAGATCATTTTATATTATGGCTAATTTAAGAATTCAGAAAAATTCTGTCACATTTGTTCAATTTACGTCGCTCCTATTTCAGATAGCGTATTGGGCAAAGCGGCATCTCAGAGCGTATGAAATGGCGAATAAAATGCACTATTAAAGTTCTAGGCTAGGGCGAACAGAGATCCGATTAGATCATATTACATTATGGTTAATAAAAGAGTTCAGCGAAATTCTATCACATTTGTTCAACTTACGTCGCTCCTATTTCAGATAGCGTATTGGGCTAAGCGGCATCTCGAAGCGCATGAACTGGCGAGTGAAATGCACTATATGACTTCTATGGTAGGGCGAACAGAGACCCGATTAGATCATTTTACATTGAGGTTAATATAAGAATTCACAGAAATTCTATCACATTTGTTCAATTTACGTCGCTCCTATTTCAGATAGCGTATTGGGCTATGCGGCATCTCAAAGCGCATGAAATGGCGAGTAAAATGCACTGTTAAACTTCTAGGGTAGGGCAAACAGAGACCCGATTAGATCATTTGTTATTATGGTTAATTTAAGAATTCAGCGAAATTCTATCACAATTGTTCAATTTATGTCGCTCCTATTTCAGATAGCGTATTGGGCTAAGCGGCATCTCGAAGCGCATGAACTGGCGAGTATAATGCACTATTAAACTTCTAGGGTAAGGCAAACAGAGGCCCGATTACATCATTTTATATTACGGTTAATATAAGAATGCAGCGTAATTCTATCACATTTGTTCAACTTACGTCGCTCATATTTCAGATAGCGTACTGGGCTAGGCGGCATCATAAAGCGCGTGGAATGGCGAGTAAAATGCACTACTAAACTTCTATGATAGGGCAAACAGAGGCCCGATTACATCATTTTATATTACGGTTAATATAAGAATTCAGCGTAATTCTATCACATTTGTTCAATTTACGTCGCCCCTATTTCAAATAGCGTATTGTGCTAAGCGGCATCTCAAAGCGCATGAAATGGCGAGTGAAATGCGCTATTAGACTTCTATGGTAGGGCGAACAGAGACACGATAAGATCATTTTACATTAAGGTTAATTTAAGAATTCAGGGAAATTCTATCACATTTGTTCAATTTACGTCGCTCCTATTCCAGGTAGCGTATTGGGCTATGCGGCAGCTTAAAGCACATGAAATTGCGAGTAAAATGCACTATCAAACTTCTATGATAGGGCAAACAGAGGCCCGATTACATCATTTTATATTACGGTTAATATAAGAATTCAGCGTAATTCTATCACATTTGTTCAACTTACGTAGCTCCTATTTCAGATACCGTACTGGGCTAGGCGGCATCATAAAGCGCGTGGAATGGCGAGTAAAATGCACTACTAAACTTCTATGATAGGGCAATCAGAGACCCGATTAGATCATTTTATATTTTGTTTAATATAAGATTTCAGGGAAATTCTATCGCATTTGTTCAATTTACGTCGCTCCTATTTCAGATAGCGTATTCGGCTAAGCGGCATCTCAAAGCGCATGAAATGGCGAATAAAATGCACTCTAAAACTTCTAGAGTAGGGCAAACAGAGACCCGATTAGATCATTTTATATTACGGTTAATATAAGAATGCAGCGTAATTCTATCACATTTGTTCAAGTTACGTCGCTCCTATTTCAGGTAGCGTACTGGGCTAGGCGGCATCTTAAAGCGCGTGGAATGGCGAGTAAAATGCACTATTAAACTTCTTGGATAAGGCAAACAGAGACCTGATTAGATCATTTTATATTACGGTTAATATAAGAATGCGGCGTAATTCTATCACATTTGTTCAATTTACGTCGCTGCTATTCCAGATAGCTTATTGTGCTTAGCGGCATCTCAAAGCGCATGAAATGACGAGTGAAATGCACTATTAAACTTCTAGGATGAGGCAAACAGAGACCCGATTAGATCATTTTATATTTTGGTTAATATAAGAATTCAGCGAAATTCTATCACATTTGTTCAATTTACGTCGCTCATATTTCAGATAGCGAACTGGGCTAAGCGGCATCTCAAAGCGCATGAAAGGGCGAGTGAAATGCACTATAAGACTTCTATGGTAGGGCGAACAGAGACCCGATTAGATCATTTTACATTGAGGTTAATATAAGAATTCACGGAAATTCCATCACATTTGTTCAATTTACGTCGCTCCTATTTCAGATAGCGTGTTGGGCTATGCGGCATCTCAAAGCGCATGAAATGGCGAGTAAAATGCACTGTTAAACTTCTAGAGTAGGGCAAACAGAGACCCGATTAGATCATTTTATATTACGGTTAATATAAGAATGCAGCGTAATTCTATCACATTTGTTCAAGTTACGTCGCTCCTAATTCTGATAGCGTACTGGGCTAGGCGGCATCTTAAAGCGCGTGGAATGGCGAGTAAAATGCACTACTAATCTTCTATGATAGGGCAATCAGAGACCCGATTAGATCATTTTATATTTTGTTTAATATAAGATTTCAGGGAAATTCTATCACATTTGTTTAATTTACGTCGCTCCTATTTCAGATAGCGTATTGGGCGAAGCGGCATCTCAAAGCGCATGAAATGGCGACTAAAATGCACTACTAAACTTCAAGGGTAGGGCAAGCAGCGACCCGATTAGATCATTTTATATTATGGTTAATTTAAGATGTCAGCTAAATTTTATCACATCTGTTCAATTTACGTCGCTCCTATTTCAGATAGCGTACTGGGCTAGGCGGCATCTTGAAGCGCGTGGAATGGCGAGTAAAATGCACTATTAAACTTCTATGATAGGGCAATCAGAGACCCGAAAGATCATTTTATATTTTGGTTAATATAAGAATTCAGCGAAATTCTATCACATTTGTTCAATTTACGTCGCTCCTATTTCAGACAGCTTATTGGGCTAAGCGGCATCTCCAAGCGCATGAAATGGCGAATAAAATGCACTCTTAAACTTCTAGGCAAGGGCGAACAGAGACCCGATTAGATCATTTTACATTAAGGTTAATATAAGAATTCAGGGAAATTCTATCACATTTGTTCAATTTACGTCGCTCCTATTCCAGACAGCGTATTGGGCTATGCGGCACCTTAAAGCACATGAAATGGCAAGTAAAATGCACTATTAAACTTCTATGATAGGGCAAACAGAGACCCGATTAGATCATTTTATATTACGGTTAACATAAGAATTCAGCGTAATTCTATCACATTTGTTTAATTTACGGCGCTCCTATTTCAGATAGCGTATTGGGCAAAGCGGCATCTCAAAGCGTATGAAATGACGAGTGAAATGCACTATTAAACTTCTAGGATGAGGCAAACAGAGACCCGATTAGATCATTTTATATTTTGGTTAATATAAGAATTCAGCGAAATTCTATCACATTTGTTCAATGTACGTCGCTCATATTTCAGATAGCGAACTGGGCTATGCGGCATCTTAAAGCGCGCGGAATGGCGAGTAAAATGCACTATTAAACTTCTATGCTAGGGCAATCAGAGACCCGATTAGATCATTTCATATTTTGGTTTATATAAGAATTCAGTGAAATTCTATCACATTTGTTTAATTTACGGCGCTCCTATTTCAGATAGCGTATTGGGCAAAGCGGCATCTCAAAGCGTATGAAATGGCGAATAAAATGCACTATTAAAGTTCTAGGGTAGGGCCAACAGAGACCCGATTCGATCATTTCATATTTTGGTTAATATATGAATTCAGTGAAATTCTATCACATTTGTTCAATTTACGTCGCTCATATTTCAGATAGCGTATTGCACTAAGCGGCATCTCAAAGCGCATGAAATGGCGAGTAAAATGCACTATTAAACTTCTAGGGTTGGTCCAACAGAGACCCGATTAGATCATTTCATATTTTGGTTAATATAAGAATTCAGTGAAATTCTATCACATTTGTTTAATTTACGTCGCTCCTATTTCAGATAGCGTATTGGGCAAAGCGGCATCTCAAAGCGTATGAAATGGCGAATAAAATGCACTATTAAAGCTCTAGGGTAGGGCAAACAGAGACCCGATTAGATCATTTTATATTTTGTTTAATATAAGGTTTGAGGGAAATTCTATCACATTTGTTTAATTTACGTCGCTCCTATTTCAGATAGCGTATTGGGCGAAGCGGCATCTCAAAGCGCATGAAATGGCGACTAAAATGCACTATTAAACTTCTAGGGTAGGGCAAGCAGAGACCCGATTAGATCATTTTATATTATGGTTAATTTAAGAATTCGGCGAAATTCTATCACATTTGTTCAATTTACGTCGCTCCTATTTCAGATAGCGTATTGCGCTAAGCGGCATCTCAAAGCGCATGAAATGGCGAGTAAAATGCAATACTAAACTTCTAGGATAAGGCAAACAGAGACCCGATTAGATCATTTTATATTACGGTTAATATAAGAATTCAGCGTAATTCTATCACATTTGTTCAACTTACGTCGCTCCTAATTTAGATAGCGTACTGGGCTAGGCGGCATCTTAAAGCGCGTGGAATGGCGAGTAAAATGCACTGCTAAACTTCTATGATAGGGCAATCAGAGACCCGATTAGATCATTTTATATTTTGGTTAATATAAGAATTCAGCGAAATTCTATCACAATTGTTCTATTTACGTCGCTCGTATTTCAGATAGCTTATTGTGCTTAGCGGCATCTCAAAGCGCATGAAATGACGAGTGAAATACACTATTAAACTTCTAGGGTAGGGCAAACAGAGACCCGATTAGATCATTTTATATTTTGGTTAATATAAGAATTCAGCGAAATTCTATCACATTTGTTCAATTTACGTCGCTCATATTTCAGATAGCGTATTGCACTAAGCGGCATCTCAAAGCGCATGAAATGGCGAGTAAAATGCACTATTAAACTTCTAGGGTAGGGCCACCAGAGACCCGATTAGATCATTTCATATTTTGGTTAATATAAGAATTCAGTGAAATTCTATCACATTTGTTTAATTTACGTCGCTCCTATTTCAGATAGCGTATTGGGCAAAGCGGCATCTCAAAGCGTATGAAATGGCGAATAAAATGCACTATTAAAGTTCTAGGGTAGGGCAAACAGAGACCCGATTAGATCATTTATATTATGGTTAATTTAAGAATTGAGCGAAATTCTATCTCATTTGTTCTACTTACGTCGCTCCTAATTTAGATAGCGTACTGGGCTAGGCGGCATCTTAAAGAGCGTGGAATGGCGAGTAAAACGCACTGCTAAACTTCTATCATAGGGCAATCAGAGACCCGATTAGATCATTTTATATTTTGTTTAATATAAGATTTCAGGGAAATTCTATCACATTTGTTTAATTTACGTCGCTCCTATTTCAGATAGCGTATTGGGCGAAGCGGTATCTCAAAGCGCATGAAATGGCGACCAAAATGCACTATTAAACTTCTAGGGTAGGGCAAGCAGAGACCCGATTAGATCATTTTATATTTTGTTTAATATAAGATTTCAGGGAAATTCTATCACATTTGTTCAATTTACGTCGCCCCTATTTCAAATAGCGTATTGTGCTAAGCGGCATCTCAAAGCGCATGAAATGGCGAGTGAAATGCGCTATTAGACTTCTATGGTGGGGCGAACGGAGACACGATAAGATCATCTTACATTAAGGTTAATATAAGAATTCAGGGAAATTCTATCACATTTGTTCAATTTACGTCGCTCCTATTCCAGGTAGCGTATTGGGCTATGCGGCAGCTTAAAGCACATGAAATGGCGAGTATAATGCACCATCAAACTTCTATGATAGGGCAAACAGAGGCCCGATTACATCATTTTATATTACGGTTAATATAAGAATTCAGCGTAATTCTATCACATTTGTTCAATTTATGTCGCCCCTATTTCAAATAGCGTATTGTGCTAAGCGGCATCTCAAAGCGCATGAAATGGCGAGTGAAATGCGCTATTAGACTTCTATGGTAGGGCGAACAGAGACACGATAAGATCATTTTACATTAAGGTTAATATAAGAATTCAGGGAAATTCTATCACATTTGTTCAATTTACGTCGCTCCTATTCCAGGTAGCGTATTGGGCTATGTGCAGCTTAAAGCACATGAAATTGCGAGTAAAATGCACTATCAAACTTCTATGATAGGGCAAACAGAGGCCCGATTACATCATTTTATATTACGGTTAATATAAGAATTCAGCGTAATTCTATCACATTTGTTCAACTTACGTAGCTCCTATTTCAGATACCGTACTGGGCTAGGCGGCATCATAAAGCGCGTGGAATGGCGAGTAAAATGCACTACTAAACTTCTATGATAGGGCAATCAGAGACCCGATTAGATCATTTTATATTTTGTTTAATATAAGATTTCAGGGAAATTCTATCGCATTTGTTCAATTTACGTCGCTCCTATTTCAGATAGCGTATTCGGCTAAGCGGCATCTCAAAGCGCATGAAATGGCGAATAAAATGCACTCTAAAACTTCTAGGCTAGGGCGAACAGAGACCCGATCAGATCATTTTACATTATGGTTAATAAAAGAATTCAGCGAAATTCTATCACATTTGTTCAACTTACGTCGCTCCTATTTCAGATAGCGTATTGGGCTAAGCGGCATCTCAAAGCGCATGAAATGGCGAGTGAAATGCACTATTAGACTTCTATGGTAGGTCAAACAGAGACCCGATTAGATCATTTTATATTATGGTTAATTTAAGAATTCAGCAAAGTTTTATCACATTTGTTCAATTTACGTCGCTCCTATTTCAGATAGCGTACTGGGCTAGGCGGCATCTTAAAGCGCGTGGAATGGCGAGTAAAATGCACTATTAAACTTCTAGGGTAGGGCAATCAGAGACCCGATTAGATCATTTTATATTTTGTTTAATATAAGACTTCAGGGAAATTCTATCACATTTGTTCAATTTACGTCGCTCCTATTTCAGATAGCGTATTGGGCTAAGCGGCATCTCAAAGCGCATGAAAGGGCGAGTGAAATGCACTATAAGACTTCTATGGTAGGGCGAACAGAGACCCGATTAGATCATTTTACATTGAGGTTAATATAAGAATTCACGGAAATTCCATCACATTTGTTCAATTTACGTCGCTCCTATTTCAGATAGCGTGTTGGGCTATGCGGCATCTCAAAGCGCATGAAATGGCGAGTAAAATGCACTGTTAAACTTCTAGAGTAGGGCAAACAGAGACCCGATTAGATCATTTTATATTACGGTTAACATAAGAATGCAGCGTAATTCTATCACATTTGTTCAAGTTACGTCGCTCCTAATTCTGATAGCGTACTGGGCTAGGCGGCATCTTAAAGCGCGTGGAATGTCGAGTAAAATGCACTACTAATCTTCTATGATAGGGCAATCAGAGACCCGATTAGATCATTTTATATTTTGTTTAATATAAGATTTCAGGGAAATTCTATCACATTTGTTAAATTTACGTCGCTCCTATTTCAGATAGCGTATTGGGCGAAGCGGCATCTCAAAGCGCATGAAATGGCGACTAAAATGCACTATTAAACTTCTAGGGTAGGGCAAGCAGCGACCCGATTAGATCATTTTATATTATGGTTAATTTAAGAATTCAGCAAAATTCTATCACATGCGTTCAATTTAGGTCGCTCCTATTTCTGATAGCGTATTGGGCTATGCGGCATCTCAAAGCGCATGAAATGGCGAGTAAAATGCACTGTTAAACTTCTAGGGTAGGGCAAGCAGAGACCCGATTAGATCATTTTATATTATGGTTAATTTAAGGATTCAGCGAAATTCTATCACATTTGTTCAATTTACGTCGCTCCTATTTCAGATAGCGTATTGGGCTAAGCGGCATCTCAAAGCGCATGAAATGGCGAGTAAAATGCACTATTAAACTTCTAGGATAAGGCAAACAGAGACCCGATTAGATCATTTTATAATTCGGTTAATATAAGAATTCAGCGTAATTCTATCACATTTGTTCAATTTACGTCGCTCCTATTTCAGATAGCGTATTGTGCTAAGCGGCATCTCAAAGCGCATGAAATGGCGAGTGAAATGCACTATTAGAATTCTATGGTAGGGCGAACAGAGACCCGATTAGATCATTTTACATTAAGGTTAATATAAGAATTCAGGGAAATTCTATCACATTTGTTCAATTTACGTCGCTCCTATTCCAGACAGCGTATTGGGCTATGCGGCACCTTAAAGCACATGAAATGGCGAGTAAAATGCACTATTAAACTTCTATGATAGGGCAAACAGAGACCCGATTAGATCATTTTATATTACGGTTAATATAAGAATTCAGCGTAATTCTATCACATTTGTTCAACTTACGTCGCTCCTATTTCAGGTAGCGTACTGGGCTAGGCGGCATCTTAAAGCGCGTGGAATGCCGAGTAAAATGCACTATTAAACTTCTAGGATAAGGCAAACAGAGACCTGATTAGATCATTTTATATTACGGTTAATATAAGAATGCGGCGTAATTCTATCACATTTGTTCAATTTACGTCGCTGCTATTCCAGATAGCTTATTGTGCTTAGCGGCATCTCAATGCGCATGAAATGACGAGTGAAATGCACTATTAAACTTCTAGGATGAGGCAAACAGAGACCCGATTAGATTATTTTATATTTTGGTTAATATAAGAATTCAGCGAAATTCTATCACATTTGTTCAATGTACGTCGCTCATATTTCAGATAGCGAACTGGGCTATGCGGCATCTTAAAGCGCGCGGAATGGCGAGTAAAATGCACTATTAAACTTCTATGCTAGGGCAATCAGAGACCCGATTAGATCATTTCATATTTTGGTTAATATAAGAATTCAGTGAAATTCTATCACATTTGTTTAATTTACGGCGCTCCTATTTCAGATAGCGTATTGGGCAAAGCGGCATCTCAAAGCGTATGAAATGGCGAATAAAATGCACTATTAAAGTTCTAGGGTAGGGCCAACAGAGACCCGATTCGATCATTTCATATTTTGGTTAATATATGAATTCAGTGAAATTCTATCACATTTGTTCAATTTACGTCGCTCATATTTCAGATAGCGTATTGCACTAAGCGGCATCTCAAAGCGCATGAAATGGCGAGTAAAATGCACTATTAAACTTCTAGGGTTGGGCCAACAGAGACCCGATTAGATCATTTCATATTTTGGTTAATATAAGAATTCAGTGAAATTCTATCACATTTGTTTAATTTACGTCGCTCCTATTTCAGATAGCGTATTGGGCAAAGCGGCATCTCAAAGCGTATGAAATGGCGAATAAAATGCACTATTAAAGTTCTAGGGTAGGGCAAACAGAGACCCGATTAGATCATTTTATATTATGGTTAATTTAAGAATTGAGCGAAATTCTATCTCATTTGTTGTACTTACGTCGCTCCTAATTTAGATAGCGTACTGGGCTAGGCGGCATCTTAAAGAGCGTGGAATGGCGAGTAAAATGCACTGCTAAACTTCTATGATAGGGCAATCAGAGACCCGATTAGATCATTTTATATTTTGTTTAATATAAGATTTCAGGGAAATTCTATCACATTTGTTTAATTTACGTCGCTCCTATTTCAGATAGCGTATTGGGCGAAGCGGCATCTCAAAGCGCATGAAATGGCGACTAAAATGCACTATTAAATTTCTAGGGTAGGGCAAGCAGAGACCCGATTAGATCATTTTATATTATGGTTAATTTAAGAATTCGGCGAAATTCTATCACATTTGTTCAATTTACGTCGCTCCTATTTCACATAGCGTATTGCACTAAGCGGCATCTCAAAGCGCATGAAATGGCGAGTAAAATGCACTATTAAACTTCTAGGGTAGGGCCAACAGAGACCCGATTAGATCATTTCATATTTTGGTTAATATAAGAATTCAATGAAATTCTATCACATTTGTTTAATTTACGTCGCTCCTATTTCAGATAGCGTATTGGGCAAAGCGGCATCTCAAAGCGTATGAAATGGCGAATAAAATGCAGTATTAAAGTTCTAGGGTAGGGCAAACAGAGACACGATTAGATCATTTTATATTATGGTTAATTTAAGAATTGAGCGAAATTCTATCTCATTTGTTCAACTTCCGTCGTTCCTAATTTAGATAGCGTACTGGGCTAGGCGGCATCTTAAAGCGCGTGGAATTGCGAGTAAAATGCACTGCTAAACTTCTATGATAGGGCAATCAGAGACCCGATTAGATCATTTTATATTTTCTTTAATATAAGATTTCAGGGAAATTCTATCACATTTGTTTAATTTACGTCGCTCCTATTTCAGATAGCGTATTGGGCGAAGCGGCATCTCAAAGCGCATGAAATGGCGACTAAAATGCACTATTAAACTTCTAGGGTAGGGCAAGCAGAGACCCGATTCGATCATTTTATATTATGGTTAATTTAAGAATTCGGCGAAATTCTATCACATTTGTTCAATTTACGTCGCTCCTATTTCAGATAGCGTATTGGGCTAAGCGGCATCTCAAAGCGCATGAAATGGCGAGTAAAATGCAATACTAAACTTCTAGGATAAGGCAAACAGAGACCCGATTAGATCATTTCATATTTTGGTTAATATAAGAATTCAGCGAAATTCTATCACATTTGTTCAATTTACGTCGCTCATATTTCAGATAGCGTATTGGGCTAAGCGGCATCTCAAAGCGCATGAAATGGCGAGCAAAATGCACTATTAAACTTCTAGGGTAGGGCAAGCAGAGACCCGATTAGATCATTTTATATTATGGTTAATTTAAGATTTCAGCAAAATTCTATCACATTTGTTCAATTTACGTCGCTCCTATTTCAGATACCGTACTGGGCTCGGCGGCATCTTAAAGCGCGTGGAATGGCGAGTGAAATGCACTATTAGACTTCTATGGTAGGGCGAACAGAGACCCGATTAGATCATTTTACATTAAGGTTAATATAAGAATTCAGGGAAATTCTATCACATTTGTTCAATTTACGTCGCTCCTATTCCAGACAGCGTATTGGGCTATGCGGCATCTCAAAGCACATGAAATGGCGAGTAAAATGCACTTTTAAACTTCTAGGGTAGGTCAAACAGAGACCCGATTAGATCATTTTATATTATGGTTAATTTAAGAATTGAGCGAAATTCTATCACATTCGTTCAATTTACGTCGCTCCTATTTCAGATAGCGTATTGCGCAAAGCGGCATCTCAAAGCCCATGAAATGACGAGTAAAATGCACTATTAAACTTCTAGGGTAGGGCAAGCAGAGATTCGATTAGATCATTTTATATTATGGTTAATTTAAGAATTCAACAAAATTCTATCACATTCGTTCAATTTAGGTCGCTCCTATTTCAGATAGCGTATTGGTCTAAGCGGCATCTCAAAGCGCATGAAATGGCGAGTGAAATGCACTATATGACTTCTATGGTAGGGCGAACAGAGACCCGATTAGATCATTTTACATTGAGGTTAATATAAGAATTCACAGAAATTCTATCATATTTGTTCAATTTACGTCGCTCCTATTTCAGATAGCGTATTGGGCTATGCGGCATCTCAAAGCGCATGAAATGGCGAGTAAAATGCACTGTTAAACTTCTAGGGTAGGGCAAACAGAGACCCGATTAGATCGTTTGTTATTATGGTTAATTTAAGAATTCAGCGAAATTCTATCACAATTGTTCAATTTATGTCGCTCCTATTTCAGATAGCGTATTGGGCTAAGCGGCATCTCGAAGCGCATGAAATGGCGAGTATAATGCACTATTAAACTTCTAGGGTAAGGCAAACAGAGGCCCGATTACATCATTTTATATTACGGTTAATATAAGAATACAGCGTAATTCTATCACATTTGTTCAACTTACGTCGCTCATATTTCAGATAGCGTACTGGGCTAGGCGGCATCTTAAAGCGCGTGGAATGGCGAGTAAAATGCACTACTAATCTTCTATGATAGGGCAATCAGAGACCCGATTAGATCATTTTATATTTTGTTTAATATAAGATTTCAGGGAAATTCTATTACATTTGTTCAATTTACGTCGCTCCCATTTCAGATAGCGTATTGAGCGAAGCGGCATCTCAAAGCGCATGAAATGGCGACTAAAATGCACTATTAAACTTCTAGGGTAGGGCAAGCAGAGACCCGATTAGATCATTTTATATTATGGTTAATTTATGATTTCAGCAAAATTCTATCACATTTGTTCAATTTACGACGCTCCTATTTCAGATA
>CAKAJE020001574.1:0-418681 GCA_916610135.2 Macropis europaea
AATTCTTAAATTAACCATAATATAAAATGATGTAATCGGGTCTCTGTTCGCCCTACCCAAGAAGTTTAATAGTGCATTTCTCTCGTCATTTCATGCGCTTTGAGATGCCGCATAGCCCAATACGCTGTCTGAAATAGGAGCGACGTAAATTGAAAAAATGTGATAGAATTTCGCTGAATTCTTATATTAACCGTAATATAAAATGATCTAATCGGGTCTCTGTTTGCCTTACCCTAGAAGTTTAATAGTGCATTTTACTCGCCATTTCATGCGCTTTGAGATGCCGCTTAGCCCAATATGCTATCTGATATAGGAGCGACGTAAATTGAACAAATGTGATAGAATTACGCTGAATTCTTATATTAACCAAAATATAAAATGATCTAATCGGGTCTCTGATTGCCTTACCCTAGAAGTTTAATAGTGCATTTTACTCGCCAATCCACGCGCTTTAAGATTCCGCCTAGCGCAGTACGCTATCTGAAATAGGAGCGACGTAAATTGAACAAATGTGATAGAATTTGGCTGAATTCTTAAATTAACCATAATATAAAATGATCTAATCGGGTCTCTGTTTGCCCTACCCTAGAAGTTTAACAGTGCATTTTACTCGCCATTTCATGCGCTTTGAGATGGCGCTTAGCCCAATACGCTATCTGAAATAGGAGCGACGTAAATTGAACAAATGTGATAGAATTGGCCTGAATACTTATATTAACCTTAATGTAAAATGATCTAATCGGGTCTTTGTTCGCCCAACCCTAGAAGTTTAATAGTGCATTTTACTCGCCATTCCGCGCGCTTTAAGATGCCGCTTAGCCCAATACGCTATCGGAAATAGGAGCGACGTAAATTGAACAAATGTGATAGAATTTCGCTGAATTCTTATATTAACCAAAATATAAAATGATCTAATCGGGTCTCTGATTGCCCTATCATAGAAGATTAATAGTGCATTTTACTCGCCATTCCATGCGCTTTAAGATGCCGCTCATCCCAATACGCTATCTGAAATAGGAGCGACGTAAATTGAACAAATGTGATAGAATTTCGCTGAATTCTTAAAGTAACCTTAATATAAAATGATCTAATCGGGTCTCTGTTTGCCCTACCCTAGAAGTTTAATAGTGCATTTCACTCGTCATTTCATGCGCTTTGAGATGCCGCTAAGCACCATAAGCTATCTGGAATAGCAGCGACGTAAATTGAACAAATGTGAAAGAATTACGCCGCATTCTTATATTAACCGTAATATAAAATGATCTAATCGGGTCTCTGTTTGCCTTATCCTAGAAGTTTAATAGTGCATTTTACTCGCCATTTCACGCGCTTTAAGATGCCGCCTAGCCCAGTACGCTACCTGAAATAGGAGCGACGTAAGTTGAACAAATGTGATAGAATTACGCTGAATTCTTATATTAATCATAATATAAAATTATCTAATCGGGTCTCTGTTTGCCCTACCCTAATAGTTTAATTGTGCATTTTACTCGACATTTCATGCGCTTTGAGATGCCGCTTATCCCAATACGCTATCTGAAATAGGAGCGACGTAAGTTGAACAAATGTGATAGAATTTCGCTGAATTCTTATATTAACCAAAATATAAAATGATCTAATCGGGTCTCTATTTGCCATATCCTAGAAGTTTAGTATTGCATTCTACTCGCCATTTCATGCGCTTTGAGATGCCGCTTAGCCCAATACGCTAACTGAAATAGGAGCGACGTAAACTGAACAAATGTGATAGAATTTCGCTGGATTCTTATATTAACCAAAATATAAAATGAACTAATCGGGTCTCTGATTGCCCTATCATAGAAGTTTAATAGTGCATTTTACTCGCCATTCCACGCGGTTTAAGTTGCCGCCTAGCCCAGTATGCTATCTGAAATAGGAGCTACGTAACTTGAACAAATGTGACAGAATTACGCTGAATTCTTATATTAACCGTAATATAAAATGATCTAATCGGGTCTCTGTTTGCCTTATCCTAGAAGTTTAATAGTGCATTTTACTCGCCATTTCATGCGCTTTGAGATGCCGCTTAGCCCAATAAGCTATCTGAAATAGGAGCGATGTAACTTGAACAAATGTGATAGAATTTCGCTGAATTCTTAAATTAACCATAATATGAAATGACCTAATCGGGTCTCTGTTTGCCCTACCCTAGAAGTTTAATAGAGCATTTTACTCGTCATTTCATGCGCTTTGAGATGCCGCCTAGCCCAGTACGCTATCTGAAATAGGAGCGACGTAAATTGAACAAATGTGATAGAATTTCACTGAATTCTTTTATTTACCGTAATGTTAAATGATCTAATCGGGTCTCTGTTCGCCCTAGCGTACAAGCTTAATAGTGCATTTTATTCGTCATTTCATGCGCTTTGAGATGCCGCTTAGCCCAATACGCTATCTGACATAGGAGCGACGCAAATTGAACAAATGTGATAGAATTTCGCTGAATTCTTATATTAACCATAATATAAAATGATGTAATCGGGTCTCTGTTCGCCCTACCCAAGAAGTTTAATAGTGCATTTCTCTCGTCATTTCATGCGCTTTGAGATGCCGCTTAGCCCAATAGCTATCTGAAATAGGAGCGACGTAAATTGAACAAATGTGATTGAATTTCCCTGAAATCTTATATTAACCGTAATATAAAATGATCTAATCGGGTCTCTGTTTGCATTACCCGAGAAGTTTAATAGTGCATTTTTCTCGCCATTCCACGCGCTTTAAGATGCCGCCTATCCGAGTACGCTTTCTGAAATAGGAGCGACGTAAATTGAACAAATGTGATAGAATTTCGCTGAATTCTTATATTAACCGTAATATAAAATGGTCTAATCGGGTCTCCGTTTGCCTTATGCTAGAAGTTTACTAGTGCATTTTACTCGCCATTCCACGCGCTTTAAGATACCGCGTAGCCCAGTACGCTATCTGAAATAGGAGCGACGTAAATTGAACAAATGTGATAGAATTTTGCTGAATTCTTAAATTAACCATAATATAAAATGATGTAATCGGGTCTCTGTTTGCCCTACCCTAGAACTTTAATAGTGCATTTTACTCGCCATTTCATGCGCTTTGAGATGCCGCTTAGCCCAATACGCTATCTGAAATAGGAGCGACGTAAATTGAACAAATGTGATAGAATTTCGCTGAATTCTTAAATTAACCATAATATAAAATGATCTAATCGGGTCTCTGTTCGCCCTACCATAGAAGTCTAATAGTGCATTTCACTCTCCATTCCACGCGCTTTAAGATGCCGCCGAGCCCAGTACGGTATCTGCAATAGGAGCCACGTAAATTGAACAAATGTGATAGAATTTTGCTGAATTCTTAAATTAACCATAATATAAAATGATCTAATCGGGCCTCTGTACGCCCTACCATAGAAATCTAATAGTGCATTTTACTCGCCATTTCATGCGCTTTGAGATGCCGCTTAGCCCAATACGCTATCTGAAATAGGAGCGACGTAAGTTGAACAAATGTGATAGAATTTCGCTGGATTCTTTTATTAACCATAATGTAAAATGATCTAATCGGGTCTCCGTTCGCCCTATCCTAGAAGTTTAATGGTGCATTTCACTTGTCATTTCATGCGCTTTGAGATGTCGCTTAGTCCAATAAGCTATCTGAAATAGGAGCGACGTAAATTGAACAAATGTGATAGAATTTCGATGAATTCTTATATTAACCAAAATATAAAATGATCTAATCGGGTCTCTGATTGCCCTATCATAGAAGTTTAATAGTGCATTTCACTCGCCATTCCACGCGCTTTAAGATGCCGCCTAGACCAGTTCGCTATCTGAAATACGAGCGACGTAAATTGAACAAGTGTGATAGAATTTTGCTGAATTCTTAAATTAACCGTAATATAAAATGATCTAATCGGGTCTCTGTTTGCCCTAGCCTAGAAGTTTACCAGTGCATTTTATTCGCAATTTCATGCGCTTTGAGATGCCGCTTAGCCGAATACGCTATCTGAATTAGGAGCGACGTAAATTGAACAAATGTGATACAAATTCCCTGAAATCTGATATTAAACAAAATATAAAATGATCTAATCGGGTCTCTGATTGCCCTATCATAGAAGTTTAGTAGTGCACTTTACTCGCCATTCCACGCGCTTCAAGATGCCGCCTAGCCCAGTACGCTATCTGAAACAGGAGCGACGTAAATTGAACAGATGTGATAGAATTTCGCTGAATTCTTATATGAACAAAATATAAAATGATCTAATCGGGTCTCTGTTTGCCCTACCCTAGAAGTTTAATAGTGCATTTCACTCGTCATTTCATGCGCTTTGAGATGCCGCTAAGCACAATAAGCTATCTGAAATACGAGCGACGTAAATAGAACAATTGTGATAGAATTTCGCTGAATTCTTATATTAACCAAATATAAAATGATCTATTCGGGTCTCTGATTGCCCTATCATAGAAGATTAATAGTGCATTTTACTCGCCACTCCACGCGCTTTAGGGTGCCGCTTAGCCCAGTACGCTATCCGAAATAGGAGCGACGTACATTGAACAAATGTGATAGAATTTTGCTGAATTCTTAAATTAACCATAATATAAAATGATCTAATGGGGTCTCTGTTTGCCCTACCCTAGAAGTTTAATAGTGAATTTTACTCGCCATTTCTTGCGCTTTGAGATGCCGCTTAGCCCAATACGCTATCTGAAATAGGAGCGACGTAAATTGAACAAATGTGATAGAATTTCGCTGAATTCTTAAATTAACCATAATATGAAATGACCTAATCGGGTCTCTGTTTGCCCTACCCTAGAAGTTTAATAGTGCATTTTACTCGCCATTTCTTGCGCTTTGAGATGCCGCTTAGCACAAGTCGCTATCTGAAATAGGAGCGACGTAAATTGAACAAATGTGATAGAACTTCGCTGAATTCTTATATTAACCGTAATATAAAATGATCTGATCGGGTCTCTGCTTGCCCCACCCTAGAAGTTTAATAGTGCATTTTACTCGCCCTTTCGTGCGCTTTGAGATGCCGCTTAGCCCAATACGCTAACTGAAATAGGAGCGACGTAAACTGAACAAATGTGATAGAATTTCGCTGGATTCTTATATTAACCAAAATATAAAATGAACTAATCGGGTCTCTGATTGCCCTATCATAGAAGTTTAATAGTGCATTTTACTCGCCATTCCACGCGGTTTCAGTTGCCGCCTAACCCAGTATGCTATCTGAAATAGGAGCTACGTAACTTGAACAAATGTGACAGAATTACGCTGAATTCTTATATTAACCGTAATATAAAATGATCTAATCGGGTCTCTGTTTGCCTATCCTAGAAGTTTAATAGTGCATTTTACTCGCCATTTCATGCGCTTTGAGATGCCGCTTAGCCCAATAAGCTATCTGAAATAGGAGCGATGTAACTTGAACAAATGTGATAGAATTTCGCTGAATTCTTAAATTAACCATAATATGAAATGACCTAATCGGGTCTCTGTTTGCCCTACCCTAGAAGTTTAATAGAGCATTTTACTCGTCATTTCATGCGCTTTGAGATGCCGCCTAGCCCAGTACGCTATCTGAAATAGGAGCGACGTAAATTGAACAAATGTGATAGAATTTCACTGAATTCTTTTATTTACCGTAATGTTAAATGATCTAATCGGGTCTCTGTTCGCCCTAGCGTACAAGCTTAATAGCGCATTTTATTCGTCATTTCATGCGCTTTGAGATGCCGCTTAGCCCAATACGCTATCTGAAATAGGAGCGACGCAAATTGAACAAATGTGATAGAATTTCGCTGAATTCTTATATTAACCATAATATAAAATGATGTAATCGGGTCTCTGTTCGCTCTACCCAAGAAGTTTAATGGTGCATTTCTCTCGTCATTTCACGCGCTTTGAGATGCCGCTTAGCCCAATAGCTATCTGAAATAGGAGCGACGTAAATTGAACAAATGTGATTGAATTTCCCTGAAATCTTATATTAACCGTAATATAAAATGATCTAATCGGGTCTCTGTTTGCATTACCCGAGAAGTTTAATAGTGCATTTTGCTCGCCATTCCACGCGCTTTAAGATGCCGCCTATCCGAGTACGCTTTCTGAAATAGGAGCGACGTAAATTGAACAAATGTGATAGAATTTCGCTGAATTCTTATATTAACCGTAATATAAAATGGTCTAATCGGGTCTCCGTTTGCCTTATGCTAGAAGTTTAATAGTGCATTTTACTCGCCATTCCACGCGCTTTAAGGTACCGCGTAGCCCAGTACGCTATCTGAAATAGGAGCGACGTAAATTGAACAAATGTGATAGAATTTTGCTGAATTCTTAAATTAACCATAATATAAAATGATGTAATCGGGTCTCTGTTCGCCCTACCCAAGAAGTTTAATAGTGCATTTCTCTCGTCATTTCATGCGCTTTGAGATGCCGCATAGCCCAATACGCTGTCTGAAATAGGAGCGACGTAAATTGAAAAAATGTGATAGAATTTCGCTGAATTCTTATATTAACCGTAATATAAAATGATCTAATCGGGTCTCTGTTTGCCTTACCCTAGAAGTTTAATAGTGCATTTTACTCGCCATTTCATGCGCTTTGAGATGCCGCTTAGCCCAATATGCTATCTGATATAGGAGCGACGTAAATTGAACAAATGTGATAGAATTACGCTGAATTCTTATATTAACCAAAATATAAAATGATCTAATCGGGTCTCTGATTGCCTTACCCTAGAAGTTTAATAGTGCATTTTACTCGCCAATCCACGCGCTTTAAGATTCCGCCTAGCGCAGTACGCTATCTGAAGTAGGAGCGACGTAAATTGAACAAATGTGATAGAATTTGGCTGAATTCTTAAATTAACCATAATATAAAATGATCTAATCGGGTCTCTGTTTGCCCTACCCTAGAAGTTTAACAGTGCATTTTACTCGCCATTTCATGCGCTTTGAGATGGCGCTTAGCCCAATACGCTATCTGAAATAGGAGCGACGTAAATTGAACAAATGTGATAGAATTGGCCTGAATACTTATATTAACCTTAATGTAAAATGATCTAATCGGGTCTTTGTTCGCCCAACCCTAGAAGTTTAATAGTGCATTTTACTCGCCATTCCGCGCGCTCTAAGATGCCGCTTAGCCCAATACGCTATCGGAAATAGGAGCGACGTAAATTGAACAAATGTGATAGAATTTCGCTGAATTCTTATATTAACCAAAATATAAAATGATCTAATCGGGTCTCTGATTGCCCTATCATAGAAGATTAATAGTGCATTTTACTCGCCATTCCATGCGCTTTAAGATGCCGCTCATCCCAATACGCTATCTGAAATAGGAGCGACGTAAATTGAACAAATGTGATAGAATTTCGCTGAATTCTTAAAGTAACCTTAATATAAAATGATCTAATCGTGTCTCTGTTTGCCCTACCCTAGAAGTTTAATAGTGCATTTCACTCGTCATTTCATGCGCTTTGAGATGCCGCTAAGCACCATAAGCTATCTGGAATAGCAGCGACGTAAATTGAACAAATGTGAAAGAATTACGCCGCATTCTTATATTAACCGTAATATAAAATGATCTAATCGGGTCTCTGTTTGCCTTATCCTAGAAGTTTAATAGTGCATTTTACTCGCCATTTCACGCGCTTTAAGATGCCGCCTAGCCCAGTACGCTACCTGAAATAGGAGCGACGTAAGTTGAACAAATGTGATAGAATTACGCTGAATTCTTATATTAATCATAATATAAAATGATCTAATCGGGTCTCTGTTTGCCCTACCCTAATAGTTTAATTGTGCATTTTACTCGACATTTCATGCGCTTTGAGATGCCGCTTATCCCAATACGCTATCTGAAATAGGAGCGACGTAAGTTGAACAAATGTGATAGAATTTCGCTGAATTCTTATATTAACCAAAATATAAAATGATCTAATCGGGTCTCTATTTGCCATATCCTAGAAGTTTAGTATTGCATTCTACTCGCCATTTCATGCGCTTTGAGATGCCGCTTAGCCCAATACGCTAACTGAAATAGGAGCGACGTAAACTGAACAAATGTGATAGAATTTCGCTGGATTCTTATATTAACCAAAATATAAAATGAACTAATCGGGTCTCTGATTGCCCTATCATAGAAGTTTAATAGTGCATTTTACTCGCCATTCCACGCGGTTTAAGTTGCCGCCTAGCCCAGTATGCTATCTGAAATAGGAGCTACGTAACTTGAACAAATGTGACAGAATTACGCTGAATTCTTATATTAACCGTAATATAAAATGATCTAATCGGGTCTCTGTTTGCCTTATCCTAGAAGTTTAATAGTGCATTTTACTCGCCATTTCATGCGCTTTGAGATGCCGCTTAGCCCAATAAGCTATCTGAAATTGGAGCGATGTAACTTGAACAAATGTGATAGAATTTCGCTGAATTCTTAAATTAACCATAATATGAAATGACCTAATCGGGTCTCTGTTTGCCCTACCCCAGAAGTTTAATAGAGCATTTTACTCGTCATTTCATGCGCTTTGAGATGCCGCCTAGCCCAGTACGCTATCTGAAATAGGAGCGACGTAAATTGAACAAATGTGATAGAATTTCACTGAATTCTTTTATTTACCGTAATGTTAAATGATCTAATCGGGTCTCTGTTCGCCCTAGCGTACAAGCTTAATAGTGCATTTTATTCGTCATTTCATGCGCTTTGAGATGCCGCTTAGCCCAATACGCTATCTGACATAGGAGCGACGCAAATTGAACAAATGTGATAGAATTTCGCTGAATTCTTATATTAACCATAATATAAAATGATGTAATCGGGTCTCTGTTCGCCCTACCCAAGAAGTTTAATAGTGCATTTCTCTCGTCATTTCATGCGCTTTGAGATGCCGCATAGCCCAATACGCTGTCTGAAATAGGAGCGACGTAAATTGAAAAAATGTGATAGAATTTCGCTGAATTCTTATATTAACCGTAATATAAAATGATCTAATCGGGTCTCTGTTTGCCTTACCCTAGAAGTTTAATAGTGCATTTTACTCGCCATTTCATGCGCTTTGAGATGCCGCTTAGCCCAATATGCTATCTGATATAGGAGCGACGTAAATTGAACAAATGTGATAGAATTACGCTGAATTCTTATATTAACCAAAATATAAAATGATCTAATCGGGTCTCTGATTGCCTTACCCTAGAAGTTTAATAGTGCATTTTACTCGCCAATCCACGCGCTTTAAGATTCCGCCTAGCGCAGTACGCTATCTGAAGTAGGAGCGACGTAAATTGAACAAATGTGATAGAATTTGGCTGAATTCTTAAATTAACCATAATATAAAATGATCTAATCGGGTCTCTGTTTGCCCTACCCTAGAAGTTTAACAGTGCATTTTACTCGCCATTTCATGCGCTTTGAGATGGCGCTTAGCCCAATACGCTATCTGAAATAGGAGCGACGTAAATTGAACAAATGTGAAAGAATTGGCCTGAATACTTATATTAACCTTAATGTAAAATGATCTAATCGGGTCTCTGTTCGCCCTACCATAGAAGTCTAATAGTGCATTTCACTCTCCATTCCACGCGCTTTAAGATGCCGCCGAGCCCAGTACGGTATCTGCAATAGGAGCCACGTAAATTGAACAAATGTGATAGAATTTTGCTGAATTCTTAAATTAACCATAATATAAAATGATCTAATCGGGCCTCTGTACGCCCTACCATAGAAATCTAATAGTGCATTTTACTCGCCATTTCATGCGCTTTGAGATGCCGCTTAGCCCAATACGCTATCTGAAAGAGGAGCGACGTAAGTTGAACAAATGTGATAGAATTTCGCTGGATTCTTTTATTAACCATAATGTAAAATGATCTAATCGGGTCTCCGTTCGCCCTATCCTAGAAGTTTAATAGTGCATTTCACTCGTCATTTCATGCGCTTTGAGATGTCGCTTAGTCCAATAAGCTATCTGAAATAGGAGCGACGTAAATTGAACAAATGTGATAGAATTTCGATGAATTCTTATATTAACCAAAATATAAAATGATCTAATCGGGTCTCTGATTGCCCTATCATAGAAGTTTAATAGTGCATTTCACTCGCCATTCCACGCGCTTTAAGATGCCGCCTAGACCAGTTCGCTATCTGAAATACGAGCGACGTAAATTGAACAAGTGTGTTAGAATTTTGCTGAATTCTTAAATTAACTACAATATAAAATGATTTAATCGGGTCTCTGTTGGCCATACCCTAGAAGTTTAATAGTGCATTTTACTCGCCATTTCATGCGCTTTGAGATGCCGCTTAGTGCAATACGCTATCTGAAATATGAGCGACGTAAATTGAACAAATGTGATAGAATTTCGCTGAATTCTTATATGAACAAAATATAAAATGATCTAATCGGGTCTCTGTTTGCCCTACCCTAGAAGTTTAATAGTGCATTTCACTCGTCATTTCATGCGCTTTGAGATGCCGCTAAGCACAATAAGCTATCTGAAATACGAGCGACGCAAATAGAACAATTGTGATAGAATTTCGCTGAATTCTTATATTAACCAAAATATAAAATGATCTATTCGGGTCTCTGATTGCCCTATCATAGAAGATTAATAGTGCATTTTACTCGCCACTCCACGCGCTTTAGGGTGCCGCTTAGCCCAGTACGCTATCCGAAATAGGAGCGACGTACATTGAACAAATGTGATAGAATTTTGCTGAATTCTTAAATTAACCATAATATAAAATGATCTAATGCGGTCTCTGTTTGCCCTACCCTAGAAGTTTAATAGTGAATTTTACTCGCCATTTCTTGCGCTTTGAGATGCCGCTTAGCCCAATACGCTATCTGAAATAGGAGCGACGTAAATTGAACAAATGTGATAGAATTTCGCTGAATTCTTAAATTAACCATAATATGAAATGACCTAATCGGGTCTCTGTTTGCCCTACCCTAGAAGTTTAATAGTGCATTTTACTCGCCATTTCTTGCGCTTTGAGATGCCGCTTAGCACAAGTCGCTATCTGAAATAGGAGCGACGTAAATTGAACAAATGTGATAGAACTTCGCTGAATTCTTATATTAACCGTAATATAAAATGATCTGATCGGGTCTCTGCTTGCCCCACCCTAGAAGTTTAATAGTGCATTTTACTCGCCCTTTCGTGCGCTTTGAGATGCCGCTTAGCCCAATACGCTAACTGAAATAGGAGCGACGTAAACTGAACAAATGTGATAGAATTTCGCTGGATTCTTATATTAACCAAAATATAAAATGAACTAATCGGGTCTCTGATTGCCCTATCATAGAAGTTTAATAGTGCATTTTACTCGCCATTCCACGCGGTTTAAGTTGCCGCCTAGCCCAGTATGCTATCTGAAATAGGAGCTACGTAACTTGAACAAATGTGACAGAATTACGCTGAATTCTTATATTAACCGTAATATAAAATGATCTAATCGGGTCTCTGTTTGCCTTATCCTAGAAGTTTAATAGTGCATTTTACTCGCCATTTCATGCGCTTTGAGATGCCTCTTAGCCCAATACGCTATCTGAAATAGGAGCGACGTAAATTGAACAAATGTGATAGAATTTCGCTGAATTGTTATATTAACCGTAATATAAAATGATCTAATCGGGTCTCTGTTTGCCCTACCCTAGAAGTTTAACAGTGCATTTTACTCGCCATTTCATGCGCTTTGAGATGGCGCTTAGCCCAATACGCTATCTGAAATAGGAGCGACGTAAATTGAACAAATGTGAAAGAATTGGCCTGAATACTTATATTAACCTTAATGTAAAATGATCTAATCGGGTCTCTGTTCGCCCTACCATAGAAGTCTAATAGTGCATTTCACTCTCCATTCCACGCGCTTTAAGATGCCGCCGAGCCCAGTACGGTATCTGCAATAGGAGCCACGTAAATTGAACAAATGTGATAGAATTTTGCTGAATTCTTAAATTAACCATAATATAAAATGATCTAATCGGGCCTCTGTACGCCCTACCATAGAAATCTAATAGTGCATTTTACTCGCCATTTCATGCGCTTTGAGATGCCGCTTAGCCCAATACGCTATCTGAAATAGGAGCGACGTAAGTTGAACAAATGTGATAGAATTTCGCTGGATTCTTTTATTAACCATAATGTAAAATGATCTAATCGGGTCTCCGTTCGCCCTATCCTAGAAGTTTAATAGTGCATTTCACTCGTCATTTCATGCGCTTTGAGATGTCGCTTAGTCCAATAAGCTATCTGAAATAGGAGCGACGTAAATTGAACAAATGTGATAGAATTTCGATGAATTCTTATATTAACCAAAATATAAAATGATCTAATCGGGTCTCTGATTGCCCTATCATAGAAGTTTAATAGTGCATTTCACTCGCCATTCCACGCGCTTTAAGATGCCGCCTAGACCAGTTCGCTATCTGAAATACGAGCGACGTAAATTGAACAAGTGTGATAGAATTTTGCTGAATTCTTAAATTAACTACAATATAAAATGATTTAATCGGGTCTCTGTTGGCCATACCCTAGAAGTTTAATAGTGCATTTTACTCGCCATTTCATGCGCTTTGAGATGCCGCTTAGTGCAATACGCTATCTGAAATATGAGCGACGTAAATTGAACAAATGTGATAGAATTTCGCTGAATTCTTATATGAACAAAATATAAAATGATCTAATCGGGTCTCTGTTTGCCCTACCCTAGAAGTTTAATAGTGCATTTCACTCGTCATTTCATGCGCTTTGAGATGCCGCTAAGCACAATAAGCTATCTGAAATACGAGCGACGTAAATAGAACAATTGTGATAGAATTTCGCTGAATTCTTATATTAACCAAAATATAAAATGATCTATTCGGGTCTCTGATTGCCCTATCATAGAAGATTAATAGTGCATTTTACTCGCCACTCCACGCGCTTTAGGGTGCCGCTTAGCCCAGTACGCTATCCGAAATAGGAGCGACGTACATTGAACAAATGTGATAGAATTTTGCTGAATTCTTAAATTAACCATAATATAAAATGATCTAATGGGGTCTCTGTTTGCCCTACCCTAGAAGTTTAATAGTGAATTTTACTCGCCATTTCTTGCGCTTTGAGATGCCGCTTAGCCCAATACGCTATCTGAAATAGGAGCGACGTAAATTGAACAAATGTGATAGAATTTCGCTGAATTCTTAAATTAACCATAATATGAAATGACCTAATCGGGTCTCTGTTTGCCCTACCCTAGAAGTTTAATAGTGCATTTTACTCGCCATTTCTTGCGCTTTGAGATGCCGCTTAGCACAAGTCGCTATCTGAAATAGGAGCGACGTAAATTGAACAAATGTGATAGAACTTCGCTGAATTCTTATATTAACCGTAATATAAAATGATCTGATCGGGTCTCTGCTTGCCCCACCCTAGAAGTTTAATAGTGCATTTTACTCGCCCTTTCGTGCGCTTTGAGATGCCGCTTAGCCCAATACGCTAACTGAAATAGGAGCGACGTAAACTGAACAAATGTGATAGAATTTCGCTGGATTCTTATATTAACCAAAATATAAAATGAACTAATCGGGTCTCTGATTGCCCTATCATAGAAGTTTAATAGTGCATTTTACTCGCCATTCCACGCGGTTTAAGTTGCCGCCTAGCCCAGTATGCTATCTGAAATAGGAGCTACGTAACTTGAACAAATGTGACAGAATTACGCTGAATTCTTATATTAACCGTAATATAAAATGATCTAATCGGGTCTCTGTTTGCCTTATCCTAGAAGTTTAATAGTGCATTTTACTCGCCATTTCATGCGCTTTGAGATGCCTCTTAGCCCAATACGCTATCTGAAATAGGAGCGACGTAAATTGAACAAATGTGATAGAATTTCGCTGAATTGTTATATTAACCGTAATATAAAATGATCTAATCGGGTCTCTGTTTGCCTTATCCTAGAAGTCTAATAGTGCATTTTACTCGCCATTTCATGCGCTTTGAGATGCCGCTTAGCCCAATAAGCTATCTGAAATAGGAGCGATGTAACTTGAACAAATGTGATAGAATTTCGCTGAATTCTTAAATTAACCATAATATGAAATGACCTAATCGGGTCTCTGTTTGCCCTACCCTAGAAGATTAATAGTGCATTTTATTCGTCATTTCATGCGCTTTGAGATGCCGCTTAGCCCAATACGCTATCTGAAATAGGAGCGACGCAAATTGAACAAATGTGATAGAATTTCGCTGAATTCTTATATTAACCATAATATAAAATGATGTAATCGGGTCTCTGTTCGCCCTACCCAAGAAGTTTAATAGTGCATTTCTCTCGACATTTCATGCGCTTTGAGATGCCGCTTAGCCCAATAGCTATCTGAAATAGGAGCGACGTAAATTGAACAAATGTGATTGAATTTCCCTGAAATCTTATATTAACCGTAATATAAAATGATCTAATCGGGTCTCTGTTTGCATTACCCGAGAAGTTTAATAGTGCATTTTACTCGCCATTCCACGCGCTTTAAGATGCCGCCTATCCGAGTACGCTTTCTGAAATAGGAGCGACGTAAGTTGAACAAATGTGATAGAATAACGCTGAATTATTATATTAACCGTAATATAAAATGGTCTAATCGGGTCTCCGTTTGCCTTATGCTAGAAGTTTAATAGTGCATTTTACTCGCCATTCCACGCGCTTTAAGATACCGCGTAGCCCAGTACGCTATCTGAAATAGGAGCGACGTAAATTAAACAAATGTGATAGAATTTTGCTGAATTCTTAAATTAACCATAATATAAAATGATGTAATCGGGTCTCTGTTCGCCCTACCCAAGAAGTTTAATAGTGCATTTCTCTCGTCATTTCATGCGCTTTGAGATGCCGCATAGCCCAATACGCTATCTGAAATAGGAGCGACGTAAATTGAAAAAATGTGATAGAATTTCGCTGAATTCTTATATTAACCGTAATATAAAATGATCTAATCGGGTCTCTGTTTGCCTTACCCTAGAAGTTTAATAGTGCATTTTACTCGCCATTTCATGCGCTTTGAGATGCCGCTTAGCCCAATATGCTATCTGATATAGGAGCGACGTAAATTGAACAAATGTGATAGAATTACGCTGAATTCTTATATTAACCAAAATATAAAATGATCTAATCGGGTCTCTGATTGCCCTATCATAGAAGATTAATAGTGCATTTTACTCGCCATTTCATGCGCTTTGAGATGCCGCTTAGCCCAATAAGCTGTCTGAAATAGGAGCGACGTAAATTGAACAAATGTGATAGAAGTTCCCTGAATACTTATATTAACCTTAATGTAAAATGATCTAATCGGGTCTCTGTTCGCCATGCCCTAGAAGGTTAATAGTGCATTTTACTCGCCATTTCATGCGCTTTGAGATGCCGCTTAGCCCAATACGCTATCTGAAATAGGAGCGACGTAAAATGAACAAATGTGATAGGATTTCGCTGAATTCTTACATTAACCATAATATAAAATGATCTAATCGGGTCTCTATGTGCCCAACCCTAGAAGCTTAATAGTGCATTTTACTCGCCATTTCTTGCGCTTTGAGATGCCGCTTAGCCCAATACGCTATCTGAAATAGGAGCGACGTAAATTGAACAAATGTGATAGAATTTCCCTGAAATGTTATAGTAAACAAAATATAAAATGATCTATTCGGAACTCTGATTGCCCTTTCATAGAAGTTTTGTAGTGCATTTTACTCGCCGTTCCACGCGCTTTAAGATGCCGCCTAGCGCAGTACGCTATCTGAAATAGGAGCGACGTTAGTTGAACAAATGTGATAGAATTACGCTGAATTCTTATATTAACCGTAATATAAAATGATCTATTCGGGTCTCTGTTCGCCCTACCCTAGAAGTTTAATAGTGCATTTCACTCGCCATTCCATGCGCTTTGAGATGCCGCTTAGCCCAATACGCTATCTGAAATAGGAGCGACGTAAATTGAACAAATGTGATAGAATTTCGCTGGATTCTTATATTAACCAAAATATAAAATGATCTAATCGGGTCTCTGATTGCCCTACCCTAGAAGTTTAATAGTGCATTTTACTCGCCCTTTCGTGCGCTTTGAGATGCCGCTTAGCCCAATACGCTGTCTGAAATAGGAGCGACGTAAATTGAACAAATGTGATAGAAGTTCCCTGAATACTTATATTAACCTTAATATAAAATGATGTAATCGGGTCTCTGTTCGCCCTACCCAAGAAGTTTAATAGTGCATTTCTCTCGTCATGTCATGCGCTTTGAGATGCCGCTTAGCCCAATAGCTATCTGAAATAGGAGCGACGTAAATTGAACAAATGTGATAGAATTTCCCTGAAATCTTATATTAACCTTAATATAAAATGATCTAATCGGGTCTCTGTTTGCATTACACTCGAAGTTTAATAGTGCATTTTACTCGCCTTTCCACGCGCTTTAAGATGCCGCCTATCCGAGTACGCTATCTGAAATAGGAGCGACGTAAGTTGAACAAATGTGATAGAATAACGCTGAATTCTTATATTAACCGTAATATAAAATGGTCTAATCGGATCTCCGTTTGCCTTATCCTAGAAGTTTATTAGTGCATTTTACTCGTCATTCCATGCGCTTTGAGATGCCGCTTAGCCCAATACGCTATCTGAAATAGGAGCGATGTAAATTGAACAAATGTGATAGAATTTTGCTGAATTCTTAAATTAACCATAATATAAAATGATGTAATCGGGTCTCTGTTCGCCCTACCCAAGAAGTTTAATAGTGCATTTCTCTCGTCATTTCATGCGCTTTGAGATGCCGCTTAGCGCAATAGCTATCTGAAATAGGAGCGACGTAAATTGAACAAATGTGATAGAATTTCCCTGAAATCTTATATTAAAGAAAATATAAAATGATCTAAGCGGGACTCTGATTGCCCTATCATAGATGTTTAGTAGTGCATTTTACTCGCCCTTCCACGCGCCTTAAGATGCCGCCTAGCCCAGTACACTATCTGAAATAGGAGCGACGTAAATTGAAAAAATGTGATAGAATTTCCCTGAAATCTTATATTAAAGAAAATATAAAATGATCTAAACGGGACTCTGATTGCCCTATCATAGAAGTTTAGTAGTGCATTTTACTCGCCCTTCCACGCGCTTTAAGATGCCGTCTAGCCCAGCACGCTATCTGAAATAGGAGCTACGTAAGTTGAACAAATGTCACAGAATTACGCTGAATTCTTATATTAACCGTAATATAAAATGATCTAATCCGGTCTCTGTTTGCTCTACCCTAGAAGTTGAATAGTGCACTGTACGAGCCATTTCTTGCGCTTTGAGATGCAGCTTAGCCCAATACGCTATCTGAAATAGGAGCGACGTAAATTGAACAAATGTGATAGAATTTCGCTGAATTCTTATTTTAACCTTAATGTAAAATAATCTAATCGGGTCTTTGTTCGCCCTACCCTAGAAGTTTAATAGTGCATTTCACTCGTCATTTCATGCGCTTTGAGTTGCCGCTTAGCCCAATAAGCTATCTGAAATAGGAGCGACGTAAATTGAACAAATGTGATAGAACTTCGCTGAATTCTTATATTAACCGTAATATAAAATGATCTTATCGGGTCTCTGATTGCCCCACCCTAGAAGATTCAATAGTGCATTTTACTCGCCCTTTCGTGCGCTTTGAGATGCCGCTTAGCCCAATACGCTATCTGAAATAGGAGCGACGTAAATTGAACAAATGTGATAGAATTTCGCTGAATTCTTTTATTTACCATAATGTTAAATGATCTAATCGGGTCTCTGTTCGCCCTAGCGTAGAAGCTTAATAGTGCATTTTATTCGTCATTTCATGCGCTTTGAGATGCCGCTTAGCCCCATACGCTATCTGAAATAGGAGCGACGCAAATTGAACTAATGCGATAGAATATCGCTGAATTCTTATATTAATCATAATATAAAATGATGTAATCGGGTCTCTGTTCGCCGTACCCAAGAAGTTTAATAGTGCATTTCTCTCGTCATTTCATGCGCTTTGAGATGCCGCTTAGCCCAATAGCTATCTGAAATAGGAGCGACGTAAATTGAACAAATGTGATAGATTTTCCCTGAAATCTTATATTAACCGTAATATGAAATGATCTAATCGGGTCTCTGTTTGCATTACCCTAGAAGTTTAATAGTGCATTTTACTCGCCATTCCACGCGCTTTAGGATGCCGCCTATCAGAGTACGCTATCTGAAATAGGAGCGACGTCAGTTGAACAAATGTGATAGAATAACGCTGAATTCTTATATTAACCGTAATATAAAATGGTCTAATCGGGTCTCCGTTTGCCTTATCCTAGAAGTTTAATAGTGCATTTTACTCGCCATTTCATGCGCATTGAGATGCCGCTTAGCCCAATACGCTATTTGAAATAGGAGCGATGTAAATTGAACAAATGTGATAGAATTTCGCTGAATTCTGTAATTAACCATAATATGAAATGACCTAATCGGGTCTCTGTTCGCCCTACCCAAGAAGTTTAATAGTGCATTTCTCTCGTCATTTCATACGCTTTGAGATGCCGGTTAGCCCAATACGCTATCTGAAATACGAGCGACGTAAATTGAACAAATGTGATAGAATTTCCCTGAAATCTTATATTAAACAATACATAAAATGATCTAAACGGGACTCTGATTGCCTTACCATAGAAGTTTAGTAGTGCATTTTACTCGCCCTTCCACGCGCTTTAAGATGCCGCCTATCCGAGTACGCTATCTGAAATAGGAGCGACGTAAGTTGAACAAATGTGATAGAATAACGCTGAATTCTTTTATTTACCATAATGTTAAATGATCTAATCGGGTCTCTGTTCGCCCTAGCGTAGAAGCTTAATAGTGCATTTTACTCGTCATTTCATGCGCTTTGAGATGCCGCTTAGCCCAATAGCTATCTGAAATAGGAGCGACGTAAATTGAACAAATGTGATAGAATTTCCCTGAAATCTTATATTAAAGAAAATATAAAATGATCTAAACGGGACTCTGATTGCCCTATCATAGAAGTTTAGTAGTGCATTTTACTCGCCCTTCCACGCGCTTTAAGATGCCGCTTAGCCCAATACGCTATCTGCAATAGGAGCGACGTAAATTGAACAAATGTGGTAGAATTTCGCTGAATTCTTATATTAACCAAAATATAAAATGATCTAATCGGGTCTCTGATTGCCCTATCATAGAAGTTTAATAGTGCATTTTACTCGTGACTCCACGCGCTTTAATATGCCGCCTAGCCCAGTACGCTATCTGAAATTGGAGCGACGTAAATTGAACAAATGTGATAAAATTTCGCTGAATTCTTATATTAACCGTAATATAAAATGTTCTTATCGGGTCTCTGATTGCCCAACCCTAGAAGTTTAATAGTGCATTTTACTCGCCATTTCATGCGCTTTGAGATGCCTCTTAGCCCAATACGCTATCTGAAATAGGAGCGACGTAAATTGAACAAATGTGATAGAATTTCGCTGAATTCTTATATTAACCAAAATATAAAATGATCTAATCCGGTCTCTGTTTGCCCTACCCTAGAAGTTGAATAATGCATTGTACGAGCCATTTCTTGCGATTTGAGATGCAGCTTAGCCCAATACGCTATCTGAAATAGGAGCGACGTAAATTGAACAAATGTGATAGAATTTCGCTGAATTCTTATTTTAACCTTAATGTAAAATGATCTAATCGGGTCTTTGTTCGCCCTACCCTAGAAGTTTAATAGTGCATTTCACTCGTCATTTCATGCGCTTTGAGTTGCCGCTTAGCCCAATAAGCTATCTGAAATAGGAGCGACGTAAATTGAACAAATGTGATAGAACTTCGCTGAATTCTTATATTAACCGTAATATAAAATGTTCTTATCGGGTCTCTGATTGCCCCACCCTAGAAGTTTAATAGTGCATTTTACTCGCCCTTTCGTGCGCTTTGAGATGCCGCTTAGCCCAATACGCTATCTGAAATAGGAGCGACGTAAATTGAACAAATGTGATAGAATTTCGCTGGATTCTTATATTAACCAAAATATAAAATCAACTAATCGGGTCTCTGATTGCCCTATCATAGAAGTTTAATAGTGCATTTTACTCGCCATTCCACGCGGTTTAAGTTGCGGCCTAGCCCAGTACGCTACCTGAAATAGGAGCTACGTAACTTGAACAAATGTGACAGAAGTACGCTGAATTCTTATATTAACCGTAATATAAAATGATCTAATCGGGTCTCTGTTTGCCTTATCCTAGAAGTTTAATAGTGCATTTTACTCGCCATTTCATGCGCTTTGAGATGCCGCTTAGCCCAATAAGCTATCTGAAATAGGAGCGATGTAACTTGAACAAATGTGATAGAATTTCGCTGAATTCTTAAATTAACCATAATATGAAATGACCTAATCGGGTCTCTGTTTGCCCTACCCTAGAAGTTTAATAGAGCATTTTACTCGTCATTTCATGCGCTTTGAGATGCCGCCTAGCCCACTACGCTATCTGAAATAGGAGCGACGTAAATTGAACAAATGTGATAGAATTTCGCTGAATTCTTTTATTTACCATAATGTTAAATGATCTAATCGGGTCTCTGTTCGCCCTAGCGTAGAAGCTTAATAGTGCATTTTATTCGTCATTTCATGCGCTTTGAGATGCCGCTTAGCCCAATACGCTATCTGAAATAGGAGCGACGCAAATTGAACAAATGCGATAGAATATCGCTAAATTCTTATATTAACCATAATATAAAATGATGTAATCGGGTCTCTGTTCGCCCCTACCCAAGAAGTTTAATAGTGCATTTCTCTCGTCATTTCATGCGCTTTGAGATGCCGCTTAGCCCAATAGCTATCTGAAATAGGAGCGACGTAAATTGAACAAATGTGATAGAATTTCCCTGAAATCTTATATTAACCGTAATATAAAATGATCTAATCGGGTCTCTGTTTGCATTACCCTCGAAGTTTAATAGTGCATTTTACTCGCCTTTCCACGCGCTTTAACATGCCGCCTATCCGAGTACGCTATCTGAAATAGGAGCGACGTAAGTTGAACAAATGTGATAGAATAACGCTGAATTCTTATATTAACCGTAATATAAAATGGTCTAATCGGGTCTCCATTTGCCTTATCCTAGAAGTTTAATAGTGCATTTTACTCGCCATTTCATGCGCATGGAGATGCCGCTTAGCCCAATACGCTATTTGAAATAGGAGCGATGTAAATTAAACAAATGTGATAGAATTTCCCTGAAATCTTATATTAAACAATACATAAAATGATCTAATCGGGTCTCTGTTTGCATTACCCTCGAAGTTTAATAGTGCATTTTACTCGCCTTTCCACGCGCTTTAAGATGCCGCCTATCCGAGTGCGCTATTTGAAATAGGAGCGACGTAAGTTGAACAAATGTGATAGAATAACGCTGAATTCTTATATTAACCGTAATATAAAATGGTCTAATCGGATCTCCGTTTGCCTTATCCTAGAAGTTTATTAGTGCATTTTACTCGTCATTCCATGCGCTTTGAGATGCCGCTTAGCCCAATACGCTATCTGAAATAGGAGCGATGTAAAATGAACAAATGTGATAGAATTTTGCTGAATTCTTAAATTAACCATAATATAAAGTGATGTAATCGGGTCTCTGTTCGCCCTACCCAAGAAGATTAATAGTGCATTTCTCTCGTCATTTCATGCGCTTTGAGATGCCGCTTAGCCCAATAGCTATCTGAAATAGGAGCGACGTAAATTGAACAAATGTGATAGAATTTCCCTGAAATCTTATATTAAAGAAAATATAAAATGATCTAAACGGGACTCTGATTGCCCTATCATAGACGTTTAGTAGTGCATTTTACTCGCCCTTCCACGCGCTTTAAGATGCCGCCTAGCCCAGTACACTATCTGAAATAGGAGCGACGTAAATTGAAAAAATGTGATAGAATTTCGCTGAATTCTTATATTAACCAAAATATAAAATGATCTAATGGGGTCTCTGTTTGCCCTACCCTAGAAGTTTAATAGTGCATTTTACTCGCCATTTCTTGCGCTTTGAGATGCCGCTTAGCCCAATACGCTGACTGAAATAGGAGCGACGTAAAATGAACAAATGTGATAGGATTTCGCTGAATTCTTAAATTAACCATAATATAAAATGATCTAATCGGGTCTATATGTGCCCAACCCTAGAAGCTTAATAGTGCATTTTACTCGCCATTTCTTGCGCTTTGAGATGCCGCTTAGCCCAATACGCTATCTGAAATAGGAGCGACGTAAATTGAACAAATGTGATAGAATTTCGCTGAATTCTTATATTAACCAAAATATGAAATGATCTTATCGGGTCTCTGATTGCCCTACCCTAGAAGTTTAATAGTGCATTTTACTCGCCCTTTCGTGCGCTGTGAGATGCCGCTTAGCCCAATACGCTATCTGAAATAGGAGCGACGTAAATTGAACAAATGTGATAGAATTTCGCTGGATTCTTATATTAACCAAAATATAAAATGATCTAATCGGGTCTCTGATTGCCCTATCATAGAAGTTTAATAGTGCATTTTACTCGCCATTCCACGCGCTTTAAGTTGCCGCCTAGCCCAGTACGCTATCTGAAACAGGAGCTACGTAAGTTGAACAAATGTCACAGAATTACGCTGAATTCTTATGTTAACCGTAATATAAAATGATCTAATCGGGTCTCTGTTTGCCTTATCCTAGAAGTTTAAGAGAGCATTTTACTCGCCATTTCATGCGCTTTGAGATGCCGCTTAGCCCAATACGCTATCTGAAATAGGAGCGACGTAAATTGAACAAATGTGATAGAATTTCGCCGAATTCTTATATTAACCAAAATATAAAATGATCTAATCGGGTCTCTGATTGCCCTACCCTAGAAGTTTAATAGTGCATTTTACTCGCCATTTCATGCGCTTTGAGATGCCGCTTAGCCCAATACGCTATCTGAAATAGGAGCGACGTAAATTGAACAAATGTGATAGAATTTCGCTGAATTCTTATATTAACCAAAATATAAAATGATCTAATCGGGTCTCTGATTGCCCTACCCTAGAAGTTTAATAGTTCATTTTACTCGCCATTTCATGCGCTTTGAGATGCCGCTTAGCCCAATACGCTATCTGGAATAGGAGCGACGGAAATTGAACAAATGTGATAGAATTTCGCTGAATTCTTATATTAACCAAAATATAAAATGATCTAATCGCGTCTCTGATTGCCCTATCATAGAAGTTTAACAGTGCATTTTACTCGCCATTCCACGCGCTTTAAGTTACGCCTAGCCCAGTACGCTATCTGAAATAGGAGCTACGTAAGTTGAACAAATGTCACAGAATTACGCTGCATTCTTATGTTAACCGTAATATAAAATGATCTAATCGGGTCTCTGTTTGCCTTATCCTAGAAATTTAATAGTGCATTTTACTCGTCAATTCATGCGCTTTGCGATGCCGCTTAGCCCAATAAGCTATCTGAGATAGGAGCGACGTAAATTGAACAAATGTGATAGAATTTCGCTGAATTCTTATATTAACCAAAATATAAAATGATCTAATCGGTTCTCTGATTGCCCTATCATAGAAGTTTAACAGTGCATTTTACTCGCCATTCCACGCGCTTTACGTTGCCGCCTAGCCCAGCACGCTATCTGAAATAGGAGCTACGTAAGTTGAACAAATGTCACAAAATTACGCTGAATTCTTATATTAAACGTAATATAAAATGATCTAATCGGGTCTCCGTTTGCCTTATCCTAGAAGTTTAATAGTGCATTTTACTCGCCATTTCATGCGCTTTGAGATGCCGCTTAGCCCAGTACGCTATCTGAAATAGGAGCGATGTAAATTGAACAAATGTGATAGAATTTCGATGAATTCATTTATTAACCAAAATATAAAATGATCTAATCGGGTCTCCGTTTGCCTTATCCTAGAAGTTTAATAGTGCATTTTACTCGCCATTTCATGCGCTTTGAGATGCCGCTTAGCCCAATACGCTATCTGAAATAGGAGCGACGTAAATTGAACAAATGTGATAGAATTTCGCTGAATTCTCATATTAACCAAAATATAAAATGATCTAATCGGGTCTCTGATTGCCCTACCCTAGAAGTTTAATAGTGCATTTTACTCGCCATTTCATGCGCTTTGAGATGCCGCTTAGCCCAATACGCTATCTGAAATAGGAGCGACGTAAATTGAACAAATGTGATAGAATTTCCCTGAATTCTTATATTAACCAAAATATAAAATGATCTAATCGGGTCTCTCATTGCCCTACCCCAGAAGTTTAATAGTGCATTTTACTCGCCATTTCATGCGCTTTGAGATGCCGCTTAGCCCAATACGCTATCTGAAATAGGAGCGACGTAAATTAAACAAATGTGATAGAACTTCGATGAATTCTTATATTAACAATAATATAAAATGATCTAATGGTGTCTCTGTTTGCCCTACCCTAGAAGTTTAATAGTGCATTTTACTCGCCATTTCATGCGCTTTGAGATGCCGCTTAGCCCAATACGCTATCTGAAATAGGAGCGACGTAAATTGAACAAATGTGATAGAATTTCGCCGAATTCTTATATTAACCAAAATATAAAATGATCTAATCGGGTCTCTGATTGCCCTACCCTAGAAGTTTAATAGTGCATTTTACTCGCCATTTCATGCGCTTTGAGATGCCGCTTAGCCCAATACGCTATCTGAAATAGGAGCGACGTAAATTGAACAAATGTGATAGAATTTCGCTGAATTCTTATATTAACCAAAATATAAAATGATCTAATCGGGTCTCTGATTGCCCTACCCTAGAAGTTTAATAGTTCATTTTACTCGCCATTTCATGCGCTTTGAGATGCCGCTTAGCCCAATACGCTATCTGGAATAGGAGCGACGGAAATTGAACAAATGTGATAGAATTTCGCTGAATTCTTATATTAACCAAAATATAAAATGATCTAATCGCGTCTCTGATTGCCCTATCATAGAAGTTTAACAGTGCATTTTACTCGCCATTCCACGCGCTTTAAGTTACCGCCTAGCCCAGTACGCTATCTGAAATAGGAGCTACGTAAGTTGAACAAATGTCACAGAATTACGCTGCATTCTTATGTTAACCGTAATATAAAATGATCTAATCGGGTCTCTGTTTGCCTTATCCTAGAAATTTAATAGTGCATTTTACTCGTCAATTCATGCGCTTTGCGATGCCGCTTAGCCCAATAAGCTATCTGAGATAGGAGCGACGTAAATTGAACAAATGTGATAGAATTTCGCTGAATTCTTATATTAACCAAAATATAAAATGATCTAATCGGTTCTCTGATTGCCCTATCATAGAAGTTTAACAGTGCATTTTACTCGCCATTCCACGCGCTTTACGTTGCCGCCTAGCCCAGCACGCTATCTGAAATAGGAGCTACGTAAGTTGAACAAATGTCACAAAATTACGCTGAATTCTTATATTAAACGTAATATAAAATGATCTAATCGGGTCTCCGTTTGCCTTATCCTAGAAGTTTAATAGTGCATTTTACTCGCCATTTCATGCGCTTTGAGATGCCGCTTAGCCCAGTACGCTATCTGAAATAGGAGCGATGTAAATTGAACAAATGTGATAGAATTTCGATGAATTCATTTATTAACCAAAATATAAAATGATCTAATCGGGTCTCCGTTTGCCTTATCCTAGAAGTTTAATAGTGCATTTTACTCGCCATTTCATGCGCTTTGAGATGCCGCTTAGCCCAATACGCTATCTGAAATAGGAGCGACGTAAATTGAACAAATGTGATAGAATTTCGCTGAATTCTCATATTAACCAAAATATAAAATGATCTAATCGGGTCTCTGATTGCCCTACCCTAGAAGTTTAATAGTGCATTTTACTCGCCATTTCATGCGCTTTGAGATGCCGCTTAGCCCAATACGCTATCTGAAATAGGAGCGACGTAAATTGAACAAATGTGATAGAATTTCCCTGAATTCTTATATTAACCAAAATATAAAATGATCTAATCGGGTCTCTCATTGCCCTACCCCAGAAGTTTAATAGTGCATTTTACTCGCCATTTCATGCGCTTTGAGATGCCGCTTAGCCCAATACGCTATCTGAAATAGGAGCGACGTAAATTAAACAAATGTGATAGAACTTCGATGAATTCTTATATTAACAATAATATAAAATGATCTAATGGTGTCTCTGTTTGCCCTACCCTAGAAGTTTAATAGTGCATTTTACTCGCCATTTCTTGCGCTTTGAGATGCCACTTAGCACAAGTCGCTATCTGAAATAGGAGCGATGTAAATTGAACAAATGTGATAGAATTTCGCTGAATTCTTATATTAACCAAAATATAAAATGATCTAATCCGGTCACTGTTTGCCCTACCCTAGAAGTTTAATAGTGCATTTTACGAGCCATTTCTTGCGCTTTGAGATGCAGCTTAGCCCAATATGCTATCTGAAATAGGAGCGACGTAAATTGAACAAATGTGATAGAATTTCGCTGGATTCTTATATTAACCAAAATATACAATGATCTAATCGGGTCTCTGATTGCCCTATCATAGAAGTTTAATAGTGCATTTTACTCGCCATTTCATGCGCTTTGAGATGCCGCTTAGCCGAATACGCTATCTGAAATAGGAGCGACGTAAATTGAACAAATGTGATAGAATTTCGCTGAATTCTTATGTTAACCAAAATATGAAATGATCTTATCGGGTCTCTGATTGCCCTACACTAGAAGTTTAATAGTGCATTTTACTCGCCCTTTCGTTCGCTGTGAGATGCCGCTTAGCCCAATACGCTATCTGAAATAGGAGCGACGTAAATTGAACAAATGTGATAGAATTTCGCTGGATTCTTATATTAACCAAAATATACAATGATCTAATCGGGTCTCTGATTGCCCTATCATAGAAGTTTAATCGTGCATTTTACTCGCCATTCCACGCGCTTTAAGTTGCCTCCTAGCCCAGTACGCTATCTGAAATAGGAGCTACGTAAGTTGAACAAATGTCACAGAATTACGCTGAATTCTTATATTAACCGTAATATAAAATGATCTAATCGGGTCTCTGTTTGCCTTATCCTAGAAGTTTAATAGTGCATTTTACTCGTCAATTCATGCGCTTTGCGATGCCGCTTAGCCCAATAAGCTATCTGAAATAGGAGCGACGTAAATTGAACTACTGTGATAGAATTTCGCTGAATTGATAAAGTAACCATAATATAAAATGATCTAATCGAGTCTCTGTTTGCCCTACCGTAGAAGTTTAATAGTGCATTTTACTCGCCATTCCGCGCGCTTTAAGATGCCGCTTAGCCCAATACGCTATCTGAAATAGGAGCGACGTAAATTGAACAAATGTGATAGAATTTCGCTGAATTCTTATATTAACCAAAATATAAAATGGTCTAATCGGGTCTCTGATTGCCCTATCATAGAAGATTAATAGTGCATTTTACTCGCCATTCCACGCGCTTTGAGATGACGCCTAGCCCAGTACGCTATCTGAAATAGGAGCGACGTAAATTGAACAAATGTGATAGAATTTCGCTGAATCCTTATATTAACCGTAATATAAAATGATCTAATCGGGTCTCTGTTTGCCTTACCCTAGAAGTTTAATAGTGCATATTACTCGCCATTTCATGCGCTTTGAGATGCCGCTTAGCCCAATATGCTATCTGATATAGGAGCGACGTAAATTGAACAAATGCGATAGAATTACGCTGTATTCTTATATTAACCAAAATATAAAATGATCTAATCGGGTCTCTGATTGCCCTATCATAGAAGATTAATAGTGCATTTTACTCGCCATTCCACGCGCTTTAAGATGCCGCCTAGCCCAGTATGCTATCTGAAATAGGAACGACGTAAATTGAACAAATGTGATAGAATTTTGCTGAATTCTTAAATTAACCATAATATAAAATCATCTAATCGGGTCTCTGATTGCCCTACCGTAGAAGTTTAATAGTGCATTTTACTCGCCATTTCTTGCGCTTTGAGATGCCGCTTAGCCCAATACGCTATCTGAAATATCAGCGACGTAAATTGAACAAATGTGATAGAATTACGCTGAATTCTTATATTAACCGTAATATAAAATGATCTGATCGGGTCTCTGTTTGCCCTATCCTAGAAGTTTAGTAGTGCATTTCACTCGTCATTTCATGCGCTTTGAGATGCCGCTTAGCCCAATAAGCTATCTGAAATAGGAGCGACGTAAATTATAACAACTGTGATAGAATTTTTCTGAATTCTTAAATAAACCATAATATGAAATGATCTAATCGTGTCTCTGTTTGCCCTACCCTAGAAGTTTAACAGTGCATTTTGCTCGCCATTTCATGCGCTTTGAGATGCCGCTTAGCCCAATACGCTATCTGAAATAGGAGCGACGTAAATTGAACAAACGTGATAGGATTTCCCTGAATTCTTATACTAACCTTAATGTAAAATGATCTAATCGGTTCTCTGTTCGCCCTACCCTAGAAGTTTAATAGTGCCTTTCGCTCGTCATTTCATGCGCATTGAGATGCCGCTTAGCCCAATACGATATCTGAAATAGTAGCGACGTATATTGAACAAACGTGATAGAATTTCCCTGAATTCTTATATTAACCTTAATGTAAAATGATCTAATCGGTTCTCTGTTCGCGCTACCCTAGAAGTTTAATAGTGCATTTTACTCGACATTTCATGCGCTTTGAGATGCCTCTTAGCCCAATACGCTATCTGAAATAGGAGCGACGTAAATTGAACAAGTGTGATAGAATTTCGTTGAATTCTTAAATTAACCATAATATAAAATGATCTAATCGGGTCTCTGTTTGCAATACCCTAGATGTTTGATAGTGCATTTTGCTCGCCATTTAATGCGCTTTGAGATGCCGCTTAGCCCAATGCGCTATCTGAAATAGGAACGACGTAAATTGAACAAATGTGATAGAATTTCCCTGAAATCTTATATTAAACAAAACATAAAATGATCTAATCGGGACTCCGATTGCCCTATCATAGAAGTTTAGTACTGCATTTTACTCGCCATTCCACGCGCTTTAAGATGCCGCCTAGCCCAATACGCTATCTGAAATAGGAGCGACGTAAATTGAACAAATGTGATAGAATTTCCCTGAATTCTTATATTAACCTTAATGTAAAATGATCTAATCGGGTCTCTGTTCGCCCTACCCTAGACGTTGAATAGTGCATTTCACTCGCTATTCCACGCGCTTTAAGGTGCCGGCTAGCCCAGTAGGCTATCTGAAATAGGAGTGACGTAAATTGAACAAATGTGATAGAATTACTCTTAATTCTTTTATTAACCATAATGTAATATGATCTAATCGGGTCTCTGTTTGCCATACCCTAGAAGTTTAATAGTGGATTTTGCTCGCCATTTCATGCGCATTGAGATGCCGCATAGCCCAGTACGCTATCTGAAATAGGAGCGACGTAAGTTGAACAAAAGTGATAGAATTTCGCTGAATCCTTATATTAACCAAAATATAAAGTGATCTAATCGGGTCTCTGATTGCCCTACCATAGAAGTTTAGTAGAGCATTTTACTCGCCATTCCACGCGCTTTAAGATGCCGCGTAGCCCAATACGCTATCTGAAATGGGAGCGACGTAAATTGAACAAATGTGATAGAATTTCGCTGAATTCTTAAATTAACCATAATATAAAATGATCCAATCGAGTCTCTGTTCGCCCTACCCTAGAAGTTTAATAGTGCATTTCACTCGACATTTCATGCGCTTTGAGATGCCGCTTAGCCCAATAAGCTATCTGAAATAGGAGCGACGTAAATTGAACAAATGTGATAGAATTTCGCTGAATTCTTATATTAACCAAAATATAAAATGATCTAATCGGGTCTCTGATTGCCCTACCCTAGAAGTTTAATAGTGCATTTTACTCGCCATTTCATGCGCTTTGAGGTGCCGCTTAGCCCAATACGCTATCTGAAATATGAGCGACGTAAATTGAACAAATGTGATAGAATTTCGCTGAATTCTTATATTAACCTTAATGTAAAATGATCTAATCGGGTCTCTGTTCGCCCTATCATAGAACTTTAATAGTGCATTTTATTCGCCATTTCATACGCTTTGAGATGTCGCTTAGGCCAATACGCTATCTGAAATAGGAGCGATGTAAATTGAACAAATGTGATAGAATTTCGCTGAATTCATATATTGACCATAATGTAAAATGATCTAATCGGGTCTCCGTTCGCCCTAGCCTAGAAGTTTAATGGTGCATTTTATTCGCCATTTCATGCGCTTTGAGATGCCGCATAGCCCAATACGCTATCTGAAATAGGAGCGACGTAAATTGAACAAATGTGATAGAATTTCCCTGAAATCTTATATTGAACAAAATATAAAATGATCTAATTGGGGCTCTGATTGCCCTATCATAGAAGTTTAGTAGTGCATTTTACTCGCCCTTCCAGGCACTTTAAGATACCGTCTAGCCCAATACGCTATCTGAAATAGGAGCGACGTAAATTGAACAAATGTGATAGAATTTCCCTGAAATCTTATATTGAACAAAATATAAAATGATCTAATTGGGGCTCTGATTGCCCTATCATAGAAGTTTAGTAGAGCATTTTACTCGCCATTCCACGTGCTTTAAGATATCGCCTAGCCCAGTACGCTATCTGAAATAGGAGCGACGTAAGTTGAACAAATGTGATAGAATTACGCTGAATTCTTATATTAACCGTAATATAAAATGATCTAACCGGGTCTCTGTTTGAATTATCCTAGAAGTTTGACAGTGCATTTCACTCGCCATTTCATGCGCTTTGAGATGCCGCTTAGCCCAATACGCTATCTGAAATAGGAGCGACGTAAATTGAACAAATGTGATAGAATTTCGCTGAATCCTTATATTAACCAAAATATAAAATGATCTAATCGGGTCTCTTATTGCCCTATCATAGAAGTTTCATAGGGTATTTTACTCGCCATTCCACGCGCTTTAAGATGCCGCCTAGCCCAGTACGCTATCTGAAATAGGAAGGACGAAAATTGAACAAGTGTGATAGAATTTCGTTGAATTCTTAAATTAACCATAATATAAAATGATCAAATCGGGCCACTGTCTGCCATACCCTAGAAGTTTAATAGTGCATTTTATTCGCCATTTCATGCGCTTCGAGATGCCGCTTAGCACAATACGCTATCTGAAATATCAGCGACGTAAATTGAACAAATGTGATAGAATTTCGCTGAATTCTTATATTAACCTTAATGTAAAATGATCTAATCGGGTCTCTGTTCGCCCTACCCTAGAAGTTTGATAGTGCATTTCTCTCGTCATTTCATGTGCTTTAAGATGCCGCTTAGCCCAATAAGCTATCTGAAATAGGAGCGACGTAAATTGAACAAATGTGATAGAATTTCCCTGAAGTCTTATATTAAACAAAATATAAAATGATCTAATCTGGTCTCTGATTGCCCTATCATAGAAGTTTAGTAGTGCATTTTAATCGCCATTCCACGCGCTTTAAGATACCGCCTAGCCCAGTACGCTATCTAAAATAGGAGCGACGTAAGTTGAACAAATGTGATAGAATTACGCTTAATCCTTATATTAACCGTAATATAAAATGACCTAATCGGGTCTCAGTTTGCCTTATCCTAGCAGTTTAGTATTGCATTTTACTCGCCATTTCATGCGCTTTTCGATGCCGCTTATCCAAATACGCTATCTGAAATAGGTGCGACGTAAATTGAACAAATGTGATAGAATTTCGCTGAATTCTTAAATTAACTATAATATAAAATGATCTAATCGGGTCACTGATTGCCCTATCATAGAAGTATAATAGTGCATTTTACTCGACATTCCACGCGCTTTAAGTTGCCGCCCAGCCCAGTACGCTATCTGAAATAGGAGCGACGTAGATTGAAAAAATGTGATAGAATTTTGCTGAATTCTTAAATTAACCTTAATATAAAATGATCTAATCGGGTCTCTGTTTGTCCTACCCTAGAAGTTTAATAGTGCATTTTACTCGCCATTTCATGCGCATTGAGATGCCGCTTAGCCCAATACGCTATCCGTAATAGGAGCGACGTAAATTGAACAAATGTGATAGAATTTCCCTGAATTCTTATATTAACCCAAATATAAAATGATCTAATCGGGTCCCTGATTGCCCTATCATCGAAGTTAAATAGTGAATTTCACTCGCCATTCCACGCGCTTTAAGATGCCGACTAGCCCAGTACGCTATCTGAAATAGGAGCGACGTAAATTGAACAAATTTGATAGAATTTCCCTGAATTCTTAAATTAACCATAATATAAAATGATCTAATCGGGTTTCTGTTCGCCCTAGCCGAGAAGATTAATAGTGCATTGTATTCGCCATTTCATGCGCTTTGAGATGCCGCTTAGCCCAATACGCTATCTGAAATAGGAGTGACGTAAATTCAACAAATGTGATAGAATTACGCTTAATTCTTATATTAACCGTAATATAAAATGTTCTAATCGGGTCTCTCTTTCCCTTACCCTAGAAGTTTAACAGTGCACTTCACTCGCCATTTCATGCGCTTTGAGATGCCGCTTAGCCCAATACGCTATCTGAAATAGGAGCGACGTAAATTGAACAAATGTGATAAAATTTCCCTGAATTCTTATATTAACCTTAATGTAAAATGATCTAATCGGGTCTCTGTTCGCCCTACCCTAGAAGTTGAATAGTGCATTTCACTCGCCATTTCATGCGCTTTGAGATGCCGCATAGCCCAGTACGCTATCTGAAATAGGAACGACGTAAATTGAACAAATGTGATAGAATTTTGCTGAATTCTTAAATTAACCATAATATAAAATGATCTAATCGGGTCTCTGTTCGCCCTAGCCGAGAAGTTTAATAGTGCATTTTATTCGCCATTTCATGCGCTTTGAGATGCCGCTTAGCCCAATACGCTATCTGAAATAGGAGCGGCGTAAGTTGAACAAATGTGATAGAATTTCGCTGAATTCTTTTATTAACCATAATGTAAAATGATCTGATCGGGTCTCTGTTCGCCATAGCCTAGAAGTTCAATAGTGAATTTTATTCGCCACTTCATGCGCTTTGAGATGCCGCTTAGCCGAATACGCTATCTGAAATAGGAGCGACGTAAATTGAACAAATGTGATACAATTTCCCTGAAATCTTATATTAAACAAAATATAAAATGATCTAATCGGGTCTCTGATTGCCCTACCATAGAAGTTTAGTAGAGCATTTTACTCGCCATTCCAGGCGCTTTAAGATGCCGCTAAGCCCAATACGCTATCTGGAATAGGAGCGACGTAAATTGAACAAACGTGATAGGATTTCGCCGAATTCTTATATTAACCAAAATATAAAATGATCTAATCGGGTCTCTGATTGCCCTACCATAGAAGGCTAATAGTGCATTTTACTCGCTATTCCACGCGCTTTAAGGTGCCGGCTAGCCCAGTAGGCTATCTGAAATAGGAGTGACGTAAATTGAACAAATGTGATAGAATTACTCTTAATTCTTTTATTAACCATAATGTAATATGATCTAATCGGGTCTCTGTTTGCCATACCCTAGAAGTTTAATAGTGGATTTTGCTCGCCATTTCATGCGCATTGAGATGCCGCATAGCCCAGTACGCTATCTGAAATAGGAGCGACGTAAGTTGAACAAAAGTGATAGAATTTCGCTGAATCCTTAAATTAACCAAAATATAAAATGATCTAATCGGGTCTCTGATTGCCCTACCATAGAAGTTTAGTAGAGCATTTTACTCGCCATTCCACGCGCTTTATGATGCCGCGTAGCCCAATACGCTATCTGAAATGGGAGCGACGTAAATTGAACAAATGTGATAGAATTTCGCTGAATTCTTAAATTAACCATAATATAAAATGATCTAATCGAGTCTCTGTTCGCCCTACCCTAGAAGTTTAATAGTGCATTTCACTCGACATTTCATGCGCTTTGAGATGCCGCTTAGCCCAATAAGCTATCTGAAATAGGAGCGACGTAAGTTGAACAAATGTGATAGAATTTTGCTGAATTCTTATATTAACCTAAATATAAAATGATCTAATCGGGTCTCTGATTGCCCTATCATTGAAGTGTAATAGTGCATTTTGCTCGTCATTTCATGCGCTTTGAGATGCCGCTTAGCCCAATACGCTGTCTGAAATAGGAGCGACGTAAATTGAATGAATGTGATAGAATTTCGCTGAATTCTTAAATTAACCATAATATAAAATGATCTAATTGGGTCTCTGTTCGCCCTATCATAGAAGTTTAATAGTGCATTTTACTCGCCATTCCACGCGTTTTAAGATGACGCCTAGCCCAGTACGCTATCTGAAATAGGAGCGACGTAAATTGAACAAATGTAATAGAATTTCGCTGAATTCTTATATTAACCTTAATGTAAAATGATCTAATCGGGTCTCTGATTGCCCTATCATAGAAGTCTAATAGTGAATTTTACTCGACATTCCACGCTCTTTAAGTTGCCGCCTAGCCCAGTACGCTATCTGAAATAGGAGCGACGTAAATTGAACAAATGTGATAGAATTTTGCTGAATTCTTAAATTAACCATAATATAAAATGATCTAATCGGGTCTCTGTTTGTCCTACCCTAGAAGTTTAATAGTGCATTTTACTCGCCATTTCATGCGCATTGAGATGCCGCTTAGCCCAATACGCTATCTGAAATAGGAGCGACGTAAATTGAACAAATGTGATAGAATTTCCCTGAATTCTTATATTAACCCAAATATAAAATGATCTAATCGGGTCCCTGATTGCCCTATCATCGAAGTTAAATAGTGAATTTCACTCGCCATTCCACGCGCTTTAAGATGCCGACTAGCCCAGTACGCTATCTGAAATAGGAGCGACGTAAATTGAACAAATTTGATAGAATTTCCCTGAATTCTTAAATTAACCATAATATAAAATGATCTAATCGGGTTTCTGTTCGCCCTAGCCGAGAAGATTAATAGTGCATTGTATTCGCCATTTCATGCGCTTTGAGATGCCGCTTAGCCCAATACGCTATCTGAAATAGGAGTGACGTAAATTCAATAAATGTGATAGAATTACGCTTAATTCTTATATTAACCGTAATTTAAAATGTTCTAATCGGGGCTCTCTTTCCCTTACCCTAGAAGTTTAACAGTGCACTTCACTCGCCATTTCATGCGCTTTGAGATGCCGCTTAGCCCAATACGCTATCTGAAATATGAGCGACGTAAATTGAACAAATGTGATAGAATTTCGCTGAATTCTTATATTAACCTTAATGTAAAATGATCTAATCGGGTCTCTGTTCGCCCTATCATAGAACTTTAATAGTGCATTTTATTCGCCATTTCATACGCTTTGAGATGTCGCTTAGCCCAATACGCTATCTGAAATAGGAGCGATGTAAATTGAACAAATGTGATAGAATTTCGCTGAATTCATATATTGACCATAATGTAAAATGATCTAATCGGGTCTCCGTTCGCCCTAGCCTAGAAGTTTAATAGTGCATTTTACTCGCCATTTCATGCGCATTGAGATGCCGCTTAGCCCAATACGCCATCTGAAAGAGGAGCGACATAAATTGAACAAATGTGATAGAGTTTCGCTGAATTCTTAAATTAACCATAATATAAAATGATCTTATCGGGTCTCTGTTTGCCCTACCCTAGAAGTTTAATAGTGCATTTTACTCGCCATTTCTTGCGCTTTGAGATGCCGCTTAGCCCAATACGCTATCTCAAATATCAGCGACGTAAATTGAACAAATGTGATAGAATTACGCTGAATTCTTATATTAACCGTAATATAAAATGATCTGATCGGGTCTCTGTTTGCCCTATCCTAGAAGTTTAGTAGTGCATTACACTCGTCATTTCATGCGCTTTGAGATGCCGCTTAGCCCAATAAGCTATCTGAAATAGGAGCGACGTAAATTATAACAAATGTGATAGAATTTTTCTGAATTCTTAAATAAACCATAATATGAAATGATCTAATCGGGTCTCTGTTTGCCCTACCCTAGAAGTTTAACAGTGCATTTTGCTCGCCATTTCATGCGCTTTGAGATGCCGCTTAGCCCAATACGCTATCTGAAATAGGAGCGACGTAAATTGAACAAACGTGATAGGATTTCCCTGAATTCTTATACTAACCTTAATGTAAAATGATCTAATCGGTTCTCTGTTCGCCCTACCCTAGAAGTTTAATAGTGCATTTCACTCGCCATTTCATGCGCTTTGAGATGCCGCCTAGCCCAATACGCTATCTGGAATTGGAGCGACGTAAATTGAACAAACGTGATAAGATTTCGCTGAATTCTTATATTAACCAAAATATAAAATGATCTAATCGGGTCTCCGTTCGCCCTAGCCTGGAAGTTTAATGGTGCATTTTATTCGCCATTTCATGCGCTTTGAGATGCCGCTTAGCCCAATACGCCATCTGAAATAGGAGCGACGTAAATTAAACAAATGTGATAGAACTTCGCTGAATTCTTAAATTAACCATAATATGAAATGACCTAATCGGGTCTCTGTTTGCCCTACCCTAGAAGTTTAATAGTGCATTTTACTCGCCATTTCTTGCGCTTTGAGATGCCGCTTAGCACAAGTCGCTATCTGAAATAGGAGCGACGTAAATTGAACAAATGTGATAGAATTTCCCCGAAATCTTATATTGAACAAAATATAAAATGATCTAATCGGGTCTCTGATTGCCCTATCATAGAAGTTTAGTAGTGCATTTTACTCGCCCTTCCACGCGCTTTAGGATGCCGTCTAGCCCAGTACGCTATCTGAAATAGGAGCGACGTAAATTGAACAAATGTGATAGAATTTCCCCGAAATCTTATATTGAACAAAATATAAAATGATCTAATCGGGTCTCTGATTGCCCTATCATAGAAGTTTAGTAGTGCATTTTACTCGCCCTTCCACGCGCTTTAGGATGCCGTCTAGCCCAGTACGCTATCTGAAATAGGAGCGACGTAAGTTGAACAAATGTGATACAATTACGCTGAATTCTTAGATTAACCGTAATATAAAATGATCTAATCGGGTCTCTGTTTGCCTTACCGTAGAAGTTTAATAGTGCATTGTTCTCGCCATTTCATGCGCTTTGAGATGCCGCTTAGCCCAATACGCTATCTGAAATAGGAGCGACGTAAATTGAACAAATGTGATAGAATTTCCCCGAAATCTTATATTGAACAAGATATAAAATGATCTAATCGGGTCTCTGATTGCCCTATCATAGAAGTTTAATAGTGCATTTTACTCGCCATTCCAAGCGCTTTAAGATGCCGCCTAGCCCAGTACGCTATCTGAAATAGGAGCGACGTAAGTTGAACAAATGTGATAGAATTTTGCTGAATTATTAAATTAACCATAATATAAAATGATCTAATAGGGTCTCTGTTTGCCCTACCCTAGGAGTTTAATAGTGCATTTTACTCGCCATTCCACGCGCTTTAAGATGCCGCCCAGCCCAGTACGCTATCTGAAATAGGAACGACGTAAATTGAACAAATGTGATAGAATTTTGCTGTATTCTTAAATTATCCATAATATAAAATGATCTAATCGGGTCTCTGTTCGCCCTAGCCTAGAAGTTTAATAGTGCATTTTACTCGCCCTGCCACGCGCTTTAAGATGGCGCCTAGCCCAGTACGCTATCAGAAATAGGAGCGATGTAAGTTGAACAAATGTGATAGAATTTCGCTGAATTCTTATATTAACCGTAATATAAAATGATCTAATCGGGGCCCTGTTTGCCTTCCCGTAGAAGTTTAACAGTGCATTGTACTCGCCATTTCATGCGTTTTAAGATGCCGTTTAGCCCAATACGCTATCTGAAATAGGAGCGACGTAAATTGAACAAGTGTGATAGAATTTCGTTGAATTCTTAAATTAACCATAATATAAAATGATCTCATCGGGTCTCTGTTTGCCATACCCTAGAAGTTTAATAGTGCATTTTGCTCGCCATTTAATGCGCTTTGAGATGCCGCTTAGCCCAATACGCTATCTGAAATAGGAGCGACGTAAATTGAACAAATGTGATAGAAGTTCCCTGAATTCTTATATTAACCTTAATGTAAAATGATCTAATCGGGTCTCTGTTTGCCCTAGCCTAGAAGTTTAATAGTACATCTTACTCGACATTTCATGCGCTTTGAGATGCCGCCTAGCCCAATACGCTATCTGAAATAGGAGAGACGTAAATTGAACAAATGTGATAGAATTTCGCTGAATTCTTATATTAACCTTAATGTAAAATGATCTAATCGGGTCTCTGTTCGCCCTACCCTAGAAGTTTAATAGTGCATTTCTCTCGTCATTTCATGCGCTCTAAGATGCCGCTTAGCCATGTAAGCTATCTGAAATAGGAGCGATGTAAATTGAACAAATGTGATAGAATGTCCCTGAAGTCTTATATTAAACAAAATATAAAATGATCTAATCGGGTCTCTGATTGCCCTATCATAGAAGTTTAGTAGTGCATTTTACTCGCCCTTCCACGCGCTTTAAGATACCGCCTAGCCCAGTACGCTATCTGAAATAGGAGCGACGTAAGATGAACAAATGTGATAGAATTACGCTGAATTCTTATATTAATCGTAATATAAAATGTTCTAATCGGGTCTCTGTTTGCCCTACCCTAGAAGTTTAATAGTGAATTTTATTCGCCATTTCATGCACTTTGAGATGCCGCTTAGCCGAATACGCTATCTGAAATAGGAGCGACGTAAATTGAACAAATGTGATAGAATTTCCCTGAAATCTTATATTAATCAAAATATAAAATGATCTAATCGGGTCTCTGATTGCCGTATCATAAAAGATTAGTAGTGCATTTCACTCGCCATTTCATGCGCTTTGAGATCCCGCTTAGCCCAATACGCCATCTGAAATAGGAGCGACTTAAATTGAACAAATGTGATAGAATCTTGCTGAATTCTTAAATTAACCATAATATAAAATGATCTAATCGGGTCTCTGTTTGCCCTAGCCTAGGAGTTTAATAGTGCATTTTACTCGCCATTTCATGCGCTTTGGGATGCCGCTTAGCCCAATACGCTATCTGAAATATGAGCGACACGAATTGAACAAATGTGATAGAATTTCCCTGAAATCTTGTATTAAACAAAATATAAAATGATCTAATCGCGTCTCTGATTGCCCTATCAAACAAGTTTAATAGTGCATTTTACTCGCCACTCCACGCGCTTTAGGATGCCGCCTAGCCCAGTACGCTATCCGAAATAGGAGCGACGTAAATTGAACAAATGTGATAGAATTTTGCTGAATTCTTAAATTAACCATAATATAAAATGATCTAATCGGGTATCTGTTTGCCTTATCCTAGAAGTTTAATAGTGCATTTTGCTCGCCATTTCATGCGCTTTGAGACGCCGCTTAGCTCAGTACGCTATTTGAAATAGGAGCGACGTAAGTTGAACAAATGTGATAGAATTTCGCTGAATTCTTAAATTAACCATAACATAAAATGATCTAATCGGGTCTCTGTTTGCCCTACCCTAGAAATTTAATAGTGCATTTTGCTCGCCATTTCATGCGCTTTGAGATGCCGCTTAGCTCAGTACGCTATTTGAAATAGGAGCGACGTAAGTTGAACAAATGTGATAGAATTTCGCTGAATTCTTAAATTAACCATAACATAAAATGATCTAATGGGGTCTCTGTTTGCCCTACCCTAGAAATTTAATAGTGAATTTTGCTCGACATTTCATGCGCTTTGAGATGCCGCTGAGCCCAATACGCTATTTGAAATAGGAGCGACGTAAATTGAACAAATGTGATAGAATTTCACTGAATTCTTATATTAACCAAAATATAAAATGATCTAATCGGGTCTCTGATTGCCCTATCATAGAAATTTAATTGCGCATTCTACTCGCCATTCCACCCGCTTTAAGATGCCGCCTAGCCCAGTACGCTATCTGAAATAGGAGCGACGGAAATTGGACAAATGTGATAGAATTTTGCTGAATTCTTAAATTAACCATAATATAAAATGATCTAATCGGGTCTCTGATTGCCCTATCATAGAAGTTTAATAGTGCATTTTACTCGCCATTCCACGCGCTTTAAGATGCCGCTTAGCCCAGTACGCTATCTGAAATAGGAACGACGTAAGTTGAACAAATGTGATAGAATTACGCTGAATTCTTATATTAACCGTAATATAAAATGATCTAATCGGGTCTCTGTTTGCCTCACCCTAGAAGTATAATAGTGCATTTCACTCGTCATTTCATGCGCTTTGAGATGCCGCTAAGCCCAATAAGCTATATGTAATAGAAGCGACGTAAATTGAACAAATGTGATAGAATTTCGCTGAATTATTAAATTAACCATAATATAAAATGATCTAATCGGGTCACTGATTGCCCTACCCTAGAAGTTTAATAGTGCATTTTGCTCGCCATTTCATGCGCTTTGAGATGCCGCTTAGCCCAATACGCTATCTGAAATATGAGCGACGTAAATTGAACAAATGTGATAGAACTTCGCTGAATTCTTAAATTAACTATAATATAAAATGATCTAATCGGGTCTCTGTTTTCCTTATCCTAGAAGTTTAGCATTGCATTTTACTCGCCATTTCATGCGCTTTGAGATGCCGCTTAGCCCAATACGCTATCTGAAATAGGAGCGACGTAAATTGAACAAATGTGATAGAATTTCGCTGAATTCTTAAATTAACTACAATATAAAATGATTTAATCGGGTCTCTGTTGGCCCTACCCTAGAAGTTTAATAGTGCATTTTACTCGCCATTTCATGCGCTTTGAGATGCCGCTTAGTGCAATATGCTATCTGAAATATGAGCGACGTAAATTGAACAAATGTGATAGAATTTCGCTGAATTCTTATATGAACCAAAATATAAAATGATCTAATCGGGTCTCTGTTTGCCCTACCCTAGAAGTTTAATAGTGCATTTCACTCGTCATTTCATGCGCTTTGAGATGCCGCTAAGCACAATAAGCTATCTGAAATACGAGCGACGTAAATTGAACAAATGTGATAGAATTTCACTGAATTCTTATATTAACCAAAATATAAAATGATCTAATCGGGTCTCTGATTGCCCTATCATAGAAATTTAATTGCGCATTCTACTCGACATTCCACCCGCTTTAAGATGCCGCCTAGCCCAGTGCGCTATCTGAAATAGGAGCGACGGAAATTGAACAAATGTGATAGAATTTTGCTGAATTCTTAAATTAACCATAATATAAAATGATCTAATCGGGTCTCTGATTGCCCTATCATAGAAGTTTAATAGTGCATTTTACTCGCCATTCCACGCGCTTTAAGATGCCGCTTAGCCCAGTACGCTATCTGAAATAGGAACGACGTAAGTTGAACAAATGTGATAGAATTACGCTGAATTCTTATATTAACCGTAATATAAAATGATCTAATCGGGTCTCTGTTTGTCTCACCCTAGAAGTATAATAGTGCATTTCACTCGTCATTTCATGCGCTTTGAGATGCCGCGTAGCCCAATACGCTATCTGAAATAAGAGCGACGTAAATTGAACAAATGTGATAGAATTTCGCTGAATTCTTAAATTAACCAAAGTATAAAATGATCTAGTCTGGTCTCTGATTGCCCTATCATAGAAGGTTAATAGTGCATTTTACTCGCCATTCCACACGCTTTAAGATGCCGCCTAGCCCAGTACGCTGTCTGAAATTGGAGCGACGTAAATTGAACAAATGTGATAGAATCTCGCTGAAGACTTATATTAACCTTAATGTAAAATGATCTAATCGGGTCTCTGTTCGCCCTACCCTAGAAGTTTAATAGTGCATTTTACTCGCCATTTCATGCGCTTTGAGATGCCGCTTATCCCAATACGCTATCTGAAATAGGAGCGACGTAAATTGAACAAATGTGATAGAATTTCGCTGAATTCTTAAATTAACGATAATATCAAATGATCTAATCGGGTCTCTGTTTGCCCTACCCTAGAAGTTTAATAGTGCATATCACTCGTCATTTCATGCGCTTTGAGATGCCGCTAAGCACAATAAGCTATCTGGAATAGCAGCGACGTAAATTGAACAAATGTGAAAGAATTACGCCGCATTCTTATATTAACCGTAATATAAAATGATCTAATCGGGTCTCCGTTTGCCTTATCCTAGAAGTTTAATAGTGCATTTTACTCGCCATTTCACGCGCTTTAAGATGCCGCCTAGCCCAGTACGCTACCTGAAATAGGAGCGACATAAGTTGAACGAATGTGATAGAATTACGCTGAATTCTTATATTAACCATAATATAAAATGATCTAATCGGGTCTCTGTTTGCCCTACCCTAGTAGTTTAATTGTGCATTTCACTCGCCATTTCATGCGCTTTGAGATGCGGCTTATCCCAATACGCTATCTGAAATAGGAGCGACGTAAGTTGAACAAATGTGATAGAATTTCGTTGACATCTTAAATTAACCATAATATAAAATGATCTAATCGGGTCTCTGTTTGCCCTACCCTAGAAGTTTAATAGTGCATTTCACTCGCCATTTCATGCGCTTTGAGATGCCGCTAAGCACAATAAGCTATCTGGAATAGCAGCGACGTAAATTGAACAAATGTGAAAGAATTACGCCGCATTCTTATATTAACCGTAATATAAAATGATCTAATCGGGTCTCTGTTTGCCTTATCCTAGAAGTTTAATAGTGCATTTTACTCGCCATTCCACGCGCTTTAAGATGCCGCCTAGCCCAGTACGCTACCTGAAATAGGAGCGGCGTAAGTTGAACAAATGTGATAGAATTACGCTGAATTCTTATATTAACCGTAATATAAAATGATCTATTCGGGTGTCTGTTCGCCCTACCCTAGAAGTTTAATAGTGCATTTCACTCGCCATTCCATGCGCTTTGAGATGCCGCTTAGCCCAATACGCTATCTGAAATAGGAGCGACGTAAATTGAACAAATGTGATAGAATTTCGCTGAATTCTTATGTTAACCGTAATATAAAATGATCTAATCGGGTCTCTGATTGCCCTACCCTAGAAGTTTAATAGTGCATTTTACTCACCATTCCACGCGCTTTAAGTTGCCGCCTAGCTCAGTGCGCTATCTGAAATAGGAGCTACGTAAGTTGAACAAATGTCACAGAATTACGCTGAATTCTTATATTAACCGTAATATAAAATGATCTAATCGGGTCTCTGTTTGCCTTATCCTAGAAGTTTAGTATTGCATTTTACTCGCCATTTCATGCGCTTTGAGATACCGCTTAGCCCAAGACGCTATCTGAAATAGGAGCGACGTAAATTGAACAAATGTGATAGAATTTCGCTGAATTCTTAAATTAACTATAATATAAAATGATCTAATCGGCTCACTGATTGCCCTACCCTAGAAGTTTAATAGTGCATTTTGCTCGCCATTTCATGCGCTTTGAGATGCCGCTTAGCCCAATACGCTATCTGAAATATGAGCGACGTAAATTGAACAAATGTGATAGAACTTCGCTGAATTCTTAAATTAACTATAATATAAAATGATCTAATCGGGTCTCTGTTTTCCTTATCCTAGAAGTTTAGCATTGCATTTTACTCGCCATTTCATGCGCTTTGAGATGCCGCTTAGCCCAATACGCTATCTGAAATAGGAGCGACGTAAATTGAACAAATGTGATAGAATTTCGCTGAATTCTTAAATTAACTACAATATAAAATGATTTAATCGGCTCTCTGTTGGCCCTACCCTAGAAGTTTAATAGTGCATTTTACTCGCCATTTCATGCGCTTTGAGATGCCGCTTAGTGCAATATGCTATCTGAAATATGAGCGACGTAAATTGAACAAATGTGATAGAATTTCGCTGAATTCTTATATGAACCAAAATATAAAATGATCTAATCGGGTCTCTGTTTGCCCTACCCTAGAAGTTTAATAGTGCATTTCACTCGTCATTTCATGCGCTTTGAGATGCCGCTAAGCACAATAAGCTATCTGAAATACGAGCGACGTAAATAGAACAATTGTGATAGAATTTCGCTGAATTCTTATATTAACCAAAATATAAAATGATCTAATCGGGTCTCTGATTGCCCTATCATAGAAGATTAATAGTGCATTTCACTCGCCACTCCACGCGCTTTAGGGTGCCGCTCAGCCCAGTACGCTATCCGGAATAGGAGCGACGTACATTGAACAAATGTGATAGAATTTTGCTGAATTCTTAAATTAACCATAATATAAAATGATCTAATCGGGTCTCTGTTTGCCCTACCCTAGAAGTTTAATAGTGCATTTCACTCGTCACTTTATGCGCTTTGAGATGCCGCTAAGCCCAATAAGCTATCGGAAATAGGAGCGACGTAAATTGAACAAATGTGATAGAATTTCGCAGAATTCTTATGTTAACCAAAATATAAAATGATCTAATCTGGTCTCTGTTCGCCATAGCCTAGAAGTTTAATAGTGCATTTTGTTTGCCATTTCATGCGCTTTGGGATGCCGCTTAGCCCAATACGCTATCTGAAATAGGAGCGACGTAAATTGGACAAATGTGATAGAATTTCCCTGAAATCTTATATTAAACAAAATATAAAATGATCTAATCGGGTCTCTGATTGCCCTATCATAGAAGATTAGTAGTGCATTTTACTCGCCCTTCCACGCGCTTTAAGATGCCGCCTAGCCCAGTACGCTATCTGAAATAGGAGCGACGTAAAATGAACAAATGTGATAGAATTACGCTGAATTCTTATATTAACCGTAATATAAAATGATCTAATCGGGTCTCTGTTTGCCTCACCCTAGAAGTATAATAGTGCATTTCACTCGTCATTTCATGCGCTTTGAGATGCCGCTAAGCCCAATAAGCTATCTGTAATAGAAGCAACGTAAATTGAACAAGTGTGATAGAATTTCCGTGAATCCTTATATTAACCTCAATATAAAATGATCTAATCGGGTCTCTGTTCGCCCTACCATAGATGTCTTATAGTGCACTTCACTCGCCATTTCATGCGCTTTGAGATGCCGCTTAGCCCAATACGCTATCTGAAATAGGAGCGATCTAAATTGAACGAATGTGATAGAATTTCGCTCAATTCTCAAATTAACCATAATATAAAATGATCTAATCGGGTCTCTGTTTGCCCTACCCTAGAACTTTAATTGTGCATTTTACTCGTTATTTCATGCGCTTTGAGATGCTGCTTAGCCTAATACGCTATCTGAAATTGGAGTGATATAAGTTGAAAAAATGTGATAGAATTTCGCTGAATTCTTTTATTAACCATAATGTAAAATGATCTAATCTGGTCTCTGTTCGCCCTACCATAGAAGTCTTATAGTGCATTTCACTCGCCATTTCATGCGCTTTGAGATGCCGCTTAGCCCAATACGCTATCTGAAATAGGAGCGACCTAAATTGTACGAATGTGATAGAATTTTGCTGAATTCTTAAATTAACCATAATATAAAATGATCTAATCGGGTCGCTGCTTGCCCTACCCTAGAAGTTTAATAGTGCATTTTACTCGTCATTTCATGCGCTTTGAGATGCCGCTTTGCCCAATACGCTATCTGAAATAGGAGCGACGTAAATTGAACGAATGTGATAGAATTTCGCTCAATTCTTAAATTAACCATAATATAAAATGATCTAATCGGGTCTCTGTTTGCCCTACCCTAGAACTTTAATAGTGCATTTTACTCGTCATTTCATGCGCTTTGAGATGCCGCTTAGCCTAATACGCTATCTGAAATTGGAGCGATATAAGTTGAACATATGTGATAGAATTTCACTGAATTCTCTTATTAACCATAATGTAAAATGATCTAATCGGATCTCTGTCCGCCCGAGTCTAGAACTTTAATAGTTCATTTTATTCGCCATTTCATACGGTTTGAGATGCCGCTTTGCCCCGTACGCTATCTGAAATAGGAGCGACGTAAATTGAACAAATGTGATAGAATTTCACTGAATTCTTATATTAACCAAAATATAAAATGATCTAATCGGGTCTCTGATTGCCCTAGCATAGAAGTTTAATAGTGCATTTTACTCGCCGTTCCGAACGCTTTAAGATGCCGCATAGCCCAGTTCGCTATCTGCAATAGGAGCGACGTAAATTGAACAAATGTGATAGAGTTTTGCTGAATTCTTAAATTAACCATAGTACAAAATGATCTAATCGGGTCTCTGTTTGCTCTACCCTAGAAGTTTAATAGGGCATTTTGCTCGCCATTTCATGCGCTTTGAGATGCCGCTTAGCTCAGTACGCTATTTGAAATAGGAGCGACGTAAGTTGAACAAATGTGATAGAATTTCGCTGAATTCTTAAATTAACCATAACATAAAATGATCTAATCGGGTCTCTGTTTGCCCTACCCTAGAAATTTAATAGTGCATTTTGCTCGCCATTTGATGCGCTTTGAGATGCCGCTGAGCCCAATACGCTATTTGAAATAGGAGCGACGTAAATTGAACAAATGTGATAGAATTTCACTGAATTCTTATATTAACCAAAATATAAAATGATCTAATCGGGTCTCTGATTGCCCTATCATAGAAATTTAATTGCGCATTCTACTCGCCATTCCACCCGCTTTAAGATGCCGCCTAGCCCAGTACGCTATCTGAAATAGGAGCGACGGAAATTGAACAAATGTGATAGAATTTTGCTGAATTCTTAAATTAACCATAATATAAAATGATCTAATCGGGTCTCTGATTGCCCTATCATAGAAGTTTAATAGTGCATTTTACTCGCCATTCCACGCGCTTTAAGATGCCGCTTAGCCCAGTACGCTATCTGAAATAGGAACGACGTAAGTTGAACAAATGTGATAGAATTACGCTGAATTCTTATATTAACCGTAATATAAAATGATCTAATCGGGTCTCTGTTTGCCTCACCCTAGAAGTATAATAGTGCATTTCACTCGTCATTTCATGCGCTTTGAGATGCCGCTAAGCCCAATAAGCTATCTGTAATAGAAGCGACGTAAATTGAACAAATGTGATAGAATTTCGCCTAATTCTTAAATTAACCATAATATAAAATGATCTAATCGGGTCCCTGTTTGCCCTACCCTAGAAGTTTAATAGTGCATTTCACTCGTCATTTCATGCGCTTTGAGATGCCGCTTAGCCCAATACGCTATCTGAAATAGGAGCGACGTAAATTGAACAAATGTGATAGAATTTCGCTGAATTCTTAAATTAACCATAATATAAAATGATCTAATCGGGTCTCTGATTGCCCTATCATAGAAGTTTAATAGTGCATTTTACTCGCCATTCCACGCGCTTTAAGATGCCGCCTAGCCCAGTACGCTATCTGATATAGGAACGACGTAAGTTGAACAAATGTGATAGAATTTTGCTGACATCTTAAATTAACCATAATATAAAATGATCTCGTCGGGTCTCCGTTTGCCCTACCCTAGAAGTTTAATAGTGCATTTTACTCGCCATTTCATGCGCCTTCAGATGCCGCTTAGCCCAATAAGCTATCTGAAATAGGAGCGACGTAAATTGAACAAATGTGATAGAATTCCCCTGAAATCTTATATTAAACAAAATATAAAATGATCTAATCGGGTCTCTGATTGCCCTATCATAGAAGTTTAACAGTGCATTTCACTCGTCATTTCATGCGCTTTGACATGCCGCTTAGCCCAATAAGCTATCTGACATAGGAGCGACGTAAATTGAACAAATGTGATAGAATTTCCCTGAAATCTTATATTAAACAAAATATAAAATGAGCTAATCGGGTCTCTGGTTGCCCTATCATAGGAGTTTAGTAGTGCATTTTACTCGCCATTCCACGAGCTCTAAGATGCCGCCTAGCACAGTACGCTATCTGAAATAGGAGCGACGTAAGTTGAACAAATGTGATAGAATTTCGCAGAATTCTTATATTAACCAAAATATAAAATGATCTAATCTGGTCTCTGATTGCCCTATCATAGAAATTTAATTGCGCATTCTACTCGCCATTCCACCCGCTTTAAGTTGCCGCCTAGCCCAGTACGCTATCTGAAATAGGAGCGACGGAAATTGAACAAATGTGATTGAATCTTGCTGAATTCTTAAATTAACCATAATATAAAATGATCTAATCGGGTCTCTGATTGCCCTATCATAGAAGTTTAATAGTGCATTTTACTCGCCATTCCACGCGCTTTAAGATGCCGCTTAGCCCAGTACGCTATCTGAAATAGGAACGACGTAAGTTGAACAAATGTGATAGAATTACGCTGAATACTTATATTAACCTTAATGTAAAATGATCTAATCGGGTCTCTGTTCGCCCTAGCCTAGAAGTTTAATAGCGCATTTTATTCGCCATTTCATGCGCCTTGAGATGCCGCTTAGCACAATACGCTATCTGAAATAGGAGCGACGTAAATTGAACAAATGTGATAGAATTTTGCTGACATCTTAAATTAACCATAATATAAAATGATCTCATCGGGTCTCTGTTTGCCCTACCCTAGAAGTTTAATAGTGCATTTTACTCGCCATTTCATGCGCCTTCAGATGCCGCTTAGCCCAATAAGCTATCTGAAATAGGAGCGACGTAAATTGAACAAATGTGATAGAATTTCCCTGAAATCTTATATTAAACAAAATATAAAATGATCTAATCGGGTCTCTGATTGCCCTATCATAGAAGTTTAACAGTGCATTTCACTCGCCATTTCATGCGCTTTGACATGCCGCTTAGCCCAATAAGCTATCTGACATAGGAGCGACGTAAATTGAACAAATGTGATAGAATTTCCCTGAAATCTTATATTAAACAAAATATAAAATGAGCTAATCGGGTCTCTGATTGCCCTATCATAGAAGTTTAGTAGTGCATTTTACTCGCCATTCCACGAGCTCTAAGATGCCGCCTAGCACAGTACGCTATCTGAAATAGGAGCGACGTAAGTTGAACAAATGTGATAGAATTTCGCAGAATTCTTATATTAACCAAAATATAAAATGATCTAATCTGGTCTCTGATTGCCCTATCATAGAAATTTAATTGCGCATTCTACTCGCCATTCCACCCGCTTTAAGATGCCGCCTAGCCCAGTACGCTATCTGAAATAGGAGCGACGGAAATTGAACAAATGTGATAGAATTTTGCTGAATTCTTAAATTAACCATAATATAAAATGATCTAATCGGGTCTCTGATTGCCCTATCATAGATGTTTAATAGTGCATTTTACTCGCCATTCCACGCGCTTTAAGATGCCGCTTAGCGCAGTACGCTATCTGAAATAGGAACGACGTAAGTTGAACAAATGTGATAGAATTACGCTGAATTCTTATATTAACCGTAATATAAAATGATCTAATCGGGTCTCTGTTTGCCTCACCCTAGAAGTATAATAGTGCATTTCACTCGTCATTTCATGCGCTTTGACATGCCGCTTAGCCCAATAAGCTATCTGACATAGGAGCGACGTAAGTTGAACAAATGTGATAGAATTTCGCAGAATTCTTATATTAACCAAAATATAAAATGATCTAATCTGGTCACTGATTGCCCTATCATAGAAATTTAATTGCGCATTCTACTCGCCATTCCACCCGCTTTAAGATGCCGCCTAGCCCAGTACGCTATCTGAAATAGGAACGACGTAAGTTGAACAAATGTGATAGAATTACGCTGAATTCTTATATTAACCGTAATATAAAATGATCTAATCGGGTCTCTGTTTGCCTCACCCTAGAAGTATAATAGTGCATTTCACTCGTCATTTCATGCGCTTTGAGATGCCGCTAAGCCCAATAAGCTATCTGTAATAGAAGCGACGTAAATTGAACAAATGTGATAGAATTTCGCTGAATTCTTAAATTAACCATAATATAAAATGATCTAATCGGGTCCCTGTTTGCCCTACCCTAGAAGTTTAATAGTGCATTTCACTCGTCATTTCATGCGCTTTGAGATGCCGCTTAGCCCAATACGCTATCTGAAATAGGAGCGACGTAAATTGAACAAATGTGATAGAATTTCGCTGAATTCTTAAATTAACCATAATATAAAATGATCTAATCGGGTCTCTGATTGCCCTATCATAGAAGTTTAATAGTGCATTTTACTCGCCATTCCACGCGCTTTAAGATGCCGCTTAGCCCAGTACGCTATCTGAAATAGGAACGACGTAAGTTGAACAAATGTGATAGAATTACGCTGAATACTTATATTAACCTTAATGTAAAATAATCTAATCGGGTCTCTGTTCGCCCTAGCCTAGAAGTTTAATAGCGCATTTTATTCGCCATTTCATGCGCCTTGAGATGCCGCTTAGCACAATACGCTATCTGAAATAGGAGCGACGTAAATTGAACAAATGTGATAGAATTTTGCTGACATCTTAAATTAACCATAATATAAAATGATCTCATCGGGTCTCTGTTTGCCCTACCCTAGAAGTTTAATAGTGAATTTTATTCGCCATTTCATGCACTTTGAGATGCCGCTTAGCCGAATACGCTATCTGAAATAGGAGCGACGTAAATTGAACAAATGTGATAGAATTTCCCTGAAATCTTATATTAATCAAAATATAAAATGATCTAATCGGGTCTCTGATTGCCGTATCATAAAAGATTAGTAGTGCATTTCACTCGCCATTTCATGCGCTTTGAGATCCCGCTTAGCCCAATACGCCATCTGAAATAGGAGCGACTTAAATTGAACAAATGTGATAGAATCTTGCTGAATTCTTAAATTAACCATAATATAAAATGATCTAATCGGGTCTCTGTTTGCCCTAGCCTAGGAGTTTAATAGTGCATTTTACTCGCCATTTCATGCGCTTTGGGATGCCGCTTAGCCCAATACGCTATCTGAAATATGAGCGACACGAATTGAACAAATGTGATAGAATTTCCCTGAAATCTTGTATTAAACAAAATATAAAATGATCTAATCGCGTCTCTGATTGCCCTATCAAACAAGTTTAATAGTGCATTTTACTCGCCACTCCACGCGCTTTAGGATGCCGCCTAGCCCAGTACGCTATCCGAAATAGGAGCGAAGTAAATTGAACAAATGTGATAGAATTTTGCTGAATTCTTAAATTAACCATAATATAAAATGATCTAATCGGGTATCTGTTTGCCTTATCCTAGAAGTTTAATAGTGCATTATACTCGCAATTTCATGCGCTTCGAGATGCCGCGTAGCTCAATACGCTATCTGAAATAGGAGCGACGAAAGTTGAACAAATGTGATAGAATTTCGCTGAATTATTTTATTAACCAGAATGTAAAATGATCTAATCTGGTCTCTGTTCGCCCTACCATAGAAGTCTTATAGTGCATTTCACTCGCCATTTCATGCGCTTTGAGATGCCGCTTAGCCCAATACGCTATCTGAAATAGAAGCGACCTAAATTGTACGAATGTGATAGAATTTTGCTGAATTCTTAAATTAACCATAATATAAAATGATCTAATCGGGTCTCTGCTTGCCCTACCCTAGAAGTTTAATAGTGCATTTTACTCGTCATTTCATGCGCTTTGAGATGCCGCTTTGCCCAATACGCTATCTGAAATAGGAGCGACGTAAATTGAACGAATGTGATAGAATTTCGCTCAATTCTTAAATTAACCATAATATAAAATGATCTAATCGGGTCTCTGTTTGCCCTACCCTAGAACTTTAATAGTGCATTTTACTCGTCATTTCATGCGCTTTGAGATGCCGCTTAGCCTAATACGCTATCTGAAATTGGAGCGATATAAGTTGAACATATGTGATAGAATTTCACTGAATTCTTTTATTAACCATAATGTAAAATGATCTAATCGGATCTCTGTCCGCCCGAGTCTAGAACTTTAATAGTTCATTTGATTCGCCATTTCATACGGTTTGAGATGCCGCTTTGCCCCATACGCTATCTGAAATAGGAGCGACGTAAATTGAACAAATGTGATAGAATTTCACTGAATTCTTATATTAACCAAAATATAAAATGATCCTATCGGGTCTCTGATTGCCCTAGCATAGAAGTTTAATAGTGCATTTTACTCGCCATTCCGAACGCTTTAAGATGCCGCATAGCCCAGTTCGCTATCTGCAATAGGAGCGACGTAAATTGAACAAATGTGATAGAATTTTGCTGAATTCTTAAATTAACCATAGTACAAAATGATCTAATCGGATCTCTGTTTGCTCTACCCTAGAAGTTTAATAGTGCATTTTGCTCGCCATTTCATGCGCTTTGAGATGCCGCTTAGCTCAGTACGCTATTTGAAATAGGAGCGACGTAAGTTGAACAAATGTGATAGAATTTCGCTGAATTCTTAAATTAACCATAACATAAAATGATCTAATCGGGTCTCTGTTTGCCCTACCCTAGAAATTTAATAGTGCATTTTGCTCGCCATTTCATGCGCTTTGAGATGCCGCTTAGCTCAGTACGCTATTTGAAATAGGAGCGACGTAAGTTGAACAAATGTGATAGAATTTCGCTGAATTCTTAAATTAACCATAACATAAAATGATCTAATCGGGTCTCTGTTTGCCCTACCCTAGAAATTTAATAGTGAATTTTGCTCGACATTTCATGCGCTTTGAGATGCCGCTGAGCCCAATACGCTATTTGAAATAGGAGCGACGTAAATTGAACAAATGTGATAGAATTTCACTGAATTCTTATATTAACCAAAATATAAAATGATCTAATCGGGTCTCTGATTGCCCTATCATAGAAATTTAATTGCGCATTCTACTCGCCATTCCACCCGCTTTAAGATGCCGCCTAGCCCAGTACGCTATCTGAAATAGGAGCGACGGAAATTGGACAAATGTGATAGAATTTTGCTGAATTCTTAAATTAACCATAATATAAAATGATCTAATCGGGTCTCTGATTGCCCTATCATAGAAGTTTAATAGTGCATTTTACTCGCCATTCCACGCGCTTTAAGATGCCGCTTAGCCCAGTACGCTATCTGAAATAGGAACGACGTAAGTTGAACAAATGTGATAGAATTACGCTGAATTCTTATATTAACCGTAATATAAAATGATCTAATCGGGTCTCTGTTTGCCTCACCCTAGAAGTATAATAGTGCATTTCACTCGTCATTTCATGCGCTTTGAGATGCCGCTAAGCCCAATAAGCTATATGTAATAGAAGCGACGTAAATTGAACAAATGTGATAGAATTTCGCTGAACTATTAAATTAACCATAATATAAAATGATCTAATCGGGTCACTGATTGCCCTACCCTAGAAGTTTAATAGTGCATTTTGCTCGCCATTTCATGCGCTTTGAGATGCCGCTTAGCCCAATACGCTATCTGAAATATGAGCGACGTAAATTGAACAAATGTGATAGAACTTCGCTGAATTCTTAAATTAACTATAATATAAAATGATCTAATCGGGTCTCTGTTTTCCTTATCCTAGAAGTTTAGCATTGCATTTTACTCGCCATTTCATGCGCTTTGAGATGCCGCTTAGCCCAATACGCTATCTGAAATAGGAGCGACGTAAATTGAACAAATGTGATAGAATTTCGCTGAATTCTTAAATTAACTACAATATAAAATGATTTAATCGGGTCTCTGTTGGCCCTACCCTAGAAGTTTAATAGTGCATTTTACTCGCCATTTCATGCGCTTTGAGATGCCGCTTAGTGCAATATGCTATCTGAAATATGAGCGACGTAAATTGAACAAATGTGATAGAATTTCGCTGAATTCTTAAATTAACCATAATATAAAATGATCTAATCGGGTCTCTGATTGCCCTATTATACAAATTTAATAGTGCAGTTTACTTGACATTCCACGCGCTTTAAGATGCCGCCTAGCCCAGTACGCTATCTGAAATAGGAGTGACGTAAATTGAACAAATGTGATAAAATTTCCCTGAAATCTTATATTAAACAAAATATAAAATGATCTAATCGGGTCTCTGATTGCCCTATCATAGAAGTTTAATAGTGCATTTCACTCGCCATTCCACGCGCTTTAAGATGCCGCCGAGCCCAGTACGCTATCTGAAATAGGAGCGACGTAAATTGATCAAATGTGATAGAATTTCGCTGAACTCTTATATTAACCAAAATATAAAATGATCTAATCGGGTCTCTGTTTGCGTTATCCTAGAAGTTTAATAGTGCATTATACTCGCCATTTCATGCGCTTTTAGATGCCGCCTAGCCCAGTACGCTATCGGAAATAGGAGCGACGTAAATTGAACAAATGTGATGGAATTTTGCTGAATTCTTAAATTAACCATAATATAAAATGATCTAATCGGGTCTCTGTTCGCCCCACCCTAGAAGCTTAATAGTGCATTTCACTCGTCATTTCATGCGCTTTGAGATGCCGCTTAGCCCAATATGCTATCTGAAATAGGAGCGACGTAAATTGAACAAATGTGATAGAATTTCGCTGAATTCTTTTATTAACCAAAATGTAAAATGATCGAATCGGGTCTCTGTTCGCCCTAGCCTAGAAGTTTAATAGTGCATTTCACTCGCCATTTCATGCGCTTTGAGATGCCGCTAAGCCCAACAAGCTATCTGAAATAGGAGCGACGTAAATTGAACAAGTGTGATAGAATTTCGCTGAATTCTTATATTAACCAAAATATAAAATGATCTAATCGGGTCTCTGATTGCCCTATCGTAGAAGTTTCGTAGTGCATTTTACTCGCCATTCCACGCGCTTTAAGATGCCGCCCAGCCCAGTATGCTATCTGAAATAGGAGCGACGTAAATTGAACAAATGTGATAGAATTTCGCTGAATTCTTAAATTAACCATAATATAAAATGATCTCATCGGGAATCTGTCTGACCTACCCTAGAAGGTTAATAGTGCATTTTACTCGCCATTTCATGCGCTTTGAGATGCCGCTTAGCCCAATACGCTATCTGAAATAGGAGCGACAGAAGTTGAACAAATGTGATAGAATTTCGCTGAATTTTTTTATTAACCATAATGTAAAATGATCTGATCGGGTCTCTGTTCGCCCTAGCCTACAAGTTTAATAGTGCATTTTATTCGCCACTTCATGCGCTTTGAGATGCCACTAAGCCCAATAAGCTATCTGTAATAGGAGCGACGTAAATTGAACAAATGTGATAAAATTTCGCTGAATTCTTATGTTAACCAAAATATAAAATGATCTAATCGGGTCTCTGATTGCCCTATTATACAAATTTAATAGTGCAGTTTACTTGACATTCCACGCGCTTTAAGATGCCGCCCAGCCCAGTACGCTATCTGAAATAGGAGTGACGTAAATTGAACAAATGTGATAAAATTTCCCTGAAATCTTATATTAAACAAAATATAAAATGATCTAATCGGGTCTCTGATTGCCCTATCATAGAAGTTTAATAGTGCATTTCACTCGCCATTCCACGCGCTTTAAGATGCCGCCGAGCCCAGTACGCTATCTGAAATAGGAGCGACGTAAATTGATCAAATGTGATAGAATTTCGCTGAACTCTTATATTAACCAAAATATAAAATGATCTAATCGGGTCTCTGATTGCCCTATCATAGAAGTTTAGTAGTGCATTTTACTCGCCATTCCACGCGCTTTAAGATGCCGCCTAGCCCAGTATGCTATCTGAAATAGGAGCGACGTAAATTGAACAAATGTGATAGAATTTCGCTGAATTCTTTTATTAGCCATAATGTAAAATGATCTGATCGGGTCTCTGTTCGCCCTAGCCTACAAGTTTAATGGTGCATTTTGCTCGCCATTTCATGCGCTTTGAGATGCCGCTTAGCCCAATACGCTATCTGAAATAGGAGCGACGTAAATTGAACAAATGTGATAGAATTTCGCTGGATTCTTATATTAACCAAAATAGAAAATGATCTAATCGGGTCTCTAATTGCCCTATCATAGAAGTTTAATAGTGCATTTCACTCGTCATTTCATGCGCTTTGTGATGCCGCTAAGCCCAATAAGCTATCTGAAATAGGAGCGACGTAAATTGAACAAATGTGATAGAATTTTGCTGAATTCTTAAATTAACCATAATATAAAATGATCTAATCGGGTCTCTGTTTGCGTTATCCTAGAAGTTTAATAGTGCATTATACTCGCCATTTCATGCGCTTTTACATGCCGCATAGCCCAGTACGCTATCTGAAATAGGAGCGACGTAAATTGAACAAATGTGATAGAATTTCCGTAAATTCTTATATTTACCTTAATGTAAAATGATCTAATCGGGTCTCTGTTCGCCCCACCCTAGAAGCTTAATAGTGCATTTCACTCGTCATTTCATGCGCTTTGAGATGCCGCTTAGCCGAATATGCTATCTGAAATAGGAGCGACGTAAATTGAACAAATGTGATAGAATTTCGCTGAATTCTTTTATTAACCAAAATGTAAAATGATCTAATCGGGTCTCTGTTCGCCCTAGCCTAGAAGTTTAATAGTGTATTTTATTCGCCACTTCATGCGCTTTGAGATGCCGCTTAGCCGAGTTCGCTATCTGAAATAGGAGCGACGTAAATTGAACAAATGTGATAGAATTTCGCTGAATTCTTATATTAACCAAAATATAAAATGATCTAATCGGGTCTCTGATTGCCCTATCATAGAAGTTTAATAGTGCATTTTACTTGCCATTCCACGCGCTTTAAGATGCCGCCTAGCCCAGTACGCTATCTGAAATAGCAGCGACGTAAGTTGAACAAATGTGATAGAATTTCGCTGAATTCTTTTATTAACCATAATGTAAAATGATCTGATCGGGGCTCTGATCGCCATAGCCTAGAAGTTTAATAGTGCATTTTATTCGCCATTTCATGCGCTTTGAGATGCCGCTTAGCCGAGTTCGCTATCTGAAATAGGAGCGACGTAAATTGAACAACCGTGATAAAATTTCCCTGAAATCTTATATTAAACAAAATATAAAATGATCTAATCGGGTCTCTGATTGCCCTATCATCGAAGTTTAATAGTGCATTTCACTCGTCATTTCATGCGCTTTGTGATGCCGCTAAGCCCAATAAGCTATCTGTAATAGGAGCGACGTAAATTGAACAAATGTGATATAATTTCGCTGAATTCTTATGTTAACCAAAATATAAAATGATCTAATCGGGTCTCTGATTGCCCTATCATAGAAATTTAATAGTGCAGTTTACTTGACATTCCACGCGCTTTAAGATGCCGCCTAGCCCAGTACGCTATCTGAAATAGGAGCGACGTAAATTGAACAAATGTGATAAAATTTCCCTGAAATCTTATATTAAACAAAATATAAAATGATCTAATCGGGTCTGTGATTGCCCTATCATAGAAGTTTAATAGTGCATTTCACTCGTCATTTCATGCGCTTTAAGATGTCGCCAAGCCCAGTACGCTATCTGAAATAGGAGCGACGTAAGTTGAACAAATGTGATAGAATTACGCTGAATTCTTATATTAACCGTAATATAAAATGATCTAACCGGGTCTCTGTTTGAATTATCCTAGAAGTTTGACAGTGCATTTCACTCGCCATTTCATGCGCTTTGAGATGCCGCTTAGCCCAATACGCTATCTGAAATAGGAGCGACGTAAATTGAACAAATGTGATAGAATTTCGCTGAATCCTTATATTAACCAAAATATAAAATGATCTAATCGGGTCTCTGATTGCCCTATCACAGAAGTTTAATAGTTCATTTTACTCGCCATTCCTAGCGCTTTAAGATGCCGCCTATCCGGGTACGCTATCTGAAATAGGAGCGACGTAAATTGAACAAATGTGATAGAATGTCGCTGAATTCTTAAATTAACCATAATATGAAATGATCTAATCGGGTCTCTGATTGCCCTATCATAGAAGATTAAGAGTGCATTTTGCTCGCCATTCCACGCGCTTTAAGATGCCGTCTAGCCCAGTACGCTATCTGAAATAGGAGCGACGTAAGTTGAACAAATGTGATAGAATAACGCTGAATTCTTATATTAACCGTAATATGAAATGGTCTAATCGGGTCTCCGTTTGCCATATCCTAGAAGTTTAATAGTGCATTTTACTGGCCATTTCATGCGCATTGCGATGCCGCTCAGCCCAATACGCTATCTGAAATAGGAGCGATGTAAATTGAACAAATGTGATAGAATTTCGCTGAATTCTTAAATTAACCACAATATAAAATGATCTAATCGGGTCTCTGATTGCCCTATCATAGAAGTTTAATAGTGCATTTTACTCGCCATTCCGCGCGCTTTAAGTTGCCGCCTAGCCCAGTATGCTATATGAAATAGGAACGACGTAAATTGAACAAATGTGATAGAATTTTTCTGAATTGTTAAATTAACCATAATATGAAATGACCTAATCGGGTCTCTGTTTGCCCTACCCTAGAAGTTTAATAGTGCATTTTACTCGCCATTTCTTGCGCTTTGAGATGCCGCTTAAACCAGTACGCTATCTGAAATATGAGCGACGTAAATTGAACAAATGTGAGAGAATTTCGCTGAATTCTTAAATTAACCATAATATAAAATGATCTAATGGGGTCTCTGTTTGCCCTACACTAGAAGTTTAATAGTGCATTTTACTCGCCATTTCCTGCGCTTTGAGATGCCGCTTAGCACAAGTCGCTATCTGAAATAGGAGCGACGTAAATTGAACAAATGTGATAGAATTTCGCTGTATTCTTATATTAGCCAAAATATAAAATGAACTAATCGGGTCTCTGATTGCCCTATCATAGAAGTTTAATAGTGCATTTTACTCGTCATTCCACGCGGTTTAAGTTGCCGCCTAGCCCAGTACGCTATCTGAAATAGGAGCTACGTAACTTGAACAAATGTGACAGAATTACGCTGAATTCTTATATTAACCGTAATATAAAATGATCTAATCGGGTCTCTGTTTGCCTTATCCTAGAAGTTTAATAGTGCATTTTACTCGCCATTTCATGCGCTTTGAGATGCCGCTTAGCCCAATAAGCTATCTGAAATAGGAGCGATGTAACTTGAACAAATGTGACAGGATTTCGCTGAATTCTTAAATTAACCATAATATAAAATGATCTAATCGGGTCTCTATGTGCCGAACCGTAGAAGCTTAATAGTGCATTTTACTCGCCATTTCTTGCGCTTTGAGTTGCCGCTTAGCCCAATACGCTATCTGAAATAGGAGCGACGTAAATTGAACAAAAGTGATAGAAGTTCGCTGAATTCTTATTTTAACCTTAATGTAAAATGATCTAATCGGGTCTTTGTTCGCCCTACCCTAGAAGTTTAACAGTGCGTTTCACTCGTCATTTCATGCGCTCTGAGTTGCCGCTTAGCCCAATAAGCTATCTGAAATAGGAGCGACGTAAATTGAACAAATGTGATAGAACTTCGCTGAATTCTTATATTAACCGTAATATAAAATGATCTGATCGGGTCTCTGCTTGCCCCACCCTAGAAGTTTAATAGTGCATTTTACTCGCCCTTTCGTGCGCTTTGAGATGCCGCTTAGCCCAATACGCTATCTGAAATAGGAGCGACGTAAATTGAACAAATGTGATAGAATTTCGCTGGATTCTTATATTAACCAAAATATAAAATGAACTAATCGGGTCTCTGATTGCCGTATCATAGAAGTTTAATAGTGCATTTTACTCGCCATTCCACGCACTTTAAGATACCGCCTAGCCCAGTACGCTATCTGAAATAGGAGCGACGTTAGTTGAACAAATGTGATAGAATTACGCTGAATCCTTATTTTAACCGTAATATAAAATGATCTATTCGGGTCTCTGTTTGCATTACCCGACAAGTTTAGTAGTGCATTTTACTCGCCATTCCACGCGCTTTAAGATGCCGCCTATCCGAGTACGCTTTCTGAAATAGGAGCGACGTAAGTTGAACAAATGTGATAGAATAACGCTGAATTCTTATATTAGCCAAAATATAAAATGAACTAATCGGGTCTCTGATTGCCCTATCATAGAAGTTTAATAGTGCATTTTACTCCTCATTCCACGCGGTTTAAGTTGCCGCCTAGCCCAGTACGCTATCTGAAATAGGAGCTACGTAACTTGAACAAATGTGACAGAATTACGCTGAATTCTTATATTAACCGTAATATAAAATGATCTAATCGGGTCTCTGTTTGCCTTATCCTAGAAGTTTAATAGTGCATTTTACTCGCCATTTCATGCGCTTTGAGATGCCGCTTAGCCCAATAAGCTATCTGAAATAGGAGCGATGTAACTTGAACAAATGTGATAGGATTTCGCTGAATTCTTAAATTAACCATAATATAAAATGATCTAATCGGGTCTCTATGTGCCGAACCGTAGAAGCTTAATAGTGCATTTTACTCGCCATTTCTTGCGCTTTGAGTTGCCGCTTAGCCCAATACGCTATCTGAAATAGGAGCGACGTAAATTGAACAAAAGTGATAGAATTTCGCTGAATTCTTATTTTAACCTTAATGTAAAATGATCTAATCGGGTCTTTGTTCGCCCTACCCTAGAAGTTTAACAGTGCGTTTCACTCGTCATTTCATGCGCTCTGAGTTGCCGCTTAGCCCAATAAGCTATCTGAAATAGGAGCGACGTAAATTGAACAAATGTGATAGAACTTCGCTGAATTCTTATATTAACCGTAATATAAAATGATCTGATCGGGTCTCTGCTTGCCCCACCCTAGAAGTTTAATAGTGCATTTTACTCGCCCTTTCGTGCGCTTTGAGATGCCGCTTAGCCCAATACGCTATCTGAAATAGGAGCGACGTAAATTGAACAAATGTGATAGAATTTCGCTGGATTCTTATATTAACCAAAATATAAAATGAACTAATCGGGTCTCTGATTGCCCTATCATAGAAGTTTAATAGTGCATTTTACTCGCCATTCCACGCACTTTAAGATACCGCCTAGCCCAGTACGCTATCTGAAATAGGAGCGACGTTAGTTGAACAAATGTGATAGAATTACGCTGAATCCTTATATTAACCGTAATATAAAATGATCTATTCGGGTCTCTGTTTGCATTACCCGACAAGTTTAGTAGTGCATTTTACTCGCCATTCCACGCGCTTTAAGATGCCGCCTATCCGAGTACGCTTTCTGAAATAGGAGCGACGTAAGTTGAACAAATGTGATAGAATAACGCTGAATTCTTATATTAACCGTAATATAAAATGGTCTAATCGGGTCTCCGTTTGCCTTATCCTAGAAGTTTAATAGTGCATTTTACTCGCCATTCCACGCGCTTTAAGATACCGCGTAGCCCAGTATGCTATCTGAAATAGGAGCGACGTAAATTGAACAAATGTGATAGAATTTTGCTGAATTCTTAAATTAACCATAATATAAAATGATGTAATCGGGTCTCTGTTCGCCCTACCCAAGAAGTTTAATAGTGCATTTCTCTCGTCATTTCATGCGCTTTGAGATGCCGCATAGCCCAATACGCTATCTGAAATAGGAGCGACGTAAATTGAACAAATGTGATAGAATTTCGCTGAATTCTTATATTAACCGTAATATAAAATGATCTAATCGGGTCTCTGTTTGCCTTACCCTAGAAGTTTAATAGTGCATTTTACTCGCCTTTTCATGCGCTTTGCGATGCCGCTTAGCCCAATATGCTATCTGATATAGGAGCGACGTAAATTGAACAAATGTGATAGAATTACGCTGAATTCTTATATTAACCAAAATATAAAATGATCTAATCGGGTCTCTGATTGCCCTATCATAGAAGATTAATAGTGCATTTTACTCGCCATTCCACGCGCTTTAAGATGCCGCCTAGCCCAGTATGCTATCTGGAATAGAAACGACGTAAATTGAACAAATGTGATAGAATTTTGCTGAATTCTTAAATTAACCATAATATAAAATGATCTAATCGGGTCTCTGATTGCCCTACCCGAGACGTTTAATAGTGCACCTTACTCGTCATTTCATGCGCTTTGAGATGCCGCTTAGCCCAATAAGCTGTCTGAAATAGGAGCGACGTAAATTGAACAAATGTGATAGAAGTTCCCTGAATTCTTATATTAACCTTAATGTAAAATGATCTAATCGGGTCGTTGTTCGCCCTACCCTAGAAGTTTAATAGTGCATTTTACTCGCCACTTCATGCGCTTTGAGATGCCGCTTAGCCCAATAAGCTATCTGAAATAGGAGCGACGTAAATTGAACAAATGTGATAGAATTTCGCTGAATTCTTATATTAACCAAAATATAAAATGATCTAATCGGGTCTCTGATTGCCCTATCATAGAAGTTTAATAGTGCATTTTACTCGTCATTCCACGCGCTTTAAGATGCCGCCTAGCCCAGTACGCTATCCGAAATAGGAGCGACGTAAATTGAACAAATGTGATAGAATTTTGCTGAATTCTTAAATTAACCATAATATAAAATGATGTAATCGGGTCTTTGTTCGCCCTACCCTAGAAGTTTAACAGTGCATTTCACTCGTCATTTCATGCGCTCTGAGTTGCCGCTTAGCCCAATAAGCTATCTGAAATAGGAGCGACGTAAATTGAACAAATGTGATAGAATTTCGCTGAATTCTTATATTAACCAAAATATAAAATGATCTTATCGGGTCTCTGATTGCCCTATCATAGAAGTTTAACAGTGCATTTTACTCGCCATTCCACGCGCTTTAAGTTGCCGCCTAGCCCAGCACGCTATCTGAAATAGGAGCTACGTAAGTTGAACAAATGTCACAGAATTACGCTGAATTCTTATATTAACCGTAATATAAAATGATCTAATCGGGTCTCTGTTTGCCTTATCCTAGAAGTTTAATAGTGCATTTTACTCGCCATTTCTTGCGCTTTGAGATGCCGCTTAGCCCAATACGCCATCTGAAATAGGAGCGACGTAAATTGAACAAAAGTGATAGAATTTCGCTGAATTCTTATTTTAACCATAATGTAAAATGATCTAATCGGGTCTTTGTTCGCCCTACCCTAGAAGTTTAACAGTGCATTTCACTCGTCATTTCATGCGCTCTGAGTTGCCGCTTAGCCCAATAAGCTATCTGAAATAGGAGCGACGTAAATTGAACAAATGTGATAGAACTTCGCTGAATTCTTATATTAACCGTAATATAAAATGATCTGATCGGGTCTCTGCTTGCCCCACCCTAGAAGTTTAATAGTGCATTTTACTCGCCCTTTCGTGCGCTTTGAGATGCCGCTTAGCCCAATACGCTATCTGAAATAGGAGCGACGTAAATTGAACAAATGTGATAGAATTTCGCTGGATTCTTATATTAACCATAATATAAAATGATCCAATCGGGTCTCTGTTTGCCCTACCCTAGGAGTTTAATAGTGCATTTTACTCGCCATTTCAGGCGCTTTGAGATGCCGCTTAGCCCAATACGCTATCTGAAATTGGAGCGACGTAAATTGAACAAATGTGATAGAATTTCGCTGAATTCTTAAATTAACCATAATATAAAATGATCCAATCGTGTCTCTGTTCGCCCTACCATAGAAGTCTAATAGTGCATTTCACTCGCCATTTCATGCGCTTTGAGATGCCGCTTAGCCCAATACGCTATCTGAAATAGGAGCGACGTAAATTGAACAAATGTGATAGAATTTCCCTGAAATCTTATATTAAACAAAATATAAAATGATCTAATCGGGTCTCTGATTGCTCTATCATAGAAGTTTAGTAGTGCATTTCACTCGCCCTTCCACGCGCTTTAAGATGCCGCATAGGTCAGTAGGCTATCTGAAATAGGAGCGACGTAAGATGAACAAATGTGATAGAATTACGCTGAATTCTTATATTAACCGTAATATAAAATGAACTAATCGGGTCTCCGTTTGCCTTATCCTAGAAGTATAATAGCGCATTTTACGCGCCATTTCATGCGCTTTGAGAGGCCGCTTAGCCCAATACGCTATCTGAAATAGGAGCGACGTAAATAGAACAAATGTGATAGAATTTCCGTGAATTCTTATATAAACCTTAATGTAAAATGATCCAATCGGGTCTCTGTTCGCCCTACTATAGAAGTCTAATAGTGCATTTCACTCGCCATTTCACGCGCTTTAAGATGCCGCCTATCCCAGTACGCTATCTGAAATAGGAGCGACGTAAATTCAACAAATGTGATAGAATCTTGCTGAATTCTTAAATTAACCATAATATAAAATGATCTAATCGGGTCTCTGTTTGACCTACCCTAGGAGTTTAATAGTGCATTTTACTCGCCATCTCATACGCTTTGAGATGCCGCTTAGCCCAATACGCTATCAGAAATATCAGCGACACGAATTGAACAAATGTGATAGAATTTCCCTGAATTCTTATATTAACCAAAATATAAAATGATCTAATCGGGTCTCTGTTTGCCCTACCCTAGAAGTTTAATCGTGCATTTTACACGCCATTTCATGCGCTTTGAGATGCCGCTTAGCCCAATACGCTATCTGAAATAGGAGCGATGTAAATTGATCAAATGTGATAGAATTTCGCGGAATTCTTTTATTAACCATAACGTAAAATGATCTAATCGGGTCTCTGTTCGCCCTAGCGTAGAAGCTTAATTGTGCATTTTATTCGTCATTTCATGCGCTTTGAGATGCCGCTTAGCCCAATACGCTATCTGAAATAGGAGCGACGTAAATTGAACAAATGTGATAGAATTACGCTGAATTCTTATATTAACCGTAATATAAAATGATCTAATCTGGTCTCTGTTTGCCCTACCCTAGAAGTTTAACAGTGCATTTTACTCGTCATTTCATGCGCTTCGAGATGCCGCATAGCCCAATACGCTATCTGACATAGGAGCGACGTAAATTGAACAAATGTGATAGAATTTCGCTGAATTCTTAAATTAACCATAATATAAAATGATCTAATCGGGTCTCTGATTGCCCTATTATAGAAGTTTAATAGTGCATTTTACTCGTCATTCCACGCGCTTTAAGATGCCGCCTAGCCCAGTACGCTATCTGACATAGGAGCGACGTAAATTGAACAAATGTGATAGAAGTTCCCTGAATTCTTATATTAACCTTAATGTAAAATGATCTAATCGGGTCGTTGTTCGTCCTACCCTAGAAGTTTAATAGTGCATTTTACTCGCCACTTCATGCGCTTTGAGATGCCGCTTAGCCCAATAAGCTATCTGAAATAGGAGCGACGTAAATTGAACAAATGTGATAGAATTTCGCTGAATTCTTATATTAACCAAAATATAAAATGATCTAATCGGGTCTCTGATTGCCCTATCATAGAAGTTTAATAGTGCATTTTACTCGCCATTCCACGCGCTTTAAGATGCCGCCTAGCCCAGTACGCTATCCGAAATAGGAGCGACGTAAATTGAACAAATGTGATAGAATTTTGCTGAATTCTTAAATTAACCATAATATAAAATGATGTAATCGGGTCTTTGTTCGCCCTACCCTAGAAGTTTAACAGTGCATTTCACTCGTCATTTCATGCGCTCTGAGTTGCCGCTTAGCCCAATAAGCTATCTGAAATAGGAGCGACGTAAATTGAACAAATGTGATAGAACTTCGCTGAATTCTTATATTAACCGTAATATAAAATGATCTGATCGGGTCTCTGCTTGCCCCACCCTAGAAGTTTAATAGTGCATTTTACTCGCCCTTTCGTGCGCTTTGAGATGCCGCTTAGCCCAATACGCTATCTGAAATAGGAGCGACGTAAATTGAACAAATGTGATAGAATTTCGCTGGATTCTTATATTAACCAAAATATAAAATGAACTAATCGGGTGTCTGATTGCCCTGTCATAGGAGTTTAATAGTGCATTTTACTCGCCATTCCGCGCGGTTTAAGTTGCCGCCTAGCCAAGGAAGCTATCTGAAATAGGAGCTACGTAACTTGAACAAATGTGACAGAATTACGCTGAATTCTTATATTAACCGTAATATAAAATGATCTAATCGGGTCTCTGTTTGCCTTATCCTAGAAGTTTAATAGTGCATTTTACTCGCCATTTCATGCGCTTTGAGATGCCGCTTAGCCCAATAGCTATCTGAAATAGGAGCGACGTAAATTGAACAAATGTGATAGAATTTCCCTGAAATCTTATATTAACCGTAATATAAAATGATCTAATCGGGTCTCTGTTTGCATTACCCGAGAAGTTTAATAGTGCATTTTACTCGCCATTCCACGCGCTTTAAGATGCCGCCTATCCGAGTACGCATTCTGAAATAGGAGCGACGTAAGTTGAACAAATGTGATAGAATAACGCTGAATCCTTATATTAACCGTAATATAAAATGGTCTAATCGGGTCTCCTTTTGCCTTATCCTAGAAGTTTAATAGTGCATTTTACTCGCCATTCCACGCGCTTTAAGATACCGCCTAGCCCAGTACGCTATCTGAAATAGGAGCGACGTTAGTTGAACAAATGTGATAGAATTACGCTGAATTCTTATATTAACCGTAATATAAAATGATCTATTCGGGTGTCTGTTCGCCCTACCCTAGAAGTTTAATAGTGCATTTCACTCGCCATTCCATGCGCTTTGAGATGCCGCTTAGCCCAATACGCTATCTGAAATAGGAGCGACGTAAATTGAACAAATGTGATAGAATTTCGCTGAATTCTTATGTTAACCGTAATATAAAATGATCTAATCGGGTCTCTGATTGCCCTACCCTAGAAGTTTAATAGTGCATTTTACTCACCATTCCACGCGCTTTAAGTTGCCGCCTAGCTCAGTGCGCTATCTGAAATAGGAGCTACGTAAGTTGAACAAATGTCACAGAATTACGCTGAATTCTTATATTAACCGTAATATAAAATGATCTAATCGGGTCTCTGATTGCCCTATCATAGAAGTTTAATAGTGCATTTTACTCGTCATTCCACGCGCTTTAAGATGCCGATTAGCCCAGTACGCTATCTGAAATAGGAGCGACGTAAATTGAACAAATGTGATAGAATTTGGCTGAATTCTTAAATTAACCATAATATAAAATGATGTAATCGGGTCTCTGTTCGCCCTACCCAAGAAGTTTAATAGTGCATTTCTCTCGTCATTTAATGCGCTTTGAGATGCCGCATAGCCCAATACGCTATCTGAAATAGGAGCGACGTAAATTGAACAAATGTGATAGAATTTCGCTGAATTCTTATATTAACCGTAATATAAAATGATCTAATCGGGTCTCTGTTTGCCTTACCCTAGAAGTTTAATAGTGCATTTTACTCGCCATTTCATGCGCTTTGAGATGCCGCTTAGCCCAATATGCTATCTGATATAGGAGCGACGTAAATTGAACAAATGTGATAGAATTACGCTGAATTCTTATATTAACCAAAATATAAAATGATCTAATCGGGTCTCTGATTGCCCTATCATAGAAGATTAATAGTGCATTTTACTCGCCATTCCACGCGCTTTAAGATGCCGCTTAGCCGAGTACGCTATCTGAAATAGGAGCGACGTAAGTTGAACAAATGTGATAGAATAACGCTGAATTCTTATATTAACCGTAATATGAAATGGTCTAATCGGGTCTCCGTTTGCCTTATCCTAGAAGTTTAATAGTGCATTTTACTGGCCATTTCATGCGCATTGCGATGCCGCTTAGCCCAATACGCTATCTGAAATAGGAGCGATGTAAATTGAACAAATGTGATAGAATTTCGCTGAATTCTTAAATTAACCACAATATAAAATGATCTAATCGGGTCTCTGATTGCCCTATCACAGAAGTTCAATAGTGCATTTTACTCGCCATTCCGCGCGCTTTAAGTTGCCGCCTAGCCCAGTATGCTATCTGAAATAGGAACGACGTAAATTGAACAAATGTGATAGAATTTTTCTGAATTCTTAAATTAACCATAATATGAAATGACCTAATCGGGTCTCTATTTGCCCTACCCTAGAAGTTTAATAGTGCATTTTACTCGCCATTTCTTGCGCTTTGAGATGCCGCCTAGCCCAATACGCTATCTGAAATATCAGCGACGTAAATTGAACAAATGTGAGAGAATTTCTCTGAATTCTTAAATTAACCATAATATAAAATGATCTAATGGGGTCTCTGTTTGCCCTACACTAGAAGTTTAATAGTGCATTTTACTCGCCATTTCCTGCGCTTTGAGATGCCGCTTAGCACAAGTCGCTATCTGAAATAGGAGCGATGTAAATTGAACAAATGTGATAGAATTTCGCTGAATTCTTATATTAACCTTAATGTAAAATGATCTAATCGGGTCTTTGTTCGCCCTACCCAAGAAGTTTAATAGTGCATTTCACTCGTCAATTCATGCGCTTTGCGATGCCGCTTAGCCCAATAAGCTATCTGAAATTGGAGCGACGTAAATTGAACAAATGTGATAGGATTTCGCTGAATTCTTATATTAACCAAAATATAAAATGATCTAATCGGGTCTCTGATTGCCCTATCATAGAAGTTTAATAGTGCATTTTACTCGCCATTACACACGCTTTAAGATGCCGCATAGCCCAGTACGCTATCTGAAATAGGAGCTACGTAAGTTGAACGAATGTGACAGAATTACGCTGATTTCTTATATTAACCGTAATATAAAATGATCTAATCGGGTCTCTGATTGCCCTATCACAGAAGTTCAATAGTGCATTTTACTCGCCATTCCGCGCGCTTTAAGTTGCCGCCTAGCCCAGTATGCTATCTGAAATAGGAACGACGTAAATTGAACAAATGTGATAGAATTTTTCTGAATTCTTAAATTAACCATAATATGAAATGACCTAATCGGGTCTCTATTTGCCCTACCCTAGAAGTTTAATAGTGCATTTTACTCGCCATTTCTTGCGCTTTGAGATGCCGCCTAGCCCAATACGCTATCTGAAATATCAGCGACGCAAATTGAACAAATGTGAGAGAATTTCTCTGAATTCTTATTTTAACCTTAATGTAAAATGATCTAATCGGGTCTTTGTTCGCCCTACCCTAGAAGTTTAATAGTGCATTTCACTCGTCATTTCATGCGCTTTGAGTTGCCGCTTAGCCCAATAAGCTATCTGAAATAGGAGCGACGTAAATTGAACAAATGTGATAGAACTTCGCTGAATTCTTATATTAACCGTAATATAAAATGAACTAATCGGGTCTCTGATTGCCCTATCATAGAAGTTTAATAGTGCATTTTACTCGTCATTCCACGCGGTTTAAGTTGCCGCCTAGCCCAGTACGCTATCTGAAATAGGAGCGACGTAAATTGAACAAATGTGATAGAATTTCGCTGAATCCTTTTATTTAACATAATGTTAAATGATCTAATCGGGTCTCTGTTCGCCCTAGCGTAGAAGCTTAATAGTGCATTTTATTCGTCATTTCATGCGCTTTGAGATGCCGCTTATCCCAATACGCTATCTGAAATAGGAGCGACGTAAATTAAACAAATGTGATAGAATTTCGCTGAATTCTTATATTAACCAAAATATAAAAACATCTAATCGGGTCTCTGATTGCCCTATCATAGTAGTTTAATAGTGCATTTTACTCGCCATTCCTCGCGCTTTAAGATGCCGCCTATCCGAGTACGCTATCTGAAATAGGAGCGACGGAAATTGAACAAATGTGATAGAATTTTTCTGAATTCTTAAATTAACCATAATATGAAATGACCTAATCGGGTCTCTGTTTGCCCTACCCTAGAAGTTTAATAGTGCATTTTACTCGCCATTTCTTGCGCTTTGATATGCCGCTTAGCCCAATACGCTATCTGAAATATCAGCGACGTAAATTGAACAAATGTGAGAGAATTTCGCTGAATTCTTAAATTAACCATAATATAAAATGATCTAATGTGGTCTCTGTTTGCCCTACCCTAGAAGTTTAATATGGCATTTTACTCGCCATTTCTTGCGCTTTGAGATGCCGCTTAGCACAAGTCGCTATCTGAAATAGGAGCGATGTAAATTGAACAAATGTGATAGAATTTCGCTGAATTCTTATATTAACCTTAATGTAAAATGATCTAATCGGGTCTTTGTTCGCCCTACCCTAGAAGTTTAATAGTGCATTTTACTCGTCATTTCATGCGCCTTGAGATGCCGCTTAGCCCAATAAGCTGTCTGAAATAGGAGCGACGTAAATTGAACAAATGTGATAGAAGTTCCCTGAAATCTTATATTAACCGTAATATAAAATGATCTAATCGGGTCTCTGTTTGCATTACCCGAGAAGTTTAATAGTGCATTTTACTCGCCATTCCACGCGCTTTAAGATGCCGCCAATCCGAGTACGCTTTCTGAAATAGGAGCGACGTAAGTTGAACAAATGTGATAGAATAACGCTGAATTCTTATATTAACCGTAATATAAAATGGTCTAATCGGGTCTCCGTTTGCCTTATCCTTGAAGTTTAATAGTGCATTTTACTCGCCATTCCACGCGCTTTAAGATACCGCGTAGCCCAGTACGCTATCTGAAATAGGGGCGACGTAAATTGAACAAATGTGATAGAATTATGCTGAATTCTTAAATTAACCATAATATACAATGATGTAATCGGGTCTCTGTTCGCCCTACCCAAGAAGTTTAATAGTGCATTTCTCTCGTCATTTCATGCGCTTTGAGATGCCGCATAGCCCAATACGCTATCTGAAATAGGAGCGACGTAAATTGAACAAATGTGATAGAATTTCGCTGAATTCTTATATTCACCGTAATATAAAATGATCTAATCGGTTCTCTGTTTGCCTTACCCTAGAAGTTTAATAGTGCATTTTACTCGCCATTTCATGCGCTTTGAGATGCCGCTTAGCCCAATATGCTATCTGATATAGGAGCGACGTAAATTGAACAAATGTGATAGAATTTTGCTGAATTCTTAAATTAACCATAATATGAAATGACCTAATCGGGTCTCTGTTTGCCCTACCCTAGAAGTTTAATAGTGCATTTTACTCGCCATTTCTTGCGCTTCGAGATGCCGCTTAGGCCAATACGCTATCTGAAATATCAGCGACGTAAATTGAACAAATGTGAGAGAATTTCGCTGAATTCTTAAATTAACCATAATATAAAATGATCTAATGTGGTCTCTGTTTGCCCTACCCTAGAAGTTTAATAGTGCATTTTACTCGCCATTTCTTGCGCTTTGAGATGCCGCTTAGCACAAGTCGCTATCTGAAATAGGAGCGACGCAAATTGAACAAATGTGATAGAATTTTTCTGAATTCTTAAATTAACCATAATATGAAATGACCTAATCGGGTCTCTGTTTGCCCTACCCTAGAAGTTTAATAGTGCATTTTACTCGCCATTTCTTGCGCTTTGAGATGCCGCTTAGCCCAATACGCTATCTGAAATACCAGCGACGTAAATTGAACAAATGTGAGAGAATTTCGCTGAATTCTTAAATTAACCATAATATAAAATGATCTAATGGGGTCTCTGTTTACCCTACCCTAGAAGTTTAATAGAGCATTTTACTCGCCATTTCCTGCGCTTTGAGATGCCGCTTAGCACAAGTCGCTATCTGAAATAGGAGCGATGTAAATTGAACAAATGTGATAGAATTTCGCTGAATTCTTATATTAACCTTAATGTAAAATGATCTAATCGGGTCTTTGTTCGCCCTATCCAAGAAGTTTAATAGTGCATTTCACTCGTCAATTCATGCGCTTTGCGATACCGCTTAGCCCAATAAGCTATCTGAAATTGGAGCGACGTAAATTGAACAAATGTGATAGAATTTCGCTGAATTCTTATATTAACCAAAATATAAAATGATCTAATCGGGTCTCTGATTGCCCTATCATAGAAGTTTAATAGTGCATTTTACTCGCCATTACACACGCTTTAAGATGCCGCCTAGCCCAGTACGCAATCTGAAATAGGAACGACGTAAATTGAACAAATGTGATAGAATTTCGCTGAATGCTTATATTAACCAAAATATAAGATGATCTAATCGGGTCTCTGATTGCCCTATCATAGAAATTTAATAGTGCATTTTACTCGTCATTGCACGCGCTTTAAGATGCCGCCTCGCCCAGTACGCTATCTGAAATAGGAGCAACGTAAATTGAACAAATGTGATAGAATTTCGCTGAATTCTTAAATTAACCATAATATAAAATGATCTAATGGGGTCTCTGTTTGCCCTACCCTAGAAGTTTAATAGTGCATTTTACTCGCCATTTCTTGCGCTTTGAGATGCCGCTTAGCCCAATACGCTATCTGAAATAGGAGCGACGTAAATTGAACAAATGTGATAGAATTTCGCTGAATTCTTATATTAACCAAAATATAAAATGATCTAATCGGGTCTCTGATTGCCCTATCATAGAAGATTAAGAGTGCATTTTGCTCGCCATTCCACGCGCTTTAAGATGCCGCCTAGCCCAATACGCTATCTGAAATAGGAGCGATGTAAATTGAACAAATGTGATAGAATTTCGCTGAATTCTTAAATTAACCATAATATAAAATGATCTAAACGGGACTCTGATTGCTCTATCATAGAAGTTTAGTAGTGCATTTTACTCGCCCTTCCACGCGCTTTAAGATGCCGCCTAGCCCAGTACACTATTTGAAATAGGAGCGACGTATGTTGAACAAATGTGATAGAATTACGCTGAATTCTTATATTAACCGTAATATAAAATGATCTAATCGGGTCTCTGATTGCCCTATCATAGAAGATTAAGAGTGCATTTTGCTCGCCATTCCACGCGCTTTAAGATGCCGCCTAGCCCAGTACGCTATCTGAAATAGGAGCGACGTAAGTTGAACAAATGCGATAGAATCACGCTGAATTCTTATATTAACCGTAATATGAAATGGTCTAATCGGGTCTCCGTTTGCCTTATCCTAGAAGTTTAATAGTGCATTTTACTGGCCATTTCATGCGCATTGAAATGCCGCTTAGCCCAATACGCTATCTGAAATAGGAGCGATGTAAATTGAACAAATGTGTTAGAATTTCGCTGAATTCTTAAATTAACCATAATATAAAATGATCTAATCAGGTCTCTGATTGCCCTATCATAGAAGTTTAATAGTGCATTTTACTCGCCATTCCGCGCGCTTTAAGTTGCCGCCTAGCCCAGTATGCTATCTGAAATAGGAACGACGTAAATTGAACAAATGTGATAGAATTTTGCTGAATTCTTAAATTAACCATAATATAAAATGATCTAATCGGGTCTCTGATTGCCCTACCCTAGAAGTTTAATAGCTCATTTTACTCGGCATTTCATGCGCTTTGAGATGCCGCTTATCCCAATACGCTATCTGAATTAGGAGCGACGTAAATTAAACAAATGTGATAGAATTTCGCTGAATTCTTATATTAACCAAAATATAAAATCATCTAATCGGGTCTCTGATTGCCCTACCATAGTAGTTTAATAGTGCATTTTACTCGCCATTCCTCGCGCTTTAAGATGCCGCCTATCCGAGTACGCTATCTGAAATAGGAGCGACGTAAATTGAACAAATGTGATAGAATTTTTCTGAATTCTTAAATTAACCATAATATGAAATGACCTAATCGGGTCTCTGTTTGCCCTACCCTAGAAGTTTAATAGTGCATTTTACTCGCCATTTCTTGCGCTTTGAGATGCCGCTTAGCCCAATACGCTATCTGAAATATCAGCGACGTAAATTGAACAAATGTGAGAGAATTTCGCTGAATTCTTAAATTAACCATAATATAAAATGATCTAATGTGGTCTCTGTTTGCCCTACCCTAGAAGTTTAATAGGGCATTTTACTGGCCATTTCATGCGCATTGCGATGCCGCTTAGCCCAATACGCTATCTGAAATAGGAGCGATGTAAATTGAACAAATGTGATAGAATTTCGCTGAATTCTTAAATTAACCACAATATAAAATGATCTAATCGGGTCTCTGATTGCCCTATCACAGAAGTTTAATAGTGCATTTTACTCGCCATTCCGCGCGCTTTATGTTGCCGCCTAGCCCAGTATGCTATCTGAAATAGGAACGACGTAAATTGAACAAATGTGATAGAATTTTTCTGAATTCTTAAATTAACCATAATATGAAATGACCTAATCGGGTCTCTGTTTGCCCTACACTAGAAGTTTAATAGTGCATTTTACTCGCCATTTCATGCGCTTTGAGATGCCGCTTAGCCCAATATGCTATCTGATATAGGAGCGACGTAAATTGAACAAATGTGATAGAATTACGCTGAATTCTTATATTAACCAAAATATAAAATGATTTAATCGGGTCTCTGATTGCCCTATCATAGAAGATTAATAGTGCATTTTACTCGCCATTTCATGCGCTTTGAGATGCCGCTTAGCCCAATACGCTATCTGAAATAGGAGCGACGTAAATTGAACAAATGTGATAGAATTTCCCTGAAATGTTATAGTAAACAAAATATAAAATGATCTATTCGGAACTCTGATTGCCCTATCATAGAAGTTTAGTAGTGCATTTTACTCGCCGTTCCACGCGCTTTAAGATGCCGCCTAGCGCAGTACGCTATCTGAAATAGGAGCGACGTTAGTTGAACAAATGTGATAGAATTACGCTGCATTCTTATATTAACCGTAATATAAAATGATCTATTCGGGTCTCTGATTGCCCTACCCTAGAAGTTTAATAGCGCATTTTACTCGGCATTTCATGCGCTTTGAGATGCCGCTTATCCCAACACGCTATCTGAAATAGGAGCGACGTTAATTGAACAAATGTGATAGAATTTTGCTGAATTCTTAAATTAACCATAATATGAAATGACCTAATCGGGTCTCTGTTTGCCCTACCCTAGAAGTTTAATAGTGCATTTTACTCGCCATTTCTTGCGCTTTGAGATGCCGCTTAGGCCAATACGCTATCTGAAATATCAGCGACGTAAATTGAACAAATGTGAGAGAATTTCGCTGAATTCTTAAATTAACCATAATATAAAATGATCTAATGTGGTCTCTGTTTGCCCTACCCTAGAAGTTTAATAGTGCATTTTACTCGCCATTTCTTGCGCTTTGAGATGCCGCTTAGCACAAGTCGCTATCTGAAATAGGAGCGACGCAAATTGAACAAATGTGATAGAATTTTTCTGAATTCTTAAATTAACCATAATATGAAATGACCTAATCGGGTCTCTGTTTGCCCTACCCTAGAAGTTTAATAGTGCATTTTACTCGCCATTTCTTGCGCTTTGAGATGCCGCTTAGCCCAATACGCTATCTGAAATATCAGCGACGTAAATTGAACAAATGTGAGAGAATTTCGCTGAATTCTTAAATTAACCATAATATGAAATGATCTAATGTGGTCTCTGTTTGCCCTACCCTAGAAGTTTAATAGGGCATTTTACTCGCCATTTCTTGCGCTTTGAGATGCCGCTTAGCACAAGTCGCTATCTGAAATAGGAGCGATGTAAATTGAACAAATGTGATAGAATTTCGCTGAATTCTTATATTAACCTTAATGTAAAATGATCTAATCGGGTCTTTGTTCGCCCTACCCAAGAAGTTTAATAGTGCATTTCTCTCGTCATTTCATGCGCTTTGAGATGCCGCTTAGCCCAATAGCTATCTGAAATAGGAGCGACGTAAATTGAACAAATGTGATAGAATTTCCCTGAAATCTTATATTAAACAAAATATAAAATGATCTAAACGGGACTCTGATTGCCCTATCATAGAAGTTTAGTAGTGCATTTTGCTCGCCATTCCACGCGCTTTAAGATGCCGCTTAGCCGAGTACGCTATCTGAAATAGGAGCGACGTAAGTTGAACAAATGTGATAGAATAACGCTGAATTCTTATAGTAACCGTAATATGAAATGGTCTAATCGGGTCTCCGTTTGCCTTATCCTAGAAGTTTAATAGTGCATTTTACTGGCCATTTCATGCGCATTGCGATGCCGCTTAGCCCAATACGCTATCTGAAATAGGAGCGATGTAAATTGAACAAATGTGATAGAATTTCGCTGAATTCTTAAATTAACCAGAATATAAAATGATCTAATCGGGTCTCTGATTGCCCTATCACAGAAGTTCAATAGTGCATTTTACTCGCCATTCCGCGCGCTTTAAGTTGCCGCCTAGCCCAGTATGCTATCTGAAATAGGAACGACGTAAATTGAACAAATGTGATAGAATTTTTCTGAATTCTTAAATTAACCATAATATGAAATGACCTAATCGGGTCTCTATTTGCCCTACCCTAGAAGTTTAATAGTGCATTTTACTCGCCATTTCTTGCGCTTTGAGATGCCGCCTAGCCCAATACGCTATCTGAAATATCAGCGACGTAAATTGAACAAATGTGAGAGAATTTCTCTGAATTCTTAAATTAACCATAATATAAAATGATCTAATGGGGTCTCTGTTTGCCCTACACTAGAAGTTTAATAGTGCATTTTACTCGCCATTTCCTGCGCATTGAGATGCCGCTTAGCACAAGTCGCTATCAGAAATAGGAGCGATGTAAATTGAACAAATGTGATAGAATTTCGCTGAATTCTTATATTAACCTTAATGTAAAATGATGTAATCGGGTCTTTGATCGCCCTACCCAAGAAGTTTAATAGTGCATTTCACTCGTCAATTCATGCGCTTTGCGATGCCGCTTAGCCCAATAAGCTATCTGAAATTGGAGCGACGTAAATTGAACAAATGTGATAGGATTTCGCTGAATTCTTATATTAACCAAAATATAAAATGATCTAATCGGGTCTCTGTTCGCCCTATCATAGTAGTTTAATAGTGCATTCTACTCGCCATTCCTCGCGCTTTAAGATGCCGCCTATCCGAGTACGCTATCTGAAATAGGAGCGACGTAAATTGAACAAATGTGATAGAATTTTTCTGAATTCTTAAATTGACCATAATATGAAATGACCTAATCGGGTCTCTGTTTGCCCTACCCTAGAAGTTTAATAGTGCATTTTACTCGCCATTTCTTGCGCTTTGAGATGCCGCTTAGCCCAATACGCTATCTGAAATAGGAGCGACGTAAATTGAACAAATGTGATAGAATTTTTCTGAATTCTTAAATTAACCATAATATGAAATGACCTAATCGGGTCTCTGTTTGCCCTACCCTAGAAGTTTAATAGTGCATTTTACTCGCCATTTCTTGCGCTTTGAGATGCCGCTTAGCCCAATACGCTATCTGAAATATCAGCGACGTAAATTGAACAAATGTGAGAGAATTTCGCTGAATTCTTAAATTAACCATAATATAAAATGATCTAATGTGGTCTCTGTTTGCCCTACCCTAGAAGTTTAATATGGCATTTTACTCGCCATTTCTTGCGCTTTGAGATGCCGCTTAGCACAAGTCGCTATCTGAAATAGGAGCGATGTAAATTGAACAAATGTGATAGAATTTCGCTGAATTCTTATATTAACCTTAATGTAAAATGATCTAATCGGGTCTTTGTTCGCCCTACCCTAGAAGTTTAATAGTGCATTTTACTCGTCATTTCATGCGCTTTGAGATGCCGCTTAGCCCAATAAGCTGTCTGAAATAGGAGCGACGTAAATTGAACAATGTGATAGAAGTTCCCTGAAATCTTATATTAACCGTAATATAAAATGATCTAATCGGGTCTCTGTTTGCATTACCCGAGAAGTTTAATAGTGCATTTTACTCGCCATTCCACGCGCTTTAAGATGCCGCCTATCCGAGTACGCTTTCTGAAATAGGAGCGACGTAAGTTGAACAAATGTGATAGAATAACGCTGAATTCTTATATTAACCGTAATATAAAATGGTCTAATCGGGTCTCCGTTTGCCTTATCCTTGAAGTTTAATAGTGCATTTTACTCGCCATTCCACGCGCTTTAAGATACCGCGTAGCCCAGTACGCTATCTGAAATAGGGGCGACGTAAATTGAACAAATGTGATAGAATTTTGCTGAATTCTTAAATTAACCATAATATACAATGATGTAATCGGGTCTCTGTTCGCCCTACCCAAGAAGTTTAATAGTGCATTTCTCTCGTCATTTCATGCGCTTTGAGATGCCGCATAGCCCAATACGCTATCTGAAATAGGAGCGACGTAAATTGAACAAATGTGATAGAATTTCGCTGAATTCTTATATTAACCGTAATATAAAATGATCTAATCGGTTCTCTGTTTGCCTTACCCTAGAAGTTTAATAGTGCATTTTACTCGCCATTTCATGCGCTTTGAGATGCCGCTTAGCCCAATATGCTATCTGATATAGGAGCGACGTAAATTGAACAAATGTGATAGAATTACGCTGAATTCTTATATTAACCAAAATATAAAATGATCTAATCGGGTCTCTGATTGCCCTATCATAGAAGATTAATAGTGCATTTTACTCGCCATTCCACGCGCTTTAAGATGCCGCCTAGCCCAGTATGCTATCTGAAATAGGAACGACGTAAATTGAACAAATGTGATAGAATTTTGCTGAATTCTTAAATTAACCATAATATAAAATGATCTAATCGGGTCTCTGATTGCCCTACCCTCGAAGTTTAATAGTGCATTTTACTCGCCATTTCATGCGCTTTGCGGTGCCGCTTAGCCCAATAAGCTGTCTGAAATAGGAGCGACGTAAATTAAACAAATGTGATAGAATTTCGCTGAATTCTTATATTAACCAAAATATAAAATGATCTAATTGGGTCTCTGATTGCCGTATCATAGAAGTTTAATAGTGCATTTTACTCGCCATTCCACGCGCTTTAAGTTGCCGCCTAACCCAGTACGCTATCTGAAATAGGAGCTACGTAAGTTGAACAAATGTGACAGAATTACGCTGAATTCTTATATTAACCGTAATATAAAATGATCTAATCGGGTCTCTGTTTGGCCTACCCTAGAAGTTTAATAGTGCATTTTACTCGCCATTTCCTGCGCTTTGAGATGCCGCTTAGCCCAGTACGCTATCTGAAATAGGAGCGACGTAAATTGAACAAATGTGATAGAATTTTGCTGAATTCTTAAATTAACCATAATATGAAATGACCTAATCGGGTCTCCGTTTGCCCTACCCTAGAAGTTTAATAGTGCATTTTACTCGCCATTTCTTGCGCTTTGAGATGCCGCTTAGGCCAATACGCTATCTGAAATATCAGCGACGTAAATTGAACAAATGTGAGAGAATTTCGCTGAATTCTTAAATTAACCATAATATAAAATGATCTAATGTGGTCTCTGTTTGCCCTACCCTAGAAGTTTAATAGTGCATTTTACTCGCCATTTCTTACGCTTTGAGATGCCGCTTAGCACAAGTCGCTATCTGAAATAGGAGCGACGCAAATTGAACAAATGTGATAGAATTTTTCTGAATTCTTAAATTAACCATAATATGAAATGACCTAATCGGGTCTCTGTTTGCCCTACCCTAGAAGTTTAATAGTGCATTTTACTCGCCATTTCTTGCGCTTTGAGATGCCGCTTAGCCCAATACGCTATCTGAAATACCAGCGACGTAAATTGAACAAATGTGAGAGAATTTCGCTGAATTCTTAAATTAACCATAATATAAAATGATCTAATGGGGTCTCTGTTTACCCTACCCTAGAAGTTTAATAGAGCATTTTACTCGCCATTTCCTGCGCTTTGAGATGCCGCTTAGCACAAGTCGCTATCTGTAATAGGAGCGATGTAAATTGAACAAATGTGATAGAATTTCGCTGAATTCTTATATTAACCTTAATGTAAAATGATCTAATCGGGTCTTTGTTCGCCCTATCCAAGAAGTTTAATAGTGCATTTCACTCGTCAATTCATGCGCTTTGCGATACCGCTTAGCCCAATAAGCTATCTGAAATTGGAGCGACGTAAATTGAACAAATGTGATAGAATTTCGCTGAATTCTTATATTAACCAAAATATAAAATGATCTAATCGGGTCTCTGATTGCCGTATCATAGAAGTTTAATAGTGCATTTTACTCGCCATTCCGCGCGCTTTAAGTTGCCGCCTAGCCCAATACGCTATCTGAAATAGGAGCGATGTAAATTGAACAAATGTGATAGAATTTCGCTGAATTCTTAAATTAACCATAATATAAAATGATCTAAACGGGACTCTGATTGCTCTATCATAGAAGTTTAGTAGTGCATTTTACTCGCCCTTCCACGCGCTTTAAGATGCCGCCTAGCCCAGTACACTATTTGAAATAGGAGCGACGTATGTTGAACAAATGTGATAGAATTACGCTGAATTCTTATATTAACCGTAATATAAAATGATCTAATCGGGTCTCTGATTGCCCTATCATAGAAGATTAAGAGTGCATTTTGCTCGCCATTCCACGCGCTTTAAGATGCCGCCTAGCCCAGTACGCTATCTGAAATAGGAGCGACGTAAGTTGAACAAATGCGATAGAATCACGCTGAATTCTTATATTAACCGTAATATGAAATGGTCTAATCGGGTCTCCGTTTGCCTTATCCTAGAAGTTTAATAGTGCATTTTACTGGCCATTTCATGCGCATTGAAATGCCGCTTAGCCCAATACGCTATCTGAAATAGGAGCGATGTAAATTGAACAAATGTGTTAGAATTTCGCTGTATTCTTAAATTAACCATAATATAAAATGATCTAATCAGGTCTCTGATTGCCCTATCATAGAAGTTTAATAGTGCATTTTACTCGCCATTCCGCGCGCTTTAAGTTGCCGCCTAGCCCAGTATGCTATCTGAAATAGGAACGACGTAAATTGAACAAATGTGATAGAATTTTGCTGAATTCTTAAATTAACCATAATATAAAATGATCTAATCGGGTCTCTGATTGCCCTACCCTAGAAGTTTAATAACGCATTTTACTCGGCATTTCATGCGCTTTGAGATGCCGCTTATCCCAATACGCTATCTGAATTAGGAGCGACGTAAATTAAACAAATGTGATAGAATTTCGCTGAATTCTTATATTAACCAAAATATAAAATCATCTAATCGGGTCTCTGATTGCCCTATCATAGTAGTTTAATAGTGCATTTTACTCGCCATTCCTCGCGCTTTAAGATGCCGCCTATCCGAGTACGCTATCTGAAATAGGAGCGACGTAAATTGAACAAATGTGATAGAATTTTTCTGAATTCTTAAATTAACCATAATATAAAATGATCTAATCGGGTCTCTGATTGCCCTACCCTAGGAGTTTAATAGTGCATTTTACTCGTCATTTCATGCGCTTTGAGATGCCGCTTAGCCCAATAAGCTGTCTGAAATAGGAGCGACGTAAATTGAACAAATGTGATAGAAGTTCCCTGAAATCTTATATTAACCGTAATATAAAATGATCTAATCGGGTCTCTGTTTGCATTACCCGAGAAGTTTAATAGTGCATTTTACTCGCCATTCCACGCGCTTTAAGATGCCGCCTATCCGAGTACGCTTTCTGAAATAGGAGCGACGTAAGTTGAACAAATGTGATAGAATAACGCTGAATTCTTATATTAACCGTAATATAAAATGGTCTAATCGGGTCTCCGTTTGCCTTATCCTTGAAGTTTAATAGTGCATTTTACTCGCCATTCCACGCGCTTTAAGATACCGCGTAGCCCAGTACGCTATCTGAAATAGGGGCGACGTAAATTGAACAAATGTGATAGAATTTTGCTGAATTCTTAAATTAACCATAATATACAATGATGTAATCGGGTCTCTGTTCGCCCTACCCAAGAAGTTTAATAGTGCATTTCTCTCGTCATTTCATGCGCTTTGAGATGCCGCATAGCCCAATACGCTACCTGAAATAGGAGCGACGTAAATTGAACAAATGTGATAGAATTTCGCTGAATTCTTATATTAACCGTAATATAAAATGATCTAATCGGTTCTCTGTTTGCCTTACCCTAGAAGTTTAATAGTGCATTTTACTCGCCATTTCATGCGCTTTGAGATGCCGCTTAGCCCAATATGCTATCTGATATAGGAGCGACGTAAATTGAACAAATGTGATAGAATTACGCTGAATTCTTATATTAACCAAAATATAAAATGATCTAATCGGGTCTCTGATTGCCCTATCATAGAAGATTAATAGTGCATTTTACTCGCCATTTCATGCGCTTTGAGATGCCGCTTAGCCCAATACGCTATCTGAAATAGGAGCGACGTAAATTGAACAAATGTGATAGAATTTCCCTGAAATGTTATAGTAAACAAAATATAAAATGATCTATTCGGAACTCTGATTGCCCTATCATAGAAGTTTAGTAGTGCATTTTACTCGCCGTTCCACGCGCTTTAAGATGCCGCCTAGCGCAGTACGCTATCTGAAATAGGAGCGACGTTAGTTGAACAAATGTGATAGAATTACGCTGAATTCTTATATTAACCGTAATATAAAATGATCTATTCGGGTCTCTGATTGCCCTACCCTAGAAGTTTAATAGCGCATTTTACTCGGCATTTCATGCGCTTTGAGATGCCGCTTATCCCAACACGCTATCTGAAATAGGAGCGACGTAAATTGAACAAATGTGATAGAATTTTGCTGAATTCTTAAATTAACCATAATATGAAATGACCTAATCGGGTCTCTGTTTGCCCTACCCTAGAAGTTTAATAGTGCATTTTACTCGCCATTTCTTGCGCTTTGAGATGCCGCTTAGCCCAATACGCTATCTGAAATATCAGCGACGTAAATTGAACAAATGTGAGAGAATTTCGCTGAATTCTTAAATTAACCATAATATGAAATGATCTAATGTGGTCTCTGTTTGCCCTACCCTAGAAGTTTAATAGGGCATTTTACTCGCCATTTCTTGCGCTTTGAGATGCCGCTTAGCACAAGTCGCTATCTGAAATAGGAGCGATGTAAATTGAACAAATGTGATAGAATTTCGCTGAATTCTTATATTAACCTTAATGTAAAATGATCTAATCGGGTCTTTGTTCGCCGTACCCTAGAAGTTTAATAGTGCATTTTACTCGCCACTTCATGCGCTTTGAGATTCCGGTTAGCCCAATAAGCTATCTGAAATAGGATCGACGTAAATTGAACAAACGTGATAGAATTTCGCTGAATTCTTATATTAACCAAAATATAAAATGATCTAATCGGGTCTCTGATTGCCCTATCATAGAAGTTTAATAGTGCATTTTACTCGTCATTCCACGCGCTTTAAGATGCCGCCTAGCCCAGTACGCTATCTGAAATAGGAGCGACGTAAATTGAACAAATGTGATAGAATTTTGCTGAATTCTTAAATTAACCATAATATAAAATGATGTAATCGGGTCTCTGTTCGCCCTACCCAAGAAGTTTAATAGTGCATTTCTCTCGTAATTTCATGCGCTTTGAGATGCCGCTTAGCCCAATAGCTATCTGAAATAGGAGCGACGTAAATTGAACAAATGTGATAGAATTTCCCTGAAATCTTATATTAAACAAAATATAAAATGATCTAAACGGGACTCTGATTGCCCTATCATAGAAGTTTAGTAGTGCATTTTGCTCGCCATTCCACGCGCTTTAAGATGCCGCTTAGCCGAGTACGCTATCTGAAATAGGAGCGACGTAAGTTGAACAAATGTGATAGAATAACGCTGAATTCTTATATTAACCGTAATATGAAATGGTCTAATCGGGTCTCCGTTTGCCTTATCCTAGAAGTTTAATAGTGCATTTTACTGGCCATTTCATGCGCATTGCGATGCCGCTTAGCCCAATACGCTATCTGAAATAGGAGCGATGTAAATTGAACAAATGTGATAGAATTTCGCTGAATTCTTAAATTAACCACAATATAAAATGATCTAATCGGGTCTCTGATTGCCCTATCACAGAAGTTCAATAGTGCATTTTACTCGCCATTCCGCGCGCTTTAAGTTGCCGCCTAGCCCAGTATGCTATCTGAAATAGGAACGACGTAAATTGAACAAATGTGATAGAATTTTTCTGAATTCTTAAATTAACCATAATATGAAATGACCTAATCGGGTCTCTATTTGCCCTACCCTAGAAGTTTAATAGTGCATTTTACTCGCGATTTCTTGCGCTTTGAGATGCCGCCTAGCCCAATACGCTATCTGAAATATCAGCGTCGTAAATTGAACAAATGTGAGAGAATTTCTCTGAATTCTTAAATTAACCATAATATAAAATGCTCTAATGGGGTCTCTGTTTGCCCTACACTAGAAGTTTAATAGTGCATTTTACTCGCCATTTCCTGCGCTTTGAGATGCCGCTTAGCACAAGTCGCTATCTGAAATAGGAGCGATGTAAATTGAACAAATGTGATAGAATTTCGCTGAATTCTTATATTAACCTTAATGTAAAATGATCTAATCGGGTCTTTGTTCGCCCTACCCAAGAAGTTTAATAGAGCATTTCACTCGTCAATTCATGCGCTTTGCGATGCCGCTTAGCCCAATAAGCTATCTGAAATTGGAGCGACGTAAATTGAACAAATGTGATAGGATTTCGCTGAATTCTTATATTAACCAAAATATAAAATGATCTAATCGGGTCTCTGATTGCCCTATCATAGAAGTTTAATAGTGCATTTTACTCGCCATTACACACGCTTTAAGATGCCGCATAGCCCAGTACGCTATCTGAAATAGGAGCTACGTAAGTTGAACGAATGTGACAGAATTACGCTGATTTCTTATATTAACCGTAATATAAAATGATCTAATCGGGTCTCTGATTGCCCTATCACAGAAGTTCAATAGTGCATTTTACTCGCCATTCCGCGCGCTTTAAGTTGCCGCCTAGCCCAGTATGCTATCTGAAATAGGAACGACGTAAATTGAACAAATGTGATAGAATTTTTCTGAATTCTTAAATTAACCATAATATGAAATGACCTAATCGGGTCTCTATTTGCCCTACCCTAGAAGTTTAATAGTGCATTTTACTCGCCATTTCTTGCGCTTTGAGATGCCGCCTAGCCCAATACGCTATCTGAAATATCAGCGACGTAAATTGAACAAATGTGAGAGAATTTCTCTGAATTCTTATTTTAACCTTAATGTAAAATGATCTAATCGGGTCTTTGTTCGCCCTACCCTAGAAGTTTAATAGTGCATTTCACTCGTCATTTCATGCGCTTTGAGTTGCCGCTTAGCCCAATAAGCTATCTGAAATAGGAGCGACGTAAATTGAACAAATGTGATAGAACTTCGCTGAATTCTTATATTAACCGTAATATAAAATGAACTAATCGGGTCTCTGATTGCCCTATCATAGAAGTTTAATAGTGCATTTTACTCGTCATTCCACGCGGTTTAAGTTGCCGCCTAGCCCAGTACGCTATCTGAAATAGGAGCTACGTAACTTGAACAAATGTGACAGAATTACGCTGAATTCTTATATTAACCGTAATATAAAATGATCTAATCGGGTCTCTGTTTGCCTTATCCTAGAAGTTTAATAGTGCATTTTACTCGCCATTTCATGCGCTTTGAGATGCCGCTTAGCCCAATAAGCTATCTGAAATAGGAGCGATGTAACTTGAACAAATGTGATAGAATTTCGCTGAATTCTTAAATTAACCATAATATGAAATGACCTAATCGGGTCTCTGTTTGCCCTACCCTAGAAGTTTAATAGAGCATTTTACTCGTCATTTCATGCGCTTTGAGATGCCGCCTAGCCCAGTACGCTATCTGAAATAGGAGCGACGTAAATTGAACAAATGTGATAGAATTTCGCTGAATTCTTTTATTTACCATAATGTTAAATGATCTAATCGGGTCTCTGTTCGCCCTAGCGTAGAAGCTTAATAGTGCATTTTATTCGTCATTTCATGCGCTTTGAGATGCCGCTTATCCCAATACGCTATCTGAAATAGGAGCGACGTAAATTAAACAAATGTGATAGAATTTCGCTGAATTCTTATATTAACCAAAATATAAAAACATCTAATCGGGTCTCTGATTGCCCTATCATAGTAGTTTAATAGTGCATTTTACTCGCCATTCCTCGCGCTTTAAGATGCCGCCTATCCGAGTACGCTATCTGAAATAGGAGCGACGTAAATTGAACAAATGTGATAGAATTTTTCTGAATTCTTAAATTAACCATAATATGAAATGACCTAATCGGGTCTCTGTTTGCCCTACCCTAGAAGTTTAATAGTGCATTTTACTCGCCATTTCTTGCGCTTTGAGATGCCGCTTAGCCCAATACGCTATCTGAAATATCAGCGACGTAAATTGAACAAATGTGAGAGAATTTCGCTGAATTCTTAAATTAACCATAATACAAAATGATCTAATGTGGTCTCTGTTTGCCCTACCCTAGAAGTTTAATATGGCATTTTACACGCCATTTCTTGCGCTTTGAGATGCCGCTTAGCACAAGTCGCTATCTGAAATAGGAGCGATGTAAATTGAACAAATGTGATAGAATTTCGCTGAATTCTTATATTAACCTTAATGTAAAATGATCTAATCGGGTCTTTGTTCGCCCTACCCTAGAAGTTTAATAGTGCATTTTACTCGCCACTTCATGCGCTTTGAGATTCCGGTTAGCCCAATAAGCTATCTGAAATAGGATCGACGTAAATTGAACAAACGTGATAGAATTTCGCTGAATTCTTATATTAATCAAAATATAAAATGATCTAATCGGGTCTCTGATTGCCCTATCATAGAAGTTTAATAGTGCATTTTACTCGTCATTCCACGCGCTTTAAGATGCCGCCTAGCCCAGTACGCTATCTGAAATATGAGCGACGTAAATTGAACAAATGTGATAGAATTTTGCTGAATTCTTAAATTAACCATAATATAAAATGATGTAATCGGGTCTCTGTTCGCCCTACCCAAGAAGTGTAATAGTGCATTTCTCTCGTCATTTCATGCGCTTTGAGATGCCGCTTAGCCCAATAGCTATCTGAAATAGGAGCGACGTAAATTGAACAAATGTGATAGAATTTCCCTGAAATCTTATATTAAACAAAATATAAAATGATCTAAACGGGACTCTGATTGCCCTATCATAGAAGTTTAGTAGTGCATTTTACTCGCCCTTCCACGCGCTTTAAGATGCCGCCTAGCCCAGTACACTATCTGAAATAGGAGCGACGTATGTTGAACAAATGTGATAGAATTTCGCTGAATTCTTAAATTAACCATAATATAAAATGATCTAATGGGGTCTCTGTTTGCCCTACCCTAGAAGTTTAATAGTGCATTTTACTCGCCATATCTTGCGCTTTAAGATGCCGCTTAGCCGAGTACGCTATCTTAAATAGGAGCGACGTAAGTTGAACAAATGTGATAGAATAACGCTGAATTCTTATATTAACCGTAATATGAAATGGTCTAATCGGGTCTCCGTTTGCCTTATCCTAGAAGTTTAATAGTGCATTTTACTGGCCATTTCATGCGCATTGCGATGCCGCTTAGCCCAATACGCTATCTGAAATAGGAGCGATGTAAATTGAACAAATGTGATAGAATTTCGCTGAATTCTTAAATTAACCACAATATAAAATGATCTAATCGGGTCTCTGATTGCCCTATCACAGAAGTTTAATAGTGCATTTTACTCGCCATTCCGCGCGCTTTAAGTTGCCGCCTAGCCCAGTATGCTATCTGAAATAGGAACGACGTAAATTGAACAAATGTGATAGAATTTTTCTGAATTCTTAAATTAACCATAATATGAAATGACCTAAACGGGTCTCTGTTTGCCCTACCCTAGAAGTTTAATAGTGCATTTTACTCGCCATTTCTTGCGCTTTGAGATGCCGCCTAGCCCAATACGCTATCTGAAATATCAGCGACGTAAATTGAACAAATGTGAGAGAATTTCTCTGAATTCTTATTTTAACCTTAATGTAAAATGATCTAATCGGGTCTTTGTTCGCCCTACCCTAGAAGTTTAATAGTGCATTTCACTCGTCATTTCATGCGCTTTGAGTTGCCGCTTAGCCCAATAAGCTATCTGAAATAGGAGCGACGTAAATTGAACAAATGTGATAGAACTTCGCTGAATTCTTATATTAACCGTAATATAAAATGAACTAATCGGGTCTCTGATTGCCCTATCATAGAAGTTTAATAGTGCATTTTACTCGTCATTCCACGCGGTTTAAGTTGCCGCCTAGCCCAGTACGCTATCTGAAATAGGAGCTACGTAACTTGAACAAATGTGACAGAATTACGCTGAATTCTTATATTAACCGTAATATAAAATGATCTAATCGGGTCTCTGTTTGCCTTATCCTAGAAGTTTAATAGTGCATTTTACTCGCCATTTCATGCGCTTTGAGATGCCGCTTAGCCCAATAAGCTATCTGAAATAGGAGCGATGTAACTTGAACAAATGTGATAGAATTTCGCTGAATTCTTAAATTAACCATAATATGAAATGACCTAATCGGGTCTCTGTTTGCCCTACCCTAGAAGTTTAATAGAGCATTTTACTCGTCATTTCATGCGCTTTGAGATGCCGCCTAGCCCAGTACGCTATCTGAAATAGGAGCGACGTAAATTGAACAAATGTGATAGAATTTCGCTGAATTCTTTTATTTACCATAATGTTAAATGATCTAATCGGGTCTCTGTTCGCCCTAGCGTAGAAGCTTAATAGTGCATTTTATTCGTCATTTCATGCGCTTTGAGATGCCGCTTATCCCAATACGCTATCTGAAATAGGAGCGACGTAAATTAAACAAATGTGATAGAATTTCGCTGAATTCTTATATTAACCAAAATATAAAAACATCTAATCGGGTCTCTGATTGCCCTATCATAGTAGTTTAATAGTGCATTTTACTCGCCATTCCTCGCGCTTTAAGATGCCGCCTATCCGAGTACGCTATCTGAAATAGGAGCGACGTAAATTGAACAAATGTGATAGAATTTTTCTGAATTCTTAAATTAACCATAATATGAAATGACCTAATCGGGTCTCTGTTTGCCCTACCCTAGAAGTTTAATAGTGCATTTTACTCGCCATTTCTTGCGCTTTGAGATGCCGCTTAGCCCAATACGCTATCTGAAATATCAGCGACGTAAATTGAACAAATGTGAGAGAATTTCGCTGAATTCTTAAATTAACCATAATACAAAATGATCTAATGTGGTCTCTGTTTGCCCTACCCTAGAAGTTTAATATGGCATTTTACACGCCATTTCTTGCGCTTTGAGATGCCGCTTAGCACAAGTCGCTATCTGAAATAGGAGCGATGTAAATTGAACAAATGTGATAGAATTTCGCTGAATTCTTATATTAACCTTAATGTAAAATGATCTAATCGGGTCTTTGTTCGCCCTACCCTAGAAGTTTAATAGTGCATTTTACTCGCCACTTCATGCGCTTTGAGATTCCGGTTAGCCCAATAAGCTATCTGAAATAGGATCGACGTAAATTGAACAAACGTGATAGAATTTCGCTGAATTCTTATATTAATCAAAATATAAAATGATCTAATCGGGTCTCTGATTGCCCTATCATAGAAGTTTAATAGTGCATTTTACTCGTCATTCCACGCGCTTTAAGATGCCGCCTAGCCCAGTACGCTATCTGAAATATGAGCGACGTAAATTGAACAAATGTGATAGAATTTTGCTGAATTCTTAAATTAACCATAATATAAAATGATGTAATCGGGTCTCTGTTCGCCCTACCCAAGAAGTGTAATAGTGCATTTCTCTCGTCATTTCATGCGCTTTGAGATGCCGCTTAGCCCAATAGCTATCTGAAATAGGAGCGACGTAAATTGAACAAATGTGATAGAATTTCCCTGAAATCTTATATTAAACAAAATATAAAATGATCTAAACGGGACTCTGATTGCCCTATCATAGAAGTTTAGTAGTGCATTTTACTCGCCCTTCCACGCGCTTTAAGATGCCGCCTAGCCCAGTACACTATCTGAAATAGGAGCGACGTATGTTGAACAAATGTGATAGAATTTCGCTGAATTCTTAAATTAACCATAATATAAAATGATCTAATGGGGTCTCTGTTTGCCCTACCCTAGAAGTTTAATAGTGCATTTTACTCGCCATATCTTGCGCTTTAAGATGCCGCTTAGCCGAGTACGCTATCTTAAATAGGAGCGACGTAAGTTGAACAAATGTGATAGAATAACGCTGAATTCTTATATTAACCGTAATATGAAATGGTCTAATCGGGTCTCCGTTTGCCTTATCCTAGAAGTTTAATAGTGCATTTTACTGGCCATTTCATGCGCATTGCGATGCCGCTTAGCCCAATACGCTATCTGAAATAGGAGCGATGTAAATTGAACAAATGTGATAGAATTTCGCTGAATTCTTAAATTAACCACAATATAAAATGATCTAATCGGGTCTCTGATTGCCCTATCACAGAAGTTTAATAGTGCATTTTACTCGCCATTCCGCGCGCTTTAAGTTGCCGCCTAGCCCAGTATGCTATCTGAAATAGGAACGACGTAAATTGAACAAATGTGATAGAATTTTTCTGAATTCTTAAATTAACCATAATATGAAATGACCTAAACGGGTCTCTGTTTGCCCTACCCTAGAAGTTTAATAGTGCATTTTACTCGCCATTTCTTGCGCTTTGAGATGCCGCCTAGCCCAATACGCTATCTGAAATATCAGCGACGTAAATTGAACAAATGTGAGAGAGTTTCTCTGAATTCTTAAATTAACCATAATATAAAATGATCTAATGGGGTCTCTGTTTGCCCTACACTAGAAGTTTAATAGTGCATTTTACTCGCCATTTCCTGCGCTTTGAGATGCCGCTTAGCACAAGTCGCTATCTGAAATAGGAGCGATGTAAATTGAACAAATGTGATAGAATTTCGCTGAATTCTTATATTAACCTTAATGTAAAATGATCTAATCGGGTCTTTGTTCGCCCTACCCAAGAAGTTTAATAGTGCATTTCACTCGTCAATTCATGCGCTTTGCGATGCCGCTTAGCCCAATAAGCTATCTGAAATTGGAGCGACGTAAATTGAACAAATGTGATAGGATTTCGCTGAATTCTTATATTAACCAAAATATAAAATGATCTAATCGGGTCTCTGATTGCCCTATCATAGAAGTTTAATAGTGCATTTTACTCGCCATTACACACGCTTTAAGATGCCGCATAGCCCAGTACGCTATCTGAAATAGGAGCGACGTAAATTGAACAAATGTGATAGAATTTCGCTGAATTCTTATTTTAACCTTAATGTAAAATGATCTAATCGGGTCTTTGTTCGCCCTACCCTAGAAGTTTAATAGTGCATTTCACTCGTCATTTCATGCGCTTTGAGTTGCCGCTTAGCCCAATAAGCTATCTGAAATAGGAGCGACGTAAATTGAACAAATGTGATAGAACTTCGCTGAATTCTTATATTAACCGTAATATAAAATGATCTTATCGGGTCTCTGATTGCCCCACCCTAGAAGTTTAATACTGCATTTTACTCGCCCTTTCGTGCGCTTTGAGATGCCGCTTAGCCCAATACGCTATCTGAAATAGGAGCGACGTAAATTGAACAAATGTGATAGAATTTCGCTGGATTCTTATATTAACCATAATATAAAATGATGTAATCGGGTCTCTGTTCGCCCTACCCAAGAAGTTTAATAGTGCATTTCTCTCGTCATTTCATGCGCTTTGAGATGCCGCTTAGCCCAATACGCTATCTGAAATTGGAGCGACGTAAATTGAACAAATGTGACAGAATTACGCTGAATTCTTATATTAACCGTAATATACAATGATCTAATCGGGTCTCTGTTTGCCTTATCCTAGAAGTTTAATAGTGCATTTTACTCGCCATTTCATATGCTTTGAGATGCCGCTTAGCCCAATAAGCTATCTGAAATAGGAGCGATGCAACTTGAACAAATGTGATAGAATTTCGCTGAATTCTTAAATTAACCATAATATGAAATGACCTAATCGGGTCTCTGTTTGCCCTACGCTAGAAGTTTAATACAGCATTTTACTCGTCATTTCATGCGCTTTGAGATGCCGCCTAGCCCAGTACGCTATCTGAAATAGGAGCGACGTAAATTGAACAAATGTGATAGAATTTCGCTGAATTCTTTTATTTACCATAATGTTTAATGATCTAATCCGGTCTGTGTTCGCCGTAGCGTAGAAGCTTAATAGTGCATTTTATTCGTCATTTCATGCGCTTTGAGATGCCGCTTAGCCCAATACGCTATCTGAAATAGGAGCGACGCAAATTGAACGAATGCGATAGAATATCGCTGAATTCTTATATTAACCATAATATAAAATGATGTAATCGGGTCTCTGTTCGCCCTACCCAAGAAGTTTAATAGTGCATTTCTCTCGTCATTTCATGCGCTTTGAGGTGCCGCTTATCCCAATACGCAATCTGAAATAGGAGCGACGTAAATTAAACAAATGTGATAGAATTTCGCTGAATTCTTATATTAACCAAAATATAAAATGATCTAATTGGGTCTCTGATTGCCCTATCATAGAAGTTTAATAGTGCATTTTACTCGCCATTCCACGCTCTTTAAGTTGCCGCCTAGCCCAGTACGCTATCTGAAATAGGAGCTACGTAACTTGAACAAATGTGACAGAATTACGCTGAATTCTTATATTAACCGTAATATAAAATGATCTAATCGGGTCTCTGTTTGCCTTATCCTAGAAGTTTAATAGTGCATTTTACTCGCCATTTCATATGCTTTGAGATGCCGCTTAGCCCAATAAGCTATCTGAAATAGGAGCGATGCAACTTGAACAAATGTGATAGAATTTCGCTGAATTCTTAAATTAACCATAATATGAAATGACCTAATCGGGTCTCTGTTTGCCCTACCCTAGAAGTTTAATAGAGCATTTTACTCGTCATTTCATGCGCTTTGAGATGCCGCCTAGTCCAGTACGCTATCTGAAATAGGAGCGACGTAAATTGAACAAATGTGATAGAATTTCGCTGAATTCTTTTATTTACCATAATGTTAAATGATCTAATCCGGTCTGTGTTCGCCGTAGCGTAGAAGCTTAATAGTGCATTTTATTCGTCATTTCATGCGCTTTGAGATGCCGCTTAGCCCAATACGCTATCTGATATAGGAGCGACGCAAATTGAACAAATGCGATAGAATATCGCTGAATTCTTATATTAACCATAATATAAAATGATGTAATCGGGTCTCTCTTCGCCCTACCCAAGAAGTTTAATAGTGCATTTCTCTCGTCATTTCATGCGCTTTGAGATGCCGCTTAGCCCAATACGCTATCTGAAATAGGAGCGACGTAAATTGAACAAATGTGATAGAATTTCGCTGAATTCTTATATTAACCAAAATATAAAATGATCTAATCGGGTCTCTGAATGCCCTATCATAGAAGTTTAATAGTGCATTTTACTCGCCGTTCCACGCTCTTTAAGATGCCGCCTAGCGCAGAACGCTATCTGAAATAGGAGCGACGTTAGTTGAACAAATGTGATAGAATTACGCTGAATTCTTATATTAACCGTAATATGAAATGATCTATTCGGGTCTCTGATTGCCCTACCCTAGAAGTTTAATAGCGCATTTTACTCGGCATTTCATGCGCTTTGAGGTGCCGCTTATCCCAATACGCTATCTGAAATAGGAGCGACGTAAATTAAACAAATGTGATAGAATTTCGCTGAATTCTTATATTAACCTTAATGTAAAATGATCTAATCGGGTCTTTGTTCGCCCTACCCAAGAAGTTTAATAGTGCATTTCACTCGTCAATTCATGCGCTTTGCGATGCCGCTTAGCCCAATAAGCTATCTGAAATTGGAGCGACGTAAATTGAACAAATGTGATAGAATTTCGCTGAATTCTTATATTAACCAAAATATAAAATGATCTAATCGGGTCTCTGATTGCCCTATCATAGAAGTTTAATAGTGCATTTTACTCGCCATTACACACGCTTTAAGATGCCGCCTAGCCGAGTACGCAATCTGAAATAGGAACGACGTAAATTGAACAAATGTGATAGAATTTCGCTGAATGCTTATATTAACCAAAATATAAGATGATCTAATCGGGTCTCTGATTGCCCTATCATAGAAGTTTAATAGTGCATTTTACTCGTCATTGCACGCGCTTTAAGATGCCGCCTCGCCCAGTACGCTATCTGAAATAGGAGCAACGTAAATTAACAAATGTGATAGAATTTCGCTGAATTCTTAAATTAACCATAATATAAAATGATCTAATGGGGTCTCTGTTTGCCCTACCCTAGAAGTTTAATAGTGCATTTTACTCGCCATTTCTTGCGCTTTGAGATGCCGCTTAGCCCAATACGCTATCTGAAATAGGAGCGACGTAAGTTGAACAAATGTGATAGAATTTCGCTGAATTCTTATATTAACCAAAATATAAAATGATCTAATCGGGTCTCTGATTGCCCTATCATAGAAGATTAAGAGTGCATTTTGCTCGCCATTCCACGCGCTTTAAGATGCCGCCTAGCCCAATACGCTATCTGAAATAGGAGCGATGTAAATTGAACAAATGTGATAGAATTTCGCTGAATTCTTAAATTAACCATAATATAAAATGATCTAAACGGGACTCTGATTGCCCTATCATAGAAGTTTAGTAGTGCATTTTACTCGCCCTTCCACGCGCTTTAAGATGCCGCCTAGCCCAGTACACTATCTGAAATAGGAGCGACGTATGTTGAACAAATGTGATAGAATTACGCTGAATTCTCATATGAACCGTAATATAAAATGATCTAATCGGGTCTCTGATTGCCCTATCATAGAAGATTAAGAGTGCATTTTGCTCGCCATTCCACGAGCTTTAAGATGCCGCCTATCCGAGTACGCTATCTGAAATAGGAGCGACGTAAATTGAACAAATGTGATAGAATTTTTCTGAATCCTTAAATTAACCATAATATGAAATGACCTAATCGGGTCTCTGTTTGCCCTACCCTAGAAGTTTAATAGTGCATTTTACTCGCCATTTCTTGCGCTTTGAGATGCCGCTTAGCCCAATACGCTATCTGAAATATCAGCGACGTAAATTGAACAAATGTGAGAGAATTTCGCTGAATTCTTAAATTAACCATAATATAAAATGATCTAATGTGGTCTCTGTTTTCCCTACCCTAGAAGTTTAATAGGGCATTTTACTCGCCATTTCTTGCGCTTTGAGATGCCGCTTAGCCCAATACGCTATCTGAAATAGGAGCGACGTAAATTGAACAAATGTGATAGAATTTCGCTGAATTCTTATTTTAACCTTAATGTAAAATGATCTAATCGGGTCTTTGTTCGCCCTACCCTAGAAGTTTAATAGTGCATTTCACTCGTCATTTCATGCGCTTTGAGTTGCCGCTTAGCCCAATAAGCTATCTGAAATAGGAGCGACGTAAATTGAACAAATGTGATAGAACTTCGCTGAATTCTTATATTAACCGTAATATGAAATGATCTAATCGGGTCTCTGTTTGCCTTATCCTAGAAGTTTAATAGTGCATTTTACTCGCCATTTCATGCGCTTTGAGATGCCGCTTAGCCCAATGAGCTATCTGAAATAGGAGCGATGTAACTTGAGCAAATGTGATAGAATTTCGCTGAATTCTTAAATTAACCATAATATGAAATGACCTAATCGGGTCTCTGTTTGCCCTACCCTAGAAGTTTAATAGAGCATTTTACTCGTCATTTCATGAGCTTTGAGATGCCGCCTAGCCCAGTACGCTATCTGAAATAGGAGCGACGTAAATTGAACAAATGTGATAGAATTTCGCTGAATTCTTTTATTTACCATAATGTTAAATGATCTAATCGGGTCTCTGTTCGCCCTAGCGTAGAAGCTTAATAGTGCATTTTATTCGTCATTTCATGCGCTTTGAGATGCCGCTTAGCCCAATACGCTATCTGAAATAGGAGCGACGCAAATTGAACAAATGCGATAGAATATCGCTGAATTCTTATATTAACCATAATATAAAATGATGTAATCGGGTCTCTGTTCGCCCTACCCAAGAAGTTTAATAGTGCATTTCTCTCGTCATTTCATGCGCTTTGAGATGCCGCTTAGCCCAATAGATATCTGAAATAGGAGCGACGTAAATTGAACAAATGTGATAGAATTTCCCTGAAATCTTATATTAACCGTAATATAAAATGATCTAATCGGGTCTCTGTTTGCATTACCCTCGAAGTATAATAGTGCATTTTACTCGCCGTTCCACGCGCATTAAGATGCCGCCTATCCGAGTACGCTATCTGAAATAGGAGCGACGTAAGTTGAACAAATGTGATAGAATAACGCTGAATTCTTATATTAACCGTAATATAAAATGGTCTAATCGGGTCTCCGTTTGCCTTATCCTAGAAGTTTATTAGTGCATTTTACTCGTCATTCCATGCGCTTTGAGATGCCGCTTAGCCCAATACGCTATCTGAAATAGGAGCGATGTAAGTTGAACAAATGTGATAGAATTTTGCTGAATTCTTAAATTGACCATAATATAAAATGATGTAATCGGGTCTCTGTTCGCCCTACCCAAGAAGTTTAATAGTGCATTTCTCTCGTCATTTCATGCGCTTTGAGATGCCGCTTAGCCCAATAGCTATCTGAAATAGGAGCGACGTAAATTGAACAAATGTGATAGAATTTCGCTGAATTCTTATATTAACCAAAATATAAAATGATCTAATCGGGTCTCTGATTGCCCTATCATAGAAGTTTAATAGTGCATTTTACTCGCCGTTCCACGCTCTTTAAGATGCCGCCTAGCGCAGTACGCTATCTGAAATAGGAGCGACGTTAGTTGAACAAATGTGATAGAATTACGCTGAATTCTTATATTAACCGTAATATGAAATGATCTATTCGGGTCTCTGATTGCCCTACCCTAGAAGTTTAATAGCGCATTTTACTCGGCATTTCATGCGCTTTGAGATGCCGCTTATCCCAATACGCTATCTGAAATAGGAGCGACGTAAATTAAACAAATGTGATAGAATTTCGCTGAATTCTTATACTAACCAAAATATAAAATGATCTAATTGGGACTCTGATTGCCCTATCATAGAAGTTTAATAGTGCATTTTACTCGCCATTCCACGCGCTTTAAGTTGCCGCCTAGCCCAGTACGCTATCTGAAATAGGAGCTACGTAAGTTGAACAAATGTGACAGAATTACGCTGCATTCTTATATTAACCATAATATGAAATGACCTAATCGGGTCTCTGTTTGCCCTACCCTAGAAGTTTAATAGTGCATTTTACTCGCCATTTCTTGCGCTTTGAGATGCCGCTTAGCCCAATACGCTATCTGAAATAGGAGCGATGTAAATTGAACAAATGTGATAGAATTTCGCTGAATTCTTATATTAACCTTAATGTAAAATGATCTAATCGGGTCTTTGTTCGCCCTACCCAAGAAGTTTAATAGTGCATTTCACTCGTCAATTCATGCGCTTTGCGATGCCGCTTAGCCCAATAAGCTACCTGAAATTGGAGCGACGTAAATTGAACAAATGTGATAGAATTTCGCTGAATTCTTATATTAACCAAAATATAGAATGATCTAATCGGGTCTCTGATTGCCCTATCATAGAAGTTTAATAGTGCATTTTACTCGCCATTACACACGCTTTAAGATGCCGCCTAGCCCAGTACGCTATCTGAAATAGGAACGACGTAAATTGAACAAATGTAATAGAATTTCGCTGAATGCTTATATTAACCAAAATATAAGATGATCTAATCGGGTCTCTGATTGCCCTATCATAGAAGATTAAGAGTGCATTTTACTCGCCATTCCGCGCGCTTTAAGTTGCCGCCTAGCCCAGTATGCTATCTGAAATAGGAACGACGTAAATTGAACAAATGTGATAGAATTTTGCTGAATTCTTAAATTAACCATAATATAAAATGATCTAATCTGGTCTCTGATTGCCCTACCCTAGAAGTTTAATAGCGCATTTTACTCGGCATTTCATGCGCTTTGAGATGCCGCTTATCCCAATACGCTATCTGAAATAGGAGCGACGTAAATTGAACAAATGTGAGAGAATTTCGCTGAATTCTTAAATTAACCATAATATAAAATGATCTAATGTGGTCTCGCCTTTGCCCTACCCTAGAAGTTTAATAGTGCATTTTACTCGCCATTTCTTGCGCTTTGAGATGCCTCTTAGCCCAATACGCTATCTGAAATATCAGCGACGTAAGTTGAACAAATGTGATAGAATAACGCTGAATTCTTATATTAACCGTAATATAAAATGGTCTAATCGGTTCTCCGTTTGCCTTATCCTAGAAGTTTATTAGTGCATTTTACTCGTCATTCCACGCGCTTTAAGATGCCGCCTAGCCCAGTACACTATCTGAAATAGGAGCGACGTAAATTGAAAAAATGTGATAGAATTTCGCTGAATTCTTATATTAACCAAAATATAAAATGATCTAATGGGGTCTCTGTTTGCCCTACCCTAGAAGTTTAATAGTGCATTTTACTCGCCATTTCTTGCGCTTTGAGATGCCGCTTAGCCCAATACGCTATCTGAAATAGGAGCGACGTAAAATGAACAAATGTGATAGGATTTCGCTGAATTCTTAAATTAACCATAATATAAAATGATCTAACCGGATCTCTATGTGCCCAACTCTAGAAGCTTAATAGTGCATTTTACTCGCCATTTCTTGCGCTTTGAGATGCCGCTTAGCCCAATACGCTATCTGAAATAGGAGCGACGTAAATTGAACAAATGTGATAGAATTTCGCTGAATTCTTATATTAACCAAAATATAAAATGATCTTATAGGGTCTCTGATTGCCCTACCCTAGAAGTTTAATAGTGCATTTTACTCGCCCTTTCGTGCGCTTTGAGATGCCGCTTAGCCCAATACGCTATCTGAAATAGGTGCGACGTAAATTGAACAAATGTGATAGAATTTCGCCGGATTCTTATATTAACCAAAATAGAAAATGATCTAATCTGGTCTGTGATTGCCCTATCATAGAAGTTTAATAGTGCATTTTACTCGCCATTCCACGCGCTTTAAGTTGCCGCCTTGCCCAGTACGCTATCTGAAATAGGAGCTACGTCAGTTGAACAAATGTCACAGAATTACGCTGAATTCTTATGTTAACCGTAATATAAAATGATCTAATCGGGTCTCTGTTTGCCTTATCCTAGAAGTTTAATAGTGCATTTTACTCGCCATTCCGCGCGCTTTAAGTTGCCGCCTAGCCCAGTATGCTATCTGAAATAGGAACGACGTAAATTGAACAAATGTGATAGAATTTTGCTGAATCCTTAAATTAACCATAATATAAAATGATCTAATCGGGTCTCTGATTGCCCTACCCTAGAAGTTTAATAGCGCATTTTACTCAGCATTTCATGCGCTTTGAGATGCCGCTTATCCCAATACGCTATCTGAAATAGGAGCGACGTAAATTAAACAAATGTGATAGAATTTCGCTGAATTCTTATATTAACCAAAATATAAAATGATCTAATTGGGTCTCTGATTGCCCTATCATAGATGTTTAATAGTGCATTTTACTCGTCATTCCTCGCGCTTTAAGATGCCGACTATCCGGGTACGCTATCTGAAATAGGAGCGACGTAAATTGAACAAATGTGATAGAATTTTTCTGAATTCTTAAATTAACCATAATATGAAATGACCTAATCGGGTCTCTGTTTGCCCTACCCTAGAAGTTTAATAGTGCATTTTACTCGCCATTTCTTGCGCTTTGAGATGCCGCTTAGCCCAATACGCTATCTGAAATATCAGCGACGTAAATTGAACAAATGTGAGAGAATTTCGCTGAATTCTTAAATTAACCATAATATAAAATGATCTAATCGGGTCTTTGTTCGCCCTACCCAAGAAGTTTAATAGTGCATTTTAGTCGCCATTTCATGCGCTTTGAGATCCGGCTTAGCCCAATACTCTATCTGAAATAGGAGCGACGTAAATTGAACAAATGTGATAGAATTTCCCTGAAATCTTATATTAATCAAAATATAAAATGATCTACTCGGGTCTCTGATTGCCCTATCATAGAAGATTAGTAGTGCATTTTACTCGCCATTCCATGCGCTTTGAGATGCCGCCTAGCCCAGTACGCTATCTGAAATAGGAGCGTCGTAACTTGAACAAATGTGATAGAATTACGCTGAATTCTTATATTAACCGTAATATAAAATGATCTAATCGGGTCTCTGTTTGCCTTATCCTAGAAGTTTAATAGCGCATTTGACTCGCCATTTCATGCGCTTTGAGATGCCGCTTAGCCCAATACGCTATCTGGAATGGGAGCGACGTAAATTGAACAAATGTGATAGAATTTTCGTGAATCCTTATATTAACCTTAATGTAAAATGATCCAAACGGGTCTCTGTTCGCCATACCATAGAAGTCTAATAGTGCATTTCACTCGCCATTTCATGCGCCTTGAGATGCCGCTTAGCCCAATACGCTATCTGAAATAGGAGCGACGTAAGTTGAACAAATGTGATAGAATTACGCAGAATTCTTTTATTAACCATAATGTAAAATGATCTGCTCGGGTCTCTGTTCGCCCTAGCCTAGAAGTTTAATAGTGCATTTTATTCGCCATTTCATGCGCTTTGAGATGCCGCTTAGCCAAATACGCTATCTGAAATTGGAGCGACGTAAATGGAACAAATGTGATAGAATTCCCCTGAATTCTTAAATTAACCATAATATAAAATGATCTCATCAGGTCTCTGTTTGCCCTACCCTAGAAGTTTAATAGTGCATTTTACTCGCCATTTCATGCGCTTTGAGATGCCGCATAGCCCAATGCGCTATCTGAAATAGGAGCGACGTAAATTGAACAAATGTGATAGAATTTCCGTGAAATCTTATATTAAACAAAATATAAAATGATCTAATCGGGTCTCTGATTGCCCTATCATAGAAGTTTAGTAGTGCATTTTACTCGTCATTCCACGCGCTTTAAGGTGCCGCCTAGCCCGGTACGCTATCTGAAATAGGAGCGACGTAAGTTGAACAAATGTGATAGAATTTTGCTGTATTCTTATATTAACCGTAATATAAAATGATCTAATCGGGTATCTGTTTGCCTTATCCTAGAAGTTTAATAGTGCATTTTAGTCGCCATTTCATGCGCTTTGAGATCCGGCTTAGCCCAATACGCGATCTGAAATAGGAGCGACGTAAATTGAACAAATGTGATAGAATTCCCCTGAATTCTTAAATTAACCATAATATAAAATGATCTCATCAGGTCTCTGTTTGCCCTACCCTAGAAGTTTAATAGTGCATTTCTCTCGTCATTTCATACGCTTTGAGATGCCGCTTAGCCCAATACGCTATCTGAAATAGGAGCGACGTAAATTGAACAAATGTGATAGAATTTCCGTGAAATCTTATATTAAACAAAATATAAAATGATCGAATCGGGTCTCTGATTGCCCTATCATAGAAGTTTAGTCGTGCATTTTACTCGCCATTTCATGCGCTTTGAGATGCCGCATAGCCCAGTACGCTATCTGAAATAGGAGCGACGTAAGTTGAACAAATGTGATAGAATTACGCTGAATCCTTTTATTAACCATAATGTAAAATGATCTGCTCGGGTCTCTGTTCGCCCTAGCCTAGAGGTTTAATAGTGCATTTTATTCGCCATTTCATGCGCTTTGAGATGCCGCTTAGCCCAATACGCTATCTGAAATTGGAGCGACGTAAATGGAACAAATGTGATAGAATTTCGCTGAATTCTTAAATTAACCATAATATAAAATGATCTAATCGGGTCTCTGCTTGCCCTACCCTAGAAGTTTAATAGTGCATTTCACTCGTCACTTCATGCGCTTTGAGATGCCGCTAAGCCCAATAAGCTATCTGAAATAGGAGCGACGTAAATTGAACAAATGTGATAGAATTTCGCACAATTCTTATGTTAACCAAAATATAAAATGATCTAATCTGATCTCTGTTCGCCATAGCCTAGAAGTTTAATAGTGCATTTTGTTCGCCATTTCATGTGCTTTGTGTTGCCGCTTAGCCCAATACGCTATTTGAAATAGGAGCGACGTAAATTGAACAAATGTGATAGAATTTCCCTGAAATCTTATATTAAACAAAATATAAAATGATCTAATCGGGTCTCTGATTGCTCTATCATAGAAGTTTAGTAGTGCATTTTACTCGCCCTTCCACGTGCTTGAAGATGCCGCCTAGGTCAGTAGGCTATCTGAAATAGGAGCGACGTAAGATGAACAAATGTGATAGAATTACGCTGAATTCTTATATTAACCGTAATATAAAATGAACTAATCGGGTCTCCGTTTGCCTTATCCTAGAAGTTTAATAGCGCATTTTACGCATCATTTCATGCGATTTGACGGGCCGCTTAGCCCAATACGCTATCTGAAATAGGAGCGACGTATATTGAACAAATGTGATAGAATTTCCGTGAATTCTTATATAAACCTTAATGTAAAATGATCCAATCGGGTCTCTGTTCGCCCTACCCTAGAAGTTTAATAGTGCATTTCACTCGCCATTTCATGCGCTTTGAGGTGCCGCTTAGCCCAATACGCTATCTGAAATAGGAGCGACGTAAATTGAACAAATGCGATAGAATTTCGCTGAATTCTTATTTTAACCTTAATGTAAAATGATCTAATCGGGTCTTTGTTCGCCCTACCCTAGAAGTTTAATAGTGCATTTCACTCGTCATTTCATGCGCTTTGAGTTGCCGCTTAGCCCAATAAGCTATCTGAAATAGGAGCGACGTAAATTGAACAAATGTGATAGAACTTCGCTGAATTCTTATATTAACGGTAATATAAAATGTTCTTATCGGGTCTCTGATTGCCCCACCCTAGAAGTTTAATAGTGCATTTTACTCGGCCTTTCGTGCGCTTTGAGATGCCGCTTAGCCCAATACGCTATCTGAAATAGGAGCGACGTAAATTGAACAAATGTGATAGAATTTCGCTGGATTCTTATATTAACCAAAATATAAAATGAACTAATCGGGTCTCTGATTGCCCTACCCTAGAAGTTTAATAGAGCATTTTACTCGTCATTTCATGCGCTTTGAGATGCCGCCTAGCCCAGTACGCTATCTGAAATAGGAGCGACGTAAATTGAACAAATGTGATAGAATTTCGCTGAATTCTTTTATTTACCATAATGTTAAATGATCTAATCGGGTCTCTGTTCGCCCTAGCGTAGAAGCTTAATAGTGCATTTTATTCGTCATTTCATGCGCTTTGAGATGCCGCTTAGCCCAATACGCTATCTGAAATAGGAGCTACGCAAATTGAACAAATGCGATAGAATATCGCTGAATACTTATATTAACCATAATATAAAGTGATGTAATCGGGTCTCTGTTCGCCCTACCCAAGAAGTTTAATAGTGCATTTCTCTCTCGGCATTTCATGCGCTATGAGATGCCGCTTAGCCTAATAGCTATCTGAAATAGGAGCGACGTAAATTGAACAAATGTGATAGAATTTCCCTGAAATCTTATATTAACCGTAATATAAAATGATCTAATCGGGTCTCTGTTTGCATTACCCTCGAAGTTTAATAGAGCATTTTACTCGCCTTTCCACGCGCTTTAAGATGCCGCCTATCCGAGTACGCTATCTGAAATAGGAGCGACGTAAGTTGAACAAATGTGATAGAATAACGCTGAATTCTTATATTAACCGTAATATAAAATGGTCTAATCGGGTCTCCATTTGCCTTATCCTAGAAGTTTAATAATGCATTTTACTCGCCATTTCATGCGCATGGAGATGCCGCTTAGCCCAATACGCTATTTGAAATAGGAGCGATGTAAATTGAACAAATGTGATAGAATTTCGCTGAATTCTTAAATTAACCACAATATGAAATGACCTAATCGGGTCTCTGATTGCCCTATTATAGAAGTTTAATAGTGCATTTTACTCGCCATTCCACGCGCTTTAAGATGCCGCCTAGCCCAATACGCTATCTGCAATAGGAGCGACGTAAAATGAACAAATGTGATAGGATTTCGCTGAATTCTTGAATTAACCATAATATAAAATGATCTAATCGGGTCTATATGTGCCCAACCCTAGAAGCTTAATAGTGCGTTTTACTCGCCATTTCTTGCGCTTTGAGATGCCGCTTAGCCCAATACGCTATCTGAAATAGGAGCGACGTAAATTGAACAAATGTGATAGAATTTCCCTGAAATCTTATATTAACCGTAATATAAAATGATCTAATCGGGTCTCTGTTTGCATTACCCTCGAAGTTTAATAGTGCATTTTACTCGCCTTTCCACGCGCTTTAAGATGCCGCCTATCCGAGTACGCTATCTGAAATAGGAGCGACGTAAGTTGAACAAATGTGATAGAATAACGCTGAATTCTTATATTAACCGTAATATAAAATGGTCTAATCGGGTTTCCATTTGCCTTATCCTACAAGTTTAATAGTGCATTTTACTCGCCATTTCATGCCCATGGAGATGCCGCTTAGCCCAATACGCTATTTGAAATAGGAGCGATGTAAATTGACCAATGTGATAGAATTTCGCTGAATTCTTAAATTAACCATAATATGAAATGACCTAATCGGGTCTCTGTTCGCCCTACCCAAGAAGTTTAATAGTGCATTTCTCTCGTCATTTCATCCGCTTTGAGATGCCGCTTAGCCCAATACGCTATCTGAAATAGGAGCGACGTAAATTGAACAAATGTGATAGAATTTCCCTGATATCTTATATTAAACAATACATAAAATGATCTAAACGGGACACTGATTGCCCTACCATAGAAGTTTAGTAGTGCATTTTACTCGCCCTTCCACGCGCTTTAAGATGCCGCCTAGCCCAGTACACTATCTGAAATAGGAGCGACGTATGTTGAACAAATGTGATAGAATTACGCTGAATTCTTATATTAACCGTAATATAAAATGATCTCATCGGGTCTCTGTTTGCCTTACCCTAGAAGTTTAATAGTGCATTTTACTCGCCATTTCATGCGCTTTGAGATGCCGCTTAGCCCAATGCGCTATCTGAAATAGGAGCGACGTAAATTGAACAAATGTGATAGAATTACGCTGAATCCTTATATTAACCAAAATATAAAATGATCTAATCGGGTCTCTGATTGCCCTATTATAGAAGTTTAATAGTGCATTTTACTCGCCATTCCACGCGCTTTAAGATGCCGCCTAGCCCAGTATGCTATCTGAAATAGGAGCGATGTAAATTGAACAAATGTGATAGAATTTCGCTGAATTCTTATATTAACCAAAATATAAAATGATCTAATCCGGTCTCTGTTTGCCCTACCTTAGAAGTTTAATAGTGCATTTTACGAGCCATTTCTTGCGCTTTGAGATGCAGCTTAGCCCAAAACGCTATCTGAAATAGGAGCGACGTAAATTGAACAAATGTGATAGAATTTCGCAGAATTCTTATATTAACCGTAATATAGAATGATCTGATCGGGTCTCTGCTTGCCCCACCCTAGAAGTTTAATAGTGCATTTTACTCGCGCTTTCGTGCGCTTTGAGATGCCGCTTAGCCCAATACGCTATCTGAAATAGGAGCGACGTAAATTGAACAAATGTGATAGAATTTCGCTGAATTCTTATATTAACCAAAATATAAAATGATCTAATCGTGTCTCTGATTGCCCTACGCTAGAAGTTTAATAGTGCATTTTACTCGCCATTTCATGCGCTTTGAGATGCCGCTTAGCCCAATACGCTATCTGAAATAGGAGCGACGTAAATTGAACAAATGTGATAGAATTTCGCTGAATTCTTATATTAACCAAAATATAAAATGATCTAATCGTGTCTCTGATTGCCCTACGCTAGAAGTTTAATAGTGCATTTTACTCGCGCTTTCGTGCGCTTTGAGATGCCGCTTAGCCCAATACGCTATCTGAAATAGGAGCGACGTAAATTGAACAAATGTGATCGAATTTCGCTGAATTCTTATATTAACCAAAATATAAAATGATCTAATCCGGTCTCTGCTTGCCCTACCCTAGAAGTTGAATAGTGCATTGTACGAGCCATTTCTTGCGCTTTGAGATGCAGCTTAGCCCAATACGCTATCTGAAATAGGAGCGACGTAAATTGAACAAATGTGATAGAATTTCGCTGAATTCTTATTTTAACCTTAATGTAAAATGATCTAATCGGGTCTTTGTTCGCCCTACCCTAGAAGTTTAATAGTGCATTGCACTCGTCATTTCATGCGCTTTGAGTTGCCGCTTAGCCCAATAAGCTATCTGAAATAGGAGCGACGTAAATTGAACAAATGTGATAGAACTTCGCTGAATTCTTATATTAACCGTAATATAAAATGATCTCATCGGGTCTCTGATTGCCCCACCCTAGAAGTTTAATAGTGCATTTCACTCGTCATTTCATGCGCTTTGAGTTGCCGCTTAGCCCAATAAGCTATCTGAAATAGGAGCGACGTAAATTGAACAAATGTGATAGAATTTCGCTGAATTCTTAAATTAACCATAATATGAAATGACCTAATCGGGTCTCTGTTTGCCCTACCCTAGAAGTTTAATAGAGCATTTTACTCGTCATTTCATGCGCTTTGAGATGCCGCCTAGCCCAGTACGCTATCCGAAATAGGAGCGACGTAAATTGAAGAAATGTTATAGAATTTCGCTGAATTCTTTTATTTACCATAATGTTAAATGATCTAATCGGGTCTCTGTTCGCCCTAGCGTAGAAGCTTAATAGTGCATTTTATTCGTCATTTCATGCGCTTTGAGATGCCGCTTAGCCCAATACGCTATCTGAAATAGGAGCGACGCAAATTGAACAAATGCGATAGAATATCGCTGAATTCTTATATTAACCATAATATAAAATGATGTAATCGGGCCTCTGTTCGCCCTATCCAAGAAGTTTAATAGTGCATTTCTCTCGTCATTTCATGCGCTTTGAGATGCCGCTTAGCCCAATAGCTATCTGAAATAGGAGCGACGTAAATTAAACAAATGTGATAGAACTTCGCTGAATTCTTATATTAACCATAATATAAAATGATCTAATCGGGTCTCTGATTGCCCTACCCTAGAAGTTTAATAGTGCATTTTACTCACCATTCCACGCGCTTTAAGTTGCCGCCTAGCCCAGTACGCTATCTGAAATAGGAGCTACGTAAGTTGAACAAATGTCACAGAATTACGCTGAATTCTTATATTAACCGTAATATAAAATGATCTAATCGGGTCTCTGTTTGCCTTATCCTAGAAGTTTAATAGTGCATTTTACTCGTCAATTCATGCGCTTTGCGATGCCGCTTAGCCCAATAAGCTATCTGAAATAGGAGCGACGTAAATTGAACAAATGTGATAGAATTTCGCTGAATTCTCATATTAACCAAAATATAAAATGATCTAATCGGGTCTCTGATTGCCCTATCATAGAAGTTTAACAGTGCATTTTACTCGCCATTCCACGCGCTTTAAGTTGCCGCCTAGCCCAGCACGCTATCTGAAATAGGAGCTACGTAAGTTGAACAAATGTCACAGAATTACGCTGAATTCTTATATTAACCGTAATATAAAATGATCTATTCGGGTCTCTGTTTGCCTTATACTAGATGTTTAATAGTGCATTTTACTTGCCATTTCTTGCGCTTTGAGATGCCGCTTAGCCCAGTACGCTATCTGAAATAGGAGCGATGTAAATTGAACAAATGTGATAGAATTTCGATGAATTCATTTATTAACCAAAATATAAAATGATCTAATCGGGTCTCTGATTGCACTACCCTAGAAGTTTAATAGTGCATTTTACTCGCCATTTCTTGCGCTTTGAGATGCCGCTTAGCACAAGTCGCTATCTGAAATAGGAGCGATGTAAATTGAACAAATGTGATAGAATTTGGCTGAATTCTTATATTAACCTTAATGTAAAAGGATCTAATCGGGTCTTTGTTCGCCCTACCCAAGAAATTTAATAGTGCATTTCACTCGTCAATTCATGCGCTTTGCGATGCCGCTTAGCCCAATAAGCTATCTGAAATTGGAGCGACGTATATTGAACAAATGTGATAGAATTTCGCTGAATTCTTATATTAACCAAAATATAAAATGATCTAATCGGGTCTCTGATTGCCCTATCATAGAAGTTTAATAGTGCATTTTACTCGCCATTCCACGCGCTTTAAGATGCCGCCTAGCCCAGTACGCTATCTGAAATAGGAGCTACGTAAGTTGAACGAATGTGACAGAATTACGCTGATTTCTTATTTTAACCTTAATGTAAAATGATCTAATCGGGTCTTTGTTCGCCCTACCCTAGAAGCTTAACAGTGCATTTCACTCGTCTTTCATGCGCTCTGAGTTGCCGCTTAGCCCAATAAGCTATCTGAAATAGGAGCGACGTAAATTGAACAAATGTGATAGAACTTCGCTGAATTCTTATATTAACCGTAATATAAAATGATCTGATCAGGTCTCTGCTTGCCCCACCCTAGAAGTTTAAAAGTGCATTTTACTCGCGCTTTCGTGCGCTTTGAGATGCCGCTTAGCCCAATACGCTATCTGAAATAGGAGCGACGTAAATTGAACAAATGTGATAGAATTTCGCTGAATTCTTTTATTTACCATAATGTTAAATGATCTAATCGGGTCTCTGTTCGCCCTAGCGTACAAGCTTAATAGTGCATTTTATTCGTAATTTCATGCGCTTTGAGATGCCGCTTAGCCCAATACGCTATCTGAAATAGGAGCGACGCAAATTGAACAAATGTGATAGAATTTCGCTGAATTCTTATATTAACCATAATATAAAATGATGTAATCGGGTCTCTGTTCGCCCTACCCAAGAAGTTTAATAGTGCATTTCTCTCGTCATTTCATGCGCTTTGAGATGCCGCTTATCCCAATAGCTATCTGAAATAGGAGCGACGTAAATTGAACAAATGTGATAGAATTTCCCTGAAATCTTATATTAACCGTAATATAAAATGATCTAATCGGGTCTCTGTTTGAATTACCCGAGAAGTTTAATAGTGCATTTTACTCGCCATTCCACGCGCTTTAAGATGCCGCCTATCCGAGTACGCTTTCTGAAATAGGAGCGACGTAAGTTGAACAAATGTGATAGAATAACGCTGAATTCTTATATTAACCGTAATATAAAATGGTCTAATCGGGTCTCCCTTTGCCTTATCCTAGAAGTTTATTAGTGCATTTTACTCGCCATTCCACGCGCTTTAAGATACCGCGTAGCCCAGTACGCTATCTGAAATAGGAGCGACGTAAATTGAACAAATGTGATAGAATTTTGCTGAATTCTTTTATTTACCATAATGTTAAATGATCTAATCGGGTCTCTGTTCGCCCTAGCGTACAAGCTGAATAGTGCATTTTATTCGTCATTTCATGCGCTTTGAGATGCCGCTTAGCCCAATACGCTATCTGAAATAGGAGCGACGCAAATTGAACAAATGTGATAGAATTTCGCTGAATTCTTATATTAACCATAATATAAAATGATGTAATCGGGTCTCTGTTCGCCCTACCCAAGAAGTTTAATAGTGCATTTCTCTCGTCATTTCATGCGCTTTGAGATGCCGCTTATCCCAATAGCTATCTGAAATAGGAGCGACGTAAATTGAACAAATGTGATAGAATTTCCCTGAAATCTTATATTAACCGTAATATAAAATGATCTAATCGGGTCTCTGTTTGCATTACCCGAGAAGTTTAATAGTGCATTTTACTCGCCATTCCACGCGCTTTAAGATGCCGCCTATCCGAGTACGCTTTCTGAAATAGGAGCGACGTAAGTTGAACAAATGTGATAGAATAACGCTGAATTCTTATATTAACCGTAATATAAAATGGTCTAATCGGGTCTCCCTTTGCCTTATCCTACAAGTTTAATAGTGCATTTTACTCGCCATTCCACGCGCTTTAAGATACCGCGTAGCCCAGTACGCTATCTGAAATAGGAGCGACGTAAATTGAACAAATGTGATAGAATTTTGCTGAATTCTTTTATTTACCATAATGTTAAATGATCTAATCGGGTCTCTGTTCGCCCTAGCGTACAAGCTTAATAGTGCATTTTATTCGTCATTTCATGCGCTTTGAGATGCCGCTTAGCCCAATACGCTATCTGAAATAGGAGCGACGCAAATTGAACAAATGTGATAGAATTTCGCTGAATTCTTATATTAACCAAAATATAAAATGATCTAATCGGGTCTCTGATTGCCCTATCATAGAAGATTAATAGTGCATTTTACTCGCCATTCCACGCGCCTAAAGATGCCGCCCAGGCCAGTATGCTATCTGAAATAGGAACGACGTAAATTGAACAAATGTGATAGAATTTTGCTGAATTCTTAAATTAACCATAATATAAAATGATCTAATCGGGTCTCTGATTGCCCTATCATAGAAGTTTAACAGTGCATTTTACTCGCCATTCCACGCGCTTTAAGTTGTCGCCTAGCCCAGCACGCTATCTGAAATAGGAGCTACGTAAGTTGAACAAATGTCACAGAATCACGCTGCATTCTTATATTAACCGTAATATAAAATGATCTAATCGGGTCTCTGTTTGCCTTATCCTAGAAGTTTAATAGTGCATTTTACTCGCCATTTCATGCGCTTTGAGATGCCGCTTAGCCCAGTACGCTATCTGAAATAGGAGCGATGTAAATTGAACAAATGTGATAGAATTTCGATGATTTCATTTATTAACCAAAATATAAAATGATCTAATCGGGTCTCTGATTGCCCTACCCTAGAAGTTTAATAGCGCATTTTACGCGCCATTTCATGCGCTTTGAGATGCCGCTTAGCCCAGTACGCTATCTGAAATAGGAGCGACGTAAATTGAACAAATGTGATAGAATTTTGCTGAATTCTTTTATTTACCATAATGTTAAATGATCTAATCGGGTCTCTGTTCGCCCTAGCGTACAAGCTTAATAGTGCATTTTATTCGTCATTTCATGCGCTTTGAGATGCCGCTTAGCCCAATACGCTATCTGAAATAGGAGCGACGCAAATTGAACAAATGTGATAGAATTTCGCTGAATTCTTATATTAACCAAAATATAAAATGATCTAATCGGGTCTCTGATTGCCCTATCATAGAAGATTAATAGTGCATTTTACTCGCCATTCCACGCGCCTAAAGATGCCGCCCAGGCCAGTATGCTATCTGAAATAGGAACGACGTAAATTGAACAAATGTGATAGAATTTCGCTGGATTCTTATATTAACCAAAATATAAAATGAACTAATCGGGTCTCTGATTGCCCTACCCTAGAAGTTTAATAGAGCATTTTACTCGTCATTTCATGCGCTTTGAGATGCCGCCTAGCCCAGTACGCTATCTGAAATAGGAGCGACGTAAATTGAACAAATGTGATAGAATTTCGCTGAATTCTTAAATTAACCATAATATAAAATGATCTAATCGGGTCTCTGCTTGCCCTACCCTAGAAGTTTAATAGTGCATTTCACTCGTCACTTCATGCGCTTTGAGATGCCGCTAAGCCCAATAAGCTATCTGAAATAGGAGCGACGTAAATTGAACAAATGTGATAGAATTTCGCAGAATTCTTATGTTAACCAAAATATAAAATGATCTAATCTGATCTCTGTTCGCCATAGCCTAGAAGTTTAATAGTGCATTTTGTTCGCCATTTCATGTGCTTTGTGTTGCCGCTTAGACCAATACGCTATTTGAAATAGGAGCGACGTAAATTGAACAAATGTGATAGAATTTCCCTGAAATCTTATATTAAACAAAATATAAAATGATCTAATCGGGTCTCTGATTGCTCTATCATAGAAGTTTAGTAGTGCATTTTACTCGCCCTTCCACGTGCTTGAAGATGCCGCCTAGGTCAGTAGGCTATCTGAAATAGGAGCGACGTAAGATGAAGAAATGTGATAGAATTACGCTGAATTCTTATATTAACCGTAATATAAAATGAACTAATCGGGTCTCCGTTTGCCTTATCCTAGAAGTTTAATAGCGCATTTTACGCATCATTTCATGCGATTTGACGGGCCGCTTAGCCCAATACGCTATCTGAAATAGGAGCGACGTATATTGAACAAATGTGATAGAATTTCCGTGAATTCTTATATAAACCTTAATGTAAAATGATCCAATCGGGTCTCTGTTCGCCCTACCCTAGAAGTTTAATAGTGCATTTCACTCGCCATTTCATGCGCTTTGAGGTGCCGCTTAGCCCAATACGCTATCTGAAATAGGAGCGACGTAAATTGAACAAATGCGATAGAATTTCGCTGAATTCTTATTTTAACCTTAATGTAAAATGATCTAATCGGGTCTTTGTTCGCCCTACCCTAGAAGTTTAATAGTGCATTTCACTCGTCATTTCATGCGCTTTGAGTTGCCGCTTAGCCCAATAAGCTATCTGAAATAGGAGCGACGTAAATTGAACAAATGTGATAGAACTTCGCTGAATTCTTATATTAACGGTAATATAAAATGTTCTTATCGGGTCTCTGATTGCCCCACCCTAGAAGTTTAATAGTGCATTTTACTCGGCCTTTCGTGCGCTTTGAGATGCCGCTTAGCCCAATACGCTATCTGAAATAGGAGCGACGTAAATTGAACAAATGTGATAGAATTTCGCTGGATTCTTATATTAACCAAAATATAAAATGAACTAATCGGGTCTCTGTTTGCCCTACCCTAGAAGTTTAATAGAGCATTTTACTCGTCATTTCATGCGCTTTGAGATGCCGCCTAGCCCAGTACGCTATCTGAAATAGGAGCGACGTAAATTGAACAAATGTGATAGAATTTCGCTGAATTCTTTTATTTACCATAATGTTAAATGATCTAATCGGGTCTCTGTTCGCCCTAGCGTAGAAGCTTAATAGTGCATTTTATTCGTCATTTCATGCGCTTTGAGATGCCGCTTAGCCCAATACGCTATCTGAAATAGGAGCTACGCAAATTGAACAAATGCGATAGAATATCGCTGAATACTTATATTAACCATAATATAAAGTGATGTAATCGGGTCTCTGTTCGCCCTACCCAAGAAGTTTAATAGTGCATTTCTCTCGTCATTTCATGCGCTATGAGATGCCGCTTAGCCCAATAGCTATCTGAAATAGGAGCGACGTAAATTGAACAAATGTGATAGAATTTCCCTGAAATCTTATATTAACCGTAATATAAAATGATCTAATCGGGTCTCTGTTTGCATTACCCTCGAAGTTTAATAGAGCATTTTACTCGCCTTTCCACGCGCTTTAAGATGCCGCCTATCCGAGTACGCTATCTGAAATAGGAGCGACGTAAGTTGAACAAATGTGATAGAATAACGCTGAATTCTTATATTAACCGTAATATAAAATGGTCTAATCGGGTCTCCATTTGCCTTATCCTAGAAGTTTAATAATGCATTTTACTCGCCATTTCATGCGCATGGAGATGCCGCTTAGCCCAATACGCTATTTGAAATAGGAGCGATGTAAATTGAACAAATGTGATAGAATTTCGCTGAATTCTTAAATTAACCATAATATGAAATGACCTAATCGGGTCTCTGATTGCCCTATTATAGAAGTTTAATAGTGCATTTTACTCGCCATTCCACGCGCTTTAAGATGCCGCCTAGCCCAATACGCTATCTGCAATAGGAGCGACGTAAAATGAACAAATGTGATAGGATTTCGCTGAATTCTTGAATTAACCATAATATAAAATGATCTAATCGGGTCTATATGTGCCCAACCCTAGAAGCTTAATAGTGCGTTTTACTCGCCATTTCTTGCGCTTTGAGATGCCGCTTAGCCCAATACGCTATCTGAAATAGGAGCGACGTAAATTGAACAAATGTGATAGAATTTCCCTGAAATCTTATATTAACCGTAATATAAAATGATCTAATCGGGTCTCTGTTTGCATTACCCTCGAAGTTTAATAGTGCATTTTACTCGCCTTTCCACGCGCTTTAAGATGCCGCCTATCCGAGTACGCTATCTGAAATAGGAGCGACGTAAGTTGAACAAATGTGATAGAATAACGCTGAATTCTTATATTAACCGTAATATAAAATGGTCTAATCGGGTTTCCATTTGCCTTATCCTACAAGTTTAATACTGCATTTTACTCGCCATTTCATGCCCATGGAGATGCCGCTTAGCCCAATACGCTATTTGAAATAGGAGCGATGTAAATTGACCAATGTTATAGAATTTCGCTGAATTCTTAAATTAACCATAATATGAAATGACCTAATCGGGTCTCTGTTCGCCCTACCCAAGAAGTTTAATAGTGCATTTCTCTCGTCATTTCATCCGCTTTGAGATGCCGCTTAGCCCAATACGCTATCTGAAATAGGAGCGACGTAAATTGAACAAATTTGATAGAATTTCCCTGATATCTTATATTAAACAATACATAAAATGATCTAAACGGGACACTGATTGCCCTACCATAGAAGTTTAGTAGTGCATTTTACTCGCCCTTCCACGCGCTTTAAGATGCCGCCTAGCCCAGTACACTATCTGAAATAGGAGCGACGTATGTTGAACAAATGTGATAGAATTACGCTGAATTCTTATATTAACCGTAATATAAAATGATCTCATCGGGTCTCTGTTTGCCTTACCCTAGAAGTTTAATAGTGCATTTTACTCGCCATTTCATGCGCTTTGAGATGCCGCTTAGCCCAATGCGCTATCTGAAATAGGAGCGACGTAAATTGAACAAATGTGATAGAATTACGCTGAATCCTTATATTAACCAAAATATAAAATGATCTAATCGGGTCTCTGATTGCCCTATTATAGAAGTTTAATAGTGCATTTTACTCGCGCTTTCGTGCGCTTTGAGATGCCGCTTAGCCCAATACGCTATCTGAAATAGGAGCGACGTAAATTGAACAAATGTGATCGAATTTCGCTGAATTCTTATATTAACCAAAATATAAAATGATCTAATCGGGTCTCTGATTGCCCTACGCTAGAAGTTTAATAGTGCATTTTACTCGCCATTTCATGCGCTTTGAGATGCCGCTTAGCCCAATACGCTATCTGAAATAGGAGCGACGTAAATTGAACAAATGTGATAGAATTTCGCTGAATTCTTATATTAACCAAAATATAAAATGATCTAATCGGGTCTCTGATTGCCCTACCCTAGAAGTTTAATAGTGCATTTTACTCGCCATTTCATGCGCTTTGAGATGCCGCTTAGACCAATACGCTATCTGAAATAGGAGCGACGTAAATTAAACAAATGTGATAGAACTTCGCTGAATTCTTATATTAACCATATTATAAAATGATCTAATCGGGTCTCTGATTGCCCTACCCTAGAAGTTTAATAGTGCATTTTACTCACCATTCCACGCGCTTTAAGTTGCCGCCTAGCCCAGTACGCTATCTGAAATAGGAGCTACGTAAGTTGAACAAATGTCACAGAATTACGCTGAATTCTTATATTAACCGTAATATAAAATGATCTAATCGGGTCTCTGATTGCCCTACCCTAGAAGTTTAATAGTGCATTTTACTCGCCATTTCATGCGCTTTGAGATGCCGCTTAGTCCAATACGCTATCTGAAATAGGAGCGACGTAAATTGAACAAATGTGATAGAATTTCGCTGAATTCTTATATTAACCAAAATATAAAATGATCTAATCCGGTCTCTGCTTGCCCTACCCTAGAAGTTGAATAGTGCATTGTACGAGCCATTTCTTGCGCTTTGAGATGCAGCTTAGCCCAATACGCTATCTGAAATAGGAGCGACGTAAATTGAACAAATGTGATAGAATTTCGCTGAATTCTTATTTTAACCTTAATGTAAAATGATCTAATCGGGTCTTTGTTCGCCCTACCCTAGAAGTTTAATAGTGCATTGCACTCGTCATTTCATGCGCTTTGAGATGCCGCCTAGCCCAATACGCTATCTGAAATAGGAGCGACGCAAATTGAACAAATGCGTTAGAATATCGCTGAATTCTTATATTAACCATAATATAAAATGATGTAATCGGGTCTCTGTTCGCCCTATCCAAGAAGTTTAATAGTGCATTTCTCTCGTCATTTCATGCGCTTTGAGATGCCGCTTAGCCCAATAGCTATCTGAAATAGGAGCGACGTAAATTAAACAAATGTGATAGAACTTCGCTGAATTCTTATATTAACCATAATATAAAATGATCTAATCGGGTCTCTGATTGCCCTACCCTAGAAGTTTAATAGTGCATTTTACTCACCATTCCACGCGCTTTATGTTGCCGCCTAGCCCAGTACGCTATCTGAAATAGGAGCTACGTAAGTTGAACAAATGTCACAGAATTACGCTGAATTCTTATATTAACCGTAATATAAAATGATCTAATCGGGTCTCTGTTTGCCTTATCCTAGAAGTTTAATAGTGCATTTTACTCGTCAATTCATGCGCTTTGCGATGCCGCTTAGCCCAATAAGCTATCTGAAATAGGAGCGACGTAAATTGAACAAATGTGATAGAATTTCGCTGAATTCTTATATTAACCAAAATATAAAATGATCTAATCGGGTCTCTGATTGCCCTATCATAGAAGTTTAACAGTGCATTTTACTCGCCATTCCACGCGCTTTAAGTTGCCGCCTAGCCCAGCACGCTATCTGAAATAGGAGCTACGTAAGTTGAACAAATGTCACAGAATTACGCTGAATTCTTATATTAACCGTAATATAAAATGATCTAATCGGGTCTCTGTTTACCTTATACTAGATGTTTAATAGTGCATTTTACTTGCCATTTCTTGCGCTTTGAGATGCCGCTTAGCCCAGTACGCTATCTGAAATAGGAGCGATGTAAATTGAACAAATGTGATAGAATTTCGATGAATTCATTTATTAACCAAAATATAAAATGATCTAATCGGGTCTCTGATTGCCCTACCCTAGAAGTTTAATAGTGCATTTTACTCGCCATTTCTTGCGCTTTGAGATGCCGCTTAGCACAAGTCGCTATCTGAAATAGGAGCGATGTAAATTGAACAAATGTGATAGAATTTGGCTGAATTCTTATATTAACCTTAATGTAAAAGGATCTAATCGGGTCTTTGTTCGCCCTACCCAAGAAATTTAATAGTGCATTTCACTCGTCAATTCATGCGCTTTGCGATGCCGCTTAGCCCAATAAGCTATCTGAAATTGGAGCGACGTATATTGAACAAATGTGATAGAATTTCGCTGAATTCTTATATTAACCAAAATATAAAATGATCTAATCGGGTCTCTGATTGCCCTATCATAGAAGTTTAATAGTGCATTTTACTCGCCATTCCACGCGCTTTAAGATGCCGCCTAGCCCAGTACGCTATCTGAAATAGGAGCTACGTAAGTTGAACGAATGTGACAGAATTACGCTGATTTCTGATTTTAACCTTAATGTAAAATGATCTAATCGGGTCTTTGTTCGCCCTACCCTAGAAGCTTAACAGTGCATTTCACTCGTCTTTCATGCGCTCTGAGTTGCCGCTTAGCCCAATAAGCTATCTGAAATAGGAGCGACGTAAATTGAACAAATGTGATAGAACTTCGCTGAATTCTTATATTAACCGTAATATAAAATGATCTGATCAGGTCTCTGCTTGCCCCACCCTAGAAGTTTAATAGTGCATTTTACTCGCGCTTTCGTGCGCTTTGAGATGCCGCTTAGCCCAATACGCTATCTGAAATAGGAGCGACGTAAATTGAACAAATGTGATAGAATTTCGCTGAATTCTTTTATTTACCATAATGTTAAATGATCTAATCGGGTCTCTGTTCGCCCTAGCGTACAAGCTTAATAGTGCATTTTATTCGTAATTTCATGCGCTTTGAGATGCCGCTTAGCCCAATACGCTATCTGAAATAGGAGCGACGCAAATTGAACAAATGTGATAGAATTTCGCTGAATTCTTATATTAACCATAATATAAAATGATGTAATCGGGTCTCTGTTCGCCCTACCCAAGAAGTTTAATAGTGCATTTCTCTCGTCATTTCATGCGCTTTGAGATGCCGCTTATCCCAATAGCTATCTGAAATAGGAGCGACGTAAATTGAACAAATGTGATAGAATTTCCCTGAAATCTTATATTAACCGTAATATAAAATGATCTAATCGGGTCTCTGTTTGAATTACCCGAGAAGTTTAATAGTGCATTTTACTCGCCATTCCACGCGCTTTAAGATGCCGCCTATCCGAGTACGCTTTCTGAAATAGGAGCGACGTAAGTTGAACAAATGTGATAGAATAACGCTGAATTCTTATATTAACCGTAATATAAAATGGTCTAATCGGGTCTCCCTTTGCCTTATCCTAGAAGTTTATTAGTGCATTTTACTCGCCATTCCACGCGCTTTAAGATACCGCGTAGCCCAGTACGCTATCTGAAATAGGAGCGACGTAAATTGAACAAATGTGATAGAATTTTGCTGAATTCTTTTATTTACCATAATGTTAAATGATCTAATCGGGTCTCTGTTCGCCCTAGCGTACAAGCTGAATAGTGCATTTTATTCGTCATTTCATGCGCTTTGAGATGCCGCTTAGCCCAATACGCTACCTGAAATAGGAGCGACGCAAATTGAACAAATGTGATAGAATTTCGCTGAATTCTTATATTAACCATAATATAAAATGATGTAATCGGGTCTCTGTTTGCATTACCCGAGAAGTTTAATAGTGCATTTTACTCGCCATTCCACGCGCTTTAAGATGCCGCCTATCCGAGTACGCTTTCTGAAATAGGAGCGACGTAAGTTGAACAAATGTGATAGAATAACGCTGAATTCTTATATTAACCGTAATATAAAATGGTCTAATCGGGTCTCCCTTTGCCTTATCCTACAAGTTTAATAGTGCATTTTACTCGCCATTCCACGCGCTTTAAGATACCGCGTAGCCCAGTACGCTATCTGAAATAGGAGCGACGTAAATTGAACAAATGTGATAGAATTTTGCTGAATTCTTTTATTTACCATAATGTTAAATGATCTAATCGGGTCTCTGTTCGCCCTAGCGTACAAGCTTAATAGTGCATTTTATTCGTCATTTCATGCGCTTTGAGATGCCGCTTAGCCCAATACGCTATCTGAAATAGGAGCGACGCAAATTGAACAAATGTGATAGAATTTCGCTGAATTCTTATATTAACCAAAATATAAAATGATCTAATCGGGTCTCTGATTGCCCTATCATAGAAGATTAATAGTGCATTTTACTCGCCATTCCACGCGCCTACAGATGCCGCCCAGGCCAGTATGCTATCTGAAATAGGAACGACGTAAATTGAACAAATGTGATAGAATTTTGCTGAATTCTTAAATTAACCATAATATAAAATGATCTAATCGGGTCTCTGATTGCCCTATCATAGAAGTTTAACAGTGCATTTTACTCGCCATTCCACGCGCTTTAAGTTGTCGCCTAGCCTAGCACGCTATCTGAAATAGGAGCTACGTAAGTTGAACAAATGTCACAGAATCACGCTGCATTCTTATATTAACCGTAATATAAAATGATCTAATCGGGTCTCTGTTTGCCTTATCCTAGAAGTTTAATAGTGCATTTTACTCGCCATTTCATGCGCTTTGAGATGCCGCTTAGCCCAGTACGCTATCTGAAATAGGAGCGATGTAAATTGAACAAATGTGATAGAATTTCGATGATTTCATTTATTAACCAAAATATAAAATGATCTAATCGGGTCTCTGATTGCCCTACCCTAGAAGTTTAATAGCGCATTTTACGCGCCATTTCATGCGCTTTGAGATGCCGCTTAGCCCAGTACGCTATCTGAAATAGGAGCGATGTAAATTGAACAAATGTGACAGAATTACGCCGATTTCTTATATTAACCGTAATATAAAATGATCTAATCGGGTCTCTGTTTGCCTTATCCTAGAAGTTTAATAGTGCATTTTACACGCCATTTCATGCGCTTTGAGATGCCTCTTAGCCCAATACGCTATCTGAAATAGGAGCGACGTAAATTGAACAAATGTGATAGAATTTCGCTGAATTCTTATATTAACCAAAATATAAAATGATCTAATCCGGTCTCTGTTTGTCCTACCTTAGAAGTTTAATAGTGCATTTTACGAGCCATTTCTTGCGCTTTGAGATGCAGCTTAGCCCAAAACGCTATCTGAAATAGGAGCGACGTAAATTGAACAAATGTGATAGAATTTCGCTGAATTCTTATATTAACCGTAATATAAAATGTTCTGATCGGGTCTCTGCTTGCCCCACCCTAGAAGTTTAATAGTGCATTTTACTCGCGCTTTCGTGCGCTTTGAGATGCCGCTTAGCCCAATACGCTATCTGAAATAGGAGCGACGTAAATTGAACAAATGTGATAGAATTTCGCTGAATTCTTATATTAACCAAAATATAAAATGATCTAATCGGGTCTCTGATTGCCCTACGCTAGAAGTTTAATAGTGCATTTTACTCGCCATTTCATGCGCTTTGAGATGCCGCTTAGCCCAATACGCTATCTGAAATAGGAGCGACGTAAATTGAACAAATGTGATAGAATTTCGCTGAATTCTTATATTAACCAAAATATAAAATGATCTAATCGGGTCTCTGATTGCCCTACCCTAGAAGTTTAATAGTGCATTTTACTCGCCATTTCATGCGCTTTGAGATGCCGCTTAGACCAATACGCTATCTGAAATAGGAGCGACGTAAATTAAACAAATGTGATAGAACTTCGCTGAATTCTTATATTAACCATATTATAAAATGATCTAATCGGGTCTCTGATTGCCCTACCCTAGAAGTTTAATAGTGCATTTTACTCACCATTCCACGCGCTTTAAGTTGCCGCCTAGCCCAGTACGCTATCTGAAATAGGAGCTACGTAAGTTGAACAAATGTCACAGAATTACGCTGAATTCTTATATTAACCGTAATATAAAATGATCTAATCGGGTCTCTGATTGCCCTACCCTAGAAGTTTAATAGTGCATTTTACTCGCCATTTCATGCGCTTTGAGATGCCGCTTAGTCCAATACGCTATCTGAAATAGGAGCGACGTAAATTGAACAAATGTGATAGAATTTCGCTGAATTCTTATATTAACCAAAATATAAAATGATCTAATCCGGTCTCTGCTTGCCCTACCCTAGAAGTTGAATAGTGCATTGTACGAGCCATTTCTTGCGCTTTGAGATGCAGCTTAGCCCAATACGCTATCTGAAATAGGAGCGACGTAAATTGAACAAATGTGATAGAATTTCGCTGAATTCTTATTTTAACCTTAATGTAAAATGATCTAATCGGGTCTTTGTTCGCCCTACCCTAGAAGTTTAATAGTGCATTGCACTCGTCATTTCATGCGCTTTGAGTTGCCGCTTAGCCCAATAAGCTATCTGAAATAGGAGCGACGTAAATTGAACAAATGTGATAGAACTTCGCTGAATCCTTATATTAACCGTAATATAAAATGATCTCATCGGGTCTCTGATTGCCCCACCCTAGAAGTTTAATAGTGCATTGCACTCGTCATTTCATGCGCTTTGAGTTGCCGCTTAGCCCAATAAGCTATCTGAAATAGGAGCGACGTAAATTGAACAAATGTGATTGAATTTCGCTGAATTCTTAAATTAACCATAATATGAAATGACTTAATCGGGTCTCTGTTTGCCCTACCCTAGAAGTTTAATAGAGCATTTTACTCGTCATTTCATGCGCTTTGAGATGCCGCCTAGCCCAGTACGCTATCTGAAATAGGAGCGACGTAAATTGAAGAAATGTTATAGAATTTCGCTGAATTCTTTTATTTACCATAATGTTAAATGATCTAATCGGGTCTCTGTTCGCCCTAGCGTAGAAGCTTAATAGTGCATTTTATTCGTCATTTCATGCGCTTTGAGATGCCGCTTAGCCCAATACGCTATCTGAAATAGGAGCGACGCAAATTGAACAAATGCGATAGAATATCGTTGAATTCTTATATTAAGCATAATATAAAATGATGTAATCGGGTCTCTGTTCGCCCTATCCAAGAAGTTTAATAGTGCATTTCTCTCGTCATTTCATGCGCTTTGAGATGCCGCTTAGCCCAATAGCTATCTGAAATAGGAGCGACGTAAATTAAACAAATGTGATAGAATTTCGCTGAATTCTTATATTAACCAAAATATAAAATGTTCTAATCGGGTCTCTGATTGCCCTATCATAGAAGTTTAATAGTGCATTTTACTCGCCATTCCACGCGCTTTAAGATGCCGCCTAGCCCAGTACGCTATCTGAAATAGGAGCTACGTAAGTTGAACGAATGTGACAGAATTACGCTGATTTCTTATATTAACCGTAATATAAAATGATCTAATCGGGTCTGTGTTTGCCTTATCCTAGAAGTTTAATAGTGCATTTTACTCGCCATTTCATGCGCTCTGAGATGCCTCTTAGCCCAATACGCTATCTGAAATAGGAGCGACGTAAATTGAACAAATGTGATAGAATTTCGCTGAATTCTTATATTAACCAAAATATAAAATGATCTAATCCGGTCGCTGTTTGCCCTACCCTAGAAGTTTAATAGTGCATTTTACGAGCCATTTCTTGCGCTTTGAGATGCAGCTTAGCCCAATACGCTATCTGAAATAGGAGCGACGTAAATTGAACAAATGTGATAGAATTTCGCTGAATTCTTATTTTAACCTTAATGTAAAATGATCTAATCGGGTCTTTGTTCGCCCTACCCTAGAAGCTTAACAGTGCATTTCACTCGTCTTTCATGCGCTCTGAGTTGCCGCTTAGACCAATAAGCTATCTGAAATAGGAGCGACGTAAATTGAACAAATGTGATAGAACTTCGCTGAATTCTTATATTAACCGTAATATAAAATGATCTGATCAGGTCTCTACTTGCCCCACCCTAGAAGTTTAATAGTGCATTTTACTCGCGCTTTCGTGCGCTTTGAGATGCCGCTTAGCCCAATACGCTATCTGAAATAGGAGCGACGTAAATTGAACAAATGTGATAGAATTTCGCTGAATTCTTTTATTTACCATAATGTTAAATGATCTAATCGGGTCTCTGTTCGCCCTAGCGTACAAGCTTAATAGTGCATTTTATTCGTCATTTCATGCGCTTTGAGATGCCGCTTAGCCCAATACGCTATCTGAAATAGGAGCGACGCAAATTGAACAAATGTGATAGAATTTCGCTGAATTCTTATATTAACCATAATATAAAATGATGTAATCCGGTCTCTGTTCGCCCTACCCAAGAAGTTTAATAGTGCATTTTACTCGCCATTCCACGCGCTTTAAGATGCCGCCTATCCGAGTACGCTTTCTGAAATAGGAGCGACGTAAGTTGAACAAATGTGATAGAATAACGCTGAATTCTTATATTAACCGTAATATAAAATGGTCTAATCGGGTCTCCCTTTGCCTTATCCTAGAAGTTTAATAGTGCATTTTACTCGCCATTCCACGCGCTTTAAGATACCGCGTAGCCCAGTACGCTATCTGAAATAGGAGCGACGTAAATTGAACAAATGTGATAGAATTTTGCTGAATTCTTTTATTTACCATAATGTTAAATGATCTAATCGGGTCTCTGTTCGCCCTACCCTAGGAGTTTAATAGTGCATTTTACTCGCCATTTCATGCGCTTTGAGATGCCGCTTAGCCCAATACGCTATCTGAAATATGAGCGACACGAATTGAACAAATGTGATAGAATTTCCCTGAATTCTTATATTAACCTTAATGTAAAATGATCTAATCGGGTCTCTGTTCGGCCTATCCTTGAAGTTTAATAGTGCATTTCACTCGTCATTTCATGCGCTTTGAGATGCCGGTTAGACCAATACGCTATCTGAAATAGGAGCGACGTAAATTAAACAAATGTGATAGAACTTCGCTGAATTCTTATATTAACCATATTATAAAATGATCTAATCGGGTCTCTGATTGCCCTACCCTAGAAGTTTAATAGTGCATTTTACTCACCATTCCACGCGCTTTAAGTTGCCGCCTAGCCCAGTACGCTATCTGAAATAGGAGCTACGTAAGTTGAACAAATGTCACAGAATTACGCTGAATTCTTATATTAACCAAAATATAAAATGATCTAATCCGGTCTCTGCTTGCCCTTCCCTAGAAGTTGAATAGTGCATTGTACGAGCCATTTCTTGCGCTTTGAGATGCAGCTTAGCCCAATACGCTATCTGAAATAGGAGCGACGTAAATTGAACAAATGTGATAGAATTTCGCTGAATTCTTATTTTAACCTTAATGTAAAATGATCTAATCGGGTCTTTGTTCGCCCTACCCTAGAAGTTTAATAGTGCATTGCACTCGTCATTTCATGCGCTTTGAGTTGCCGCTTAGCCCAATAAGCTATCTGAAATAGGAGCGACGTAAATTGAACAAATGTGATAGAACTTCCCTGAATTCTTATATTAACCGTAATATAAAATGATCTCATCGGGTCTCTGATTGCCCCACCCTAGAAGTTTAATAGTGCATTTCATTCGTCATTTCATGCGCTTTGAGTTGCCGCTTAGCCCAATACGCTATCTGAAATAGGAGCGACGTAAATTGAACAAATGTGATAGAATTTCGCTGAATTCTTTTATTTACCATAATGTTAAATGATCTAATCGGGTCTCTGTTCGCCCTAGCGTACAAGCTTAATAGTGCATTTTATTCGTCATTTCATGCGCTTTGAGATGCCGCTTAGCCCAATACGCTATCTGAAATAGGAGCGACGCAAATTGAACAAATGTGATAGAATTTCGCTGAATTCTTATATTAACCATAATATAAAATGATGTAATCCGGTCTCTGTTCGCCCTACCCAAGAAGTTTAATAGTGCATTTTACTCGCCATTCCACGCGCTTTAAGATGCCGCCTATCCGAGTACGCTATCTGAAATAGGAGCGACGTAAATTGAACAAATGTGATAGAATTTCCCTGAAATCTTATATTAATCAAAATAGAAAATGATCTACTCGGGTCTCTGATTGCCCTATCATAGAAGATTAGTAGTGCATTTTACTCGCCATTCCTCGCGCTTTAAGATACCGCCTAGCCCAGTACGCTATCTGAAATAGGAGCGACGTAAATTGAACAAATGTGATAGAATTTTGCTGAATTCTTAAATTAACCATAATATAAAATGATCTAATCGGGTCTCTGTTTGCCCTACCCTAGTAGTTTAATAGTGCATTTTACTCGCCATTTCATGCGCTTTGAGATGCCGCTTAACCCAATACGCTGTCTGAAATAGGAGCAACGAAAGTTGAACAAATGTGATAGAATTTCGCTGAATTATTTTATTAACCAGAATGTAAAATGATCTAATCGGGTCTCTGTTCGCCCTAGCCTAGAAGTTTAATAGTGCATTTTATTCGCCATTTCATGCGCTTTGAGATGCCGCGTAGCCCAATACGCTACCTGAAATAGGAGAGACGTAAATTGAACAAATGTGATAGAATTTCCCTGAATTCTTATATTAACCTTAATGTAAAATGATCTAATCGGGTCTCTGTTCGCCCTACCCTAGAAGTTTAATAGTGCATTTCACTCGTCATTTCATGCGCTTTCAGTTGCCGCTTAGCCCAATACGCTAGCTGAAATAGGAGCGACGTAAATTGAACAAATGTGATAGAATTTCCCTGAAATCTTATATTAAACAAAATATAAAATGATCTAATCGGGTCTCTGATTGCCCTATCATAGAAGTTTAGTAGTGCATTTTACTCGCCATTCCACGCGCTTTAAGATGCCGCCTAGCCCAGTACGCTATCTGAAATAGGAGCGACGTAACTTGAACGAATGTGATAGAATTACGCTGCATTCTTATATTAACCAAAATATAAAATGATCTAATCGGGTCTCTGATTGCCCTACCCTAGAAGTTTAATAGTGCATTATACTCGTCATTTCATTCGCTTTGAGATGCCGCTTAGCCGAATACGCTATCTGAAATAGGAGCGACGTAAATTGAACAAATGTGATAGAATTTCCCTGAAATCTTATATTAATCAAAATAGAAAATGATCTACTCGGGTCTCTGATTGCCCTATCATAGAAGATTAGTAGTGCATTTTACTCGCCATTCCACGCGCTTTAAGATACCGCCTAGCCCAGTACGCTATCTGAAATAGGAGCGACGTAAATTCAACAAGTGTGATAGAATCTTGCTGAATTCTTAATTTAACCATAATATAAAATGATCTAATCGGGTCTCTGTTTGCCCTACCCTAGGAGTTTAATAGTGCATTTTACTCGCCATTTCATGCGCTTTGAGATGCCGCTTAGCCCAATACGCTATCTGAAATATGAGGGACACGAATTGAACAAATGTGATAGAATTTCCCTGAATTCTTATATTAACCATAATGTAAAATGATCTAATCGGGTCTCTGTTCGGCCTATCCTTGAAGTTTAATAGTGCATTTCACTCGTCATTTCATGCGCTTTCAGTTGCCGCTTAGCCCAATACGCTATCTGAAATAGGAGCGACGTAAATTGAACAAATGTGATAGAATTTCCCTGAAATCTTATATTAAACAAAATATAAAATGATCTAATCGCGTCTCTGATTGCCCTATCATACAAGTTTAATAGTGCATTTTTCTCGCCATTCCACGCGCTTTAAGATGCCGGCCAGCCCAGTACGCTATCTGAAATAGGAGCGACGTAATTTGAAGAAATGTGATAGAATTACGCTGAATTCTTATATTAACCGTAATATAAAATGATCTAATCGGGTCTCCGTTTGCCCTACCCTAGAAGTTTAATAGTCCATTTTATTCGCCATTTCATGCGCTTTGAGATGCCGGTTAGCCCAATACGCTAACTGAAATAGGAGCGACGTAAATAGAACAAATGTGATAGGATTTCCCTGAAATCTTATATTAAACAAAATATAAAATGATCTAATCGGGTCTCTGACTGCCCTATCATAGAAGTTTAACAGTGCATTTTACTCGCCATTCCACGCGCTTTAAGATGCCGCCTAGTCCAGTACGCTATCTGAAATAGGAGCGACGTAAATTCAACAAATGTGATAGAATTTTGCTGAATTCTTAAATTAACCATAATATAAAATGATCTAATCGGGTCTCTGTTTGCCCTACCCTAGAAGTTTAATAGTGCATTTTACGCGCCATTTCATGCGCTTTGCGATGCCGCTTAACCCAATACGCTATCTGAAATAGGAGCAACGAAAGTTGATCAAATGTGATAGAATTTCGCTGAATTATTTTATTAACCAGAATGTAAAATGATCTAATCGGGTCTCTGTTCGCCCTAGCCTAGAAGTTTAATAGTGCATTTTATTCGCCATTTCATGCGCTTTGTGATGCCGCGTAGCCCAATACGCTATCTGAAATAGGAGCGACGTAAATTGAACAAATGTGATAGAATTTCCCTGAATTATTATATTAACCTTAATGTAAAATGATATAATCGGGTCTCTGTTCGCCCTACCCTAGAAGTTTAATAGTGCATTTTAGTCGCCATTTCATGCGCTTTGAGATCCGGCTTAGCCCAATACTCTATCTGAAATAGGAGCGACGTAAATTGAACAAATGTGATAGAATTTCCCTGAAATCTTATATTAATCAAAATATAAAATGATCTACACGGGTCTCTGATTGCCCTATCATAGAAGATTAGTAGTGCATTTTACTCGCCATTCCATGCGCTTTGAGATGCCGCCTAGCCCAGTACGCTATCTGAAATGGGAGCGTCGTAACTTGAACAAATGTGATAGAATTACGCTGAATTCTTATATTAACCGTAATATAAAATGATCTAATCGGGTCTCTGTTTGCCTTATCCTAGAAGTTTAATAGCGCATTTGACTCGCCATTTCATGCGCTTTGAGATGCCGCTTAGCCCAATACGCTATCTGGAATGGGAGCGACGTAAATTGAACAAATGTGATAGAATTTTCGTGAATCCTTATATTAACCTTAATCTAAAATGATCCAAACGGGTCTCTGTTCGCCCTACCATAGAAGTCTAATAGTGCATTTCACTCGCCATTTCATGCGCCTTGAGATGCCGCTTAGCCCAATACGCTATCTGAAATAGGAGCGACGTAAGTTGAACAAATGTGATACAATTACGCTGAATTCTTTTATTAACCATAATGTAAAATGATCTGCTCGGGTCTCTGTTCGCCCTAGCCTAGAAGTTTAATAGTGCATTTTATTCGCCATTTCATGCGCTTTGAGATGCCGCTTAGCCAAATACGCTATCTGAAATTGGAGCGACGTAAATGGAACAAATGTGATAGAATTTCGCTGAATTCTTAAATTAACCATAATATAAAATGATCTAATAGGGTCTCTGTTTGCCCTACCCTAGGAGTTTAATAGTGCATTTTACTCACCATTTCATGCGTTTTGAGATGCCGCTTAGCCCAATACGCTATCTGAAATTTGAGCGACACGAATTGAACAAATGTGATAGAATTTCCCTGAATTCTTATATTAACCTTAATGTAAAATGATCTAATCGGGTCTCTGTTCGCCCAACCCTAGAAGTTTAATAGTGCATTTCACTCGTCATTTCATGCGCTTTCAGTTGCCGCTTAGCCCAATACGCTATCTGAAATAGGAGCGACGTAAATTGAACAAATGTGATAGAATTTCCCTGAAATCTTATATTGAACAAAATATAAAATGATCTAATCGCGTCTCTGATTGCCCTATCGTACAAGTTTAATAGTGCATTTTACTCGCCATTCCACGCGCTTTAAGATGCCGGCTAGCCCAGTACGCTATCTGAAATAGGAGCGACGTAATTTGAAGAAATGTGATAGAATTACGCTGAATTCTTATATTAACCGTAATATAAAATGATCTAATCGGGTCTCCGTTTGCCCTACCCTAGAAGTTTAATAGTCCATTTTATTCGCCATTTCATGCGCTTTGAGATACCGGTTAGCCCAATACCCTAACTGAAATAGGAGCGACGTAGATAGAACAAATGTGATAGAATTTCCCTGAAATCTTATATTAATCAAAATATAAAATGATCTACTCGGGTCTCTGATTGCCCTATCATAGAAGATTAGTAGTGCATTTTACTCGCCATTCCATGCGCTTTGAGATGCCGCCTAGCCCAGTACGCTATCTGAAATAGGAGCGTCGTAACTTGAACAAATGTGATAGAATTACGCTGAATTCTTATATTAACCGTAATATAAAATGATCTAATCGGGTCTCTGTTTGCCTTATCCTAGAAGTTTAATAGCGCATTTGACTCGCCATTTCATGCGCTTTGAGATGCCGCTTAGCCCAATACGCTATCTGGAATGGGAGCGACGTAAATTGAACAAATGTGATAGAATTTTCGTGAATCCTTATATTAACCTTAATGTAAAATGATCCAAACGGGTCTCTGTTCGCCCTACCATAGAAGTCTAATAGTGCATTTCTCTCTCCATTTCATGCGCCTTGAGATGCCGCTTAGCCCAATACGCTATCTGAAATAGGAGCGACGTAAGTTGAACAAATGTGATACAATTACGCTGAATTCTTTTATTAACCATAATGTAAAATGATCTGCTCGGGTCTCTGTTCGCCCTAGCCTAGAAGTTTAATAGTGCATTTTATTCGCCATTTCATGCGCTTTGAGATGCCGCTTAGCCAAATGCGCTATCTGAAATTGGAGCGACGTAAATGGAACAAATGTGATAGAATTTCGCTGAATTCTTAAATTAACCATAATATAAAATGATCTAATAGGGTCTCTGTTTGCCCTACCCTAGGAGTTTAATAGTGCATTTTACTCACCATTTCATGCGTTTTGAGATGCCGCTTAGCCCAATACGCTATCTGAAATTTGAGCGACACGAATTGAACAAATGTGATAGAATTTCCCTGAATTCTTATATTAACCTTAATGTAAAATGATCTAATCGGGTCTCTGTTCGCCCAACCCTAGAAGTTTAATAGTGCATTTCACTCGTCATTTCATGCGCTTTCAGTTGCCGCTTAGCCCAATACGCTATCTGAAATAGGAGCGACGTAAATTGAACAAATGTGATAGAATTTCCCTGAAATCTTATATTGAACAAAATATAAAATGATCTAATCGCGTCTCTGATTGCCCTATCGTACAAGTTTAATAGTGCATTTTACTCGCCATTCCACGCGCTTTAAGATGCCGGCTAGCCCAGTACGCTATCTGAAATAGGAGCGACGTAATTTGAAGAAATGTGATAGAATTACGCTGAATTCTTATATTAACCGTAATATAAAATGATCTAATCGGGTCTCCGTTTGCCCTACCCTAGAAGTTTAATAGTCCATTTTATTCGCCATTTCATGCGCTTTGAGATACCGGTTAGCCCAATACCCTAACTGAAATAGGAGCGACGTAGATAGAACAAATGTGATAGGATTTCCCTGAAATCTTATATTAAACAAAATATAAAATGATCTAATCGGGTCTCTGACTGCCCTATCATAGAAGTTTTACAGTGCATTTTACTCGCCATTCCACGCGCTTTAAGATGCCGCCTAGCCCAGTACGCTATCTGAAATAGGAGCGACGTAAATTCAACAAATGTGATAGAATCTTGCTGAATTCTTAAATTAACCATAATATAAAATGATCTAATCGGGTCTCTGTTTGCCCTACCCTAGGAGTTAGTAGTGCATTTTACTCGCCATTTCATGCGCTTTGAGATGCCGCTTAGCCCAATTCGCTATCTGAAATATGAGCGACACGAATTGAACAAATGTGATAGAATTTCCCTGAAATCTTGTATTAAACAAAATATAAAATGATCTAATCGCGTCTCTGATTGCCCCATCATACAAGTTTAATAGTGTATTTTACTCGCCACTCCACGCGCTTTAGGATGCCGCCTAGCCCAGTACGCTATCCGAAATAGGAGCGACGTAAATTGAACAAATGTGATAGAATTTTGCTGAATTCTTAAATTAACCATAATATAAAATGATCTAATCGGGTCTCTGTTTGCCCTACCCTAGAAGTTTAATAGTGCATTTTACTCGCCATTTCATGCGCTTTGAGATGCCGCTTAACCCAATACGCTATCTGAAATAGGAGCAACGAAAGTTGAACAAATGTGATAGAATTTCGCTGAATTATTTTATTAACCAGAATGTAAAATGATCTAATCGGTTCTCTGTTCGCCCTAGCCTAGAAGTTTAATAGTGCATTTTGTTCGCCATTTCATGCGCTTTGTGATGCCGCGTAGCCCAATACGCTATCTGAAATAGGAGCGACGTAAATTGAACAAATGTGATAGAATTTCCCTGAATTCTTATATTAACCTTAATGTAAAATGATCTAATCGGGTCTCTGTTCGCCCTACCCTAGAAGTTTAATAGTGCATTTCACTCGTCATTTCATGCGCTTTCAGTTGCCGCTTAGTCCAATACGCTATCTGAAATAGGAGCGACGTAAATTGAACAAATGTGATAGAATTTCCCTGAAATCTTATATTAAACAAAATATAAAATGATCTAATCGGGTCTCTGATTGCCCTATCATAGAAGATTAGTAGTGCATTTTACTCGCCATTCCACGCGCTTTTAGATGCCGCCTAGCCCAGTACGCTATCTGAAATAGGAGCGACGTAACTTGAACAAATGTGATAGAATTACGCTGCATTCTTATATTAACCGTAATATAAAATGATCTAATCTGGTATCTGTTTGCCTTATCCTAGAAGTTTAATAGTGCATTATACTCGCCATTTCATGCGCTTCGAGATGCCGCTTAGCTCAATACGCTATCTGAAATACGAGCGACGAAGGTTGAACAAATGTGATAGAATTTCGCTGAATTATTTTATTAACCAGAATGTAAAATGATCTAGTCTGGTCTCTGTTCGCCCTACCATAGAAGTCTTATAGTGCATTTCACTCGCCATTTCATGCGCTTTGAGATGCCGCTTAGCCCAATACGCTATCTGAAATAGGAGCGACCTAAATTGAACGAATGTGATAGAATTTTGCTGAATTCTTAAATTAACCATAATATAAAATGATCTAATCGGGTCTCTGCTTGCCCTACCCTAGAAGTTTAATAGTGCATTTTACTCGTCATTTCATGCGCTTTAAGATGCCGCCTATCCGAGTACGCTATCTGAAATAGGAGCGACGTAAATTGAACAAATGTGATAGAATTTCCCTGAAATCTTATATTAATCAAAATAGAAAATGATCTACTCGGGTCTCTGATTGCCCTATCATAGAAGATTAGTAGTGCATTTTACTCGCCATTCCTCGCGCTTTAAGATACCGCCTAGCCCAGTACGCTATCTGAAATAGGAGCGACGTAAATTGAACAAATGTGATAGAATTTTGCTGAATTCTTAAATTAACCATAATATAAAATGATCTAATCGGGTCTCTGTTTGCCCTACCCTAGTAGTTTAATAGTGCATTTTACTCGCCATTTCATGCGCTTTGAGATGCCGCTTAACCCAATACGCTGTCTGAAATAGGAGCAACGAAAGTTGAACAAATGTGATAGAATTTCGCTGAATTATTTTATTAACCAGAATGTAAAATGATCTAATCGGGTCTCTGTTCGCCCTAGCCTAGAAGTTTAATAGTGCATTTTATTCGCCATTTCATGCGCTTTGAGATGCCGCGTAGCCCAATACGCTACCTGAAATAGGAGAGACGTAAATTGAACAAATGTGATAGAATTTCCCTGAATTCTTATATTAACCTTAATGTAAAATGATCTAATCGGGTCTCTGTTCGCCCTACCCTAGAAGTTTAATAGTGCATTTCACTCGTCATTTCATGCGCTTTCAGTTGCCGCTTAGCCCAATACGCTAGCTGAAATAGGAGCGACGTAAATTGAACAAATGTGATAGAATTTCCCTGAAATCTTATATTAAACAAAATATAAAATGATCTAATCGGGTCTCTGATTGCCCTATCATAGAAGTTTAGTAGTGCATTTTACTCGCCATTCCACGCGCTTTAAGATGCCGCCTAGCCCAGTACGCTACCTGAAATAGGAGCGACGTAACTTGAACGAATGTGATAGAATTACGCTGCATTCTTATATTAACCAAAATATAAAATGATCTAATCGGGTCTCTGATTGCCCTACCCTAGAAGTTTAATAGTGCATTATACTCGTCATTTCATTCGCTTTGAGATGCCGCTTAGCCGAATACGCTATCTGAAATAGGAGCGACGTAAATTGAACAAATGTGATAGAATTTCCCTGAAATCTTATATTAATCAAAATAGAAAATGATCTACTCGGGTCTCTGATTGCCCTATCATAGAAGATTAGTAGTGCATTTTACTCGCCATTCCACGCGCTTTAAGATACCGCCTAGCCCAGTACGCTATCTGAAATAGGAGCGACGTAAATTCAACAAATGTGATAGAATCTTGCTGAATTCTTAATTTAACCATAATATAAAATGATCTAATCGGGTCTCTGTTTGCCCACCCTAGGAGTTTAATAGTGCATTTTACTCGCCATTTCATGCGCTTTGAGATGCCGCTTAGCCCAATACGCTATCTGAAATATGAGGGACACGAATTGAACAAATGTGATAGAATTTCCCTGAATTCTTATATTAACCATAATGTAAAATGATCTAATCGGGTCTCTGTTCGGCCTATCCTTGAAGTTTAATAGTGCATTTCACTCGTCATTTCATGCGCTTTCAGTTGCCGCTTAGCCCAATACGCTATCTGAAATAGGAGCGACGTAAATTGAACAAATGTGATAGAATTTCCCTGAAATCTTATATTAAACAAAATATAAAATGATCTAATCGCGTCTCTGATTGCCCTATCATACAAGTTTAATAGTGCATTTTTCTCGCCATTCCACGCGCTTTAAGATGCCGGCCAGCCCAGTACGCTATCTGAAATAGGAGCGACGTAATTTGAAGAAATGTGATAGAATTACGCTGAATTCTTATATTAACCGTAATATAAAATGATCTAATCGGGTCTCCGTTTGCCCTACCCTAGAAGTTTAATAGTCCATTTTATTCGCCATTTCATGCGCTTTGAGATGCCGGTTAGCCCAATACGCTAACTGAAATAGGAGCGACGTAAATAGAACAAATGTGATAGGATTTCCCTGAAATCTTATATTAAACAAAATATAAAATGATCTAATCGGGTCTCTGACTGCCCTATCATAGAAGTTTAACAGTGCATTTTACTCGCCATTCCACGCGCTTTAAGATGCCGCCTAGTCCAGTACGCTATCTGAAATAGGAGCGACGTAAATTCAACAAATGTGATAGAATCTTGCTGAATTCTTAAATTAACCATAATATAAAATGATCTAATCGGGTCTCTGTTTGCCCTACCCTAGGAGTTTAATAGTACATTTTACTCGCCATTTCATTCGCTTTCAGATGCCGCTTAGCCCAATACGCTATCTGAAATATGAGCGACACGAATTGAACAAATGTGATAGAATTTCCCTGAAATCTTGTATTAAACAAAATATAAAATGATCTAATCGCGTCTCTGATTGCCCTATCATACAAGTTTAATAGTGCATTTTACTCGCCACTCCACGCGCTTTAGGATGCCGCCTAGCCCAGTACGCTATCCGAAATAGGAGCGACGTAAATTGAACAAATGTGATAGAATTTTGCTGAATTCTTAAATTAACCATAATATAAAATGATCTAATCGGGTCTCTGTTTGCCCTACCCTAGAAGTTTAATAGTGCATTATACTCGTCATTTCATTCGCTTTGAGATGCCGCTTAGCCGAATACGCTATCTGAAATAGGAGCGACGTAAATTGAACAAATGTGATAGAATTTCCCTGAAATCTTATATTAATCAAAATAGAAAATGATCTACTCGGGTCTCTGATTGCCCTATCATAGAAGATTAGTAGTGCATTTTACTCGCCATTCCACGCGCTTTAAGATACCGCCTAGCCCAGTACGCTATCTGAAATAGGAGCGACGTAAATTCAACAAATGTGATAGAATCTTGCTGAATTCTTAATTTAACCATAATATAAAATGATCTAATCGGGTCTCTGTTTGCCCTACCCTAGGAGTTTAATAGTGCATTTTACTCGCCATTTCATGCGCTTTGAGATGCCGCTTAGCCCAATACGCTATCTGAAATATGAGGGACACGAATTGAACAAATGTGATAGAATTTCCCTGAATTCTTATATTAACCATAATGTAAAATGATCTAATCGGGTCTCTGTTCGGCCTATCCTTGAAGTTTAATAGTGCATTTCACTCGTCATTTCATGCGCTTTCAGTTGCCGCTTAGCCCAATACGCTATCTGAAATAGGAGCGACGTAAATTGAACAAATGTGATAGAATTTCCCTGAAATCTTATATTAAACAAAATATAAAATGATCTAATCGCGTCTCTGATTGCCCTATCATACAAGTTTAATAGTGCATTTTTCTCGCCATTCCACGCGCTTTAAGATGCCGGCCAGCCCAGTACGCTATCTGAAATAGGAGCGACGTAAATTCAACAAATGTGATAGAATCTTGCTGAATTCTTAAATTAACCATAATATAAAATGATCTAATCGGGTCTCTGTTTGCCCTACCCTAGGAGTTTAATAGTACATTTTACTCGCCATTTCATTCGCTTTCAGATGCCGCTTAGCCCAATACGCTATCTGAAATATGAGCGACACGAATTGAACAAATGTGATAGAATTTCCCTGAAATCTTGTATTAAACAAAATATAAAATGATCTAATCGCGTCTCTGATTGCCCTATCATACAAGTTTAATAGTGCATTTTACTCGCCACTCCACGCGCTTTAGGATGCCGCCTAGCCCAGTACGCTATCCGAAATAGGAGCGACGTAAATTGAACAAATGTGATAGAATTTTGCTGAATTCTTAAATTAACCATAATATAAAATGATCTAATCGGGTCTCTGTTTGCCCTACCCTAGAAGTTTAATAGTGCATTTTACGCGCCATTTCATGCGCTTTGAGATGCCGCTTAACCCAATACGCTATCTGAAATAGGAGCAACGAAAGTTGATCAAATGTGATAGAATTTCGCTGAATTATTTTATTAACCAGAATGTAAAATGATCTAATCGGGTCTCTGTTCGCCCTAGCCTAGAAGTTTAATAGTGCATTTTATTCGCCATTTCATGCGCTTTGTGATGCCGCGTAGCCCAATACGCTATCTGAAATAGGAGCGACGTAAATTGAACAAATGTGATAGAATTTCCCTGAATTATTATATTAACCTTAATGTAAAATGATATAATCGGGTCTCTGTTCGCCCTACCCTAGAAGTTTAATAGTGCATTTTAGTCGCCATTTCATGCGCTTTGAGATCCGGCTTAGCCCAATACTCTATCTGAAATAGGAGCGACGTAAATTGAACAAATGTGATAGAATTTCCCTGAAATCTTATATTAATCAAAATATAAAATGATCTACTCGGGTCTCTGATTGCCCTATCATAGAAGATTAGTAGTGCATTTTACTCGCCATTCCATGCGCTTTGAGATGCCGCCTAGCCCAGTACGCTATCTGAAATGGGAGCGTCGTAACTTGAACAAATGTGATAGAATTACGCTGAATTCTTATATTAACCGTAATATAAAATGATCTAATCGGGTCTCTGTTTGCCTTATCCTAGAAGTTTAATAGCGCATTTGACTCGCCATTTCATGCGCTTTGAGATGCCGCTTAGCCCAATACGCTATCTGGAATGGGAGCGACGTAAATTGAACAAATGTGATAGAATTTTCGTGAATCCTTATATTAACCTTAATCTAAAATGATCCAAACGGGTCTCTGTTCGCCCTACCATAGAAGTCTAATAGTGCATTTCACTCGCCATTTCATGCGCCTTGCGATGCCGCTTAGCCCAATACGCTATCTGAAATAGGAGCGACGTAAGTTGAACAAATGTGATACAATTACGCTGAATTCTTTTATTAACCATAATGTAAAATGATCTGCTCGGGTCTCTGTTCGCCCTAGCCTAGAAGTTTAATAGTGCATTTTATTCGCCATTTCATGCGCTTTGAGATGCCGCTTAGCCAAATACGCTATCTGAAATTGGAGCGACGTAAATGGAACAAATGTGATAGAATTTCGCTGAATTCTTAAATTAACCATAATATAAAATGATCTAATAGGGTCTCTGTTTGCCCTACCCTAGGAGTTTAATAGTGCATTTTACTCACCATTTCATGCGTTTTGAGATGCCGCTTAGCCCAATACGCTATCTGAAATTTGAGCGACACGAATTGAACAAATGTGATAGAATTTCCCTGAATTCTTATATTAACCTTAATGTAAAATGATCTAATCGGGTCTCTGTTCGCCCAACCCTAGAAGTTTAATAGTGCATTTCACTCGTCATTTCATGCGCTTTCAGTTGCCGCTTAGCCCAATACGCTATCTGAAATAGGAGCGACGTAAATTGAACAAATGTGATAGAATTTCCCTGAAATCTTATATTGAACAAAATATAAAATGATCTAATCGCGTCTCTGATTGCCCTACCGTACAAGTTTAATAGTGCATTTTACTCGCCATTCCACGCGCTTTAAGATGCCGGCTAGCCCAGTACGCTATCTGAAATAGGAGCGACGTAATTTGAAGAAATGTGATAGAATTACGCTGAATTCTTATATTAACCGTAATATAAAATGATCTAATCGGGTCTCCGTTTGCCCTACCCTAGAAGTTTAATAGTCCATTTTATTCGCCATTCCATGCGCTTTGAGATACCGGTTAGCCCAATACCCTAACTGAAATAGGAGCGACGTAGATAGAACAAATGTGATAGAATTTCCCTGAAATCTTATATTAATCAAAATATAAAATGATCTACTCGGGTCTCTGATTGCCCTATCATAGAAGATTAGTAGTGCATTTTACTCGCCATTCCATGCGCTTTGAGATGCCGCCTAGCCCAGTACGCTATCTGAAATAGGAGCGTCGTAACTTGAACAAATGTGATAGAATTACGCTGAATTCTTATATTAACCGTAATATAAAATGATCTAATCGGGTCTCTGTTTGCCTTATCCTAGAAGTTTAATAGCGCATTTGACTCGCCATTTCATGCGCTTTGAGATGCCGCTTAGCCCAATACGCTATCTGGAATGGGAGCGACGTAAATTGAACAAATGTGATAGAATTTTCGTGAATCCTTATATTAACCTTAATGTAAAATGATCCAAACGGGTCTCTGTTCGCCCTACCATAGAAGTCTAATAGTGCATTTCACTCGCCATTTCATGCGCCTTGAGATGCCGCTTAGCCCAATACGCTATCTGAAATAGGAGCGACGTAAGTTGAACAAATGTGATACAATTACGCTGAATTCTTTTATTAACCATAATGTAAAATGATCTGCTCGGGTCTCTGTTCGCCCTAGCCTAGAAGTTTAATAGTGCATTTTATTCGCCATTTCATGCGCTTTGAGATGCCGCTTAGCCAAATGCGCTATCTGAAATTGGAGCGACGTAAATGGAACAAATGTGATAGAATTTCGCTGAATTCTTAAATTAACCATAATATAAAATGATCTAATAGGGTCTCTGTTTGCCCTACCCTAGGAGTTTAATAGTGCATTTTACTCACCATTTCATGCGTTTTGAGATGCCGCTTAGCCCAATACGCTATCTGAAATTTGAGCGACACGAATTGAACAAATGTGATAGAATTTCCCTGAATTCTTATATTAACCTTAATGTAAAATGATCTAATCGGGTCTCTGTTCGCCCAACCCTAGAAGTTTAATAGTGCATTTCACTCGTCATTTCATGCGCTTTCAGTTGCCGCTTAGCCCAATACGCTATCTGAAATAGGAGCGACGTAAATTGAACAAATGTGATAGAATTTCCCTGAAATCTTATATTGAACAAAATATAAAATGATCTAATCGCGTCTCTGATTGCCCTATCGTACAAGTTTAATAGTGCATTTTACTCGCCATTCCACGCGCTTTAAGATGCCGGCTAGCCCAGTACGCTATCTGAAATAGGAGCGACGTAATTTGAAGAAATGTGATAGAATTACGCTGAATTCTTATATTAACCGTAATATAAAATGATCTAATCGGGTCTCCGTTTGCCCTACCCTAGAAGTTTAATAGACCATTTTATTCGCCATTTCATGCGCTTTGAGATACCGGTTAGCCCAATACCCTAACTGAAATAGGAGCGACGTAGATAGAACAAATGTGATAGGATTTCCCTGAAATCTTATATTAAACAAAATATAAAATGATCTAATCGGGTCTCTGACTGCCCTATCATAGAAGTTTTACAGTGCATTTTACTCGCCATTCCACGCGCTTTAAGATGCCGCCTAGCCCAGTACGCTATCTGAAATAGGAGCGACGTAAATTCAACAAATGTGATAGAATCTTGCTGAATTCTTAAATTAACCATAATATAAAATGATCTAATCGGGTCTCTGTTTGCCCTACCCTAGGAGTTAGTAGTGCATTTTACTCGCCATTTCATGCGCTTTGAGATGCCGCTTAGCCCAATTCGCTATCTGAAATATGAGCGACACGAATTGAACAAATGTGATAGAATTTCCCTGAAATCTTGTATTAAACAAAATATAAAATGATCTAATCGCGTCTCTGATTGCCCCATCATACAAGTTTAATAGTGTATTTTACTCGCCACTCCACGCGCTTTAGGATGCCGCCTAGCCCAGTACGCTATCCGAAATAGGAGCGACGTAAATTGAACAAATGTGATAGAATTTTGCTGAATTCTTAAATTAACCATAATATAAAATGATCTAATCGGGTCTCTGTTTGCCCTACCCTAGAAGTTTAATAGTGCATTTTACTCGCCATTTCATGCGCTTTGAGATGCCGCTTAACCCAATACGCTATCTGAAATAGGAGCAACGAAAGTTGAACAAATGTGATAGAATTTCGCTGAATTATTTTATTAACCAGAATGTAAAATGATCTAACCGGTTCTCTGTTCGCCCTAGCCTAGAAGTTTAATAGTGCATTTTGTTCGCCATTTCATGCGCTTTGTGATGCCGCGTAGCCCAATACGCTATCTGAAATAGGAGCGACGTAAATTGAACAAATGTGATAGAATTTCCCTGAATTCTTATATTAACCTTAATGTAAAATGATCTAATCGGGTCTCTGTTCGCCCTACCCTAGAAGTTTAATAGTGCATTTCACTCGTCATTTCATGCGCTTTCAGTTGCCGCTTAGTCCAATACGCTATCTGAAATAGGAGCGACGTAAATTGAACAAATGTGATAGAATTTCCCTGAAATCTTATATTAAACAAAATATAAAATGATCTAATCGGGTCTCTGATTGCCCTATCATAGAAGATTAGTAGTGCATTTTACTCGCCATTCCACGCGCTTTTAGATGCCGCCTAGCCCAGTACGCTATCTGAAATAGGAGCGACGTAACTTGAACAAATGTGATAGAATTACGCTGCATTCTTATATTAACCGTAATATAAAATGATCTAATCTGGTATCTGTTTGCCTTATCCTAGAAGTTTAATAGTGCATTATACTCGCCATTTCATGCGCTTCGAGATGCCGCTTAGCTCAATACGCTATCTGAAATACGAGCGACGAAGGTTGAACAAATGTGATAGAATTTCGCTGAATTATTTTATTAACCAGAATGTAAAATGATCTAGTCTGGTCTCTGTTCGCCCTACCATAGAAGTCTTATAGTGCATTTCACTCGCCATTTCATGCGCTTTGAGATGCCGCTTAGCCCAATACGCTATCTGAAATAGGAGCGACCTAAATTGAACGAATGTGATAGAATTTTGCTGAATTCTTAAATTAACCATAATATAAAATGATCTAATCGGGTCTCTGCTTGCCCTACCCTAGAAGTTTAATAGTGCATTTTACTCGTCATTTCATGCGCTTTAAGATGCCGCCTATCCGAGTACGCTATCTGAAATAGGAGCGACGTAAATTGAACAAATGTGATAGAATTTCCCTGAAATCTTATATTAAACAAAATATAAAATGATCTAATCGGGTCTCTGATTGCCCTATCATAGAAGTTTAGTAGTGCATTTTACTCGCCATTCCACGCGCTTTAAGATGCCGCCTAGCCCAGTACGCTATCTGAAATAGGAGCGACGTAACTTGAACGAATGTGATAGAATTACGCTGCATTCTTATATTAACCAAAATATAAAATGATCTAATCGGGTCTCTGATTGCCCTACCCTAGAAGTTTAATAGTGCATTATACTCGTCATGTCATTCGCTTTGAGATGCCGCTTAGCCGAATACGCTATCTGAAATAGGAGCGACGTAAATTGAACAAATGTGATAGAATTTCCCTGAAATCTTATATTAATCAAAATAGAAAATGATCTACTCGGGTCTCTGATTGCCCTATCATAGAAGATTAGTAGTGCATTTTACTCGCCATTCCACGCGCTTTAAGATACCGCCTAGCCCAGTACGCTATCTGAAATAGGAGCGACGTAATTTGAAGAAATGTGATAGAATTACGCTGAATTCTTATATTAACCGTAATATAAAATGATCTAATCGGGTCTCCGTTTGCCCTACCCTAGAAGTTTAATAGTCCATTTTATTCGCCATTTCATGCGCTTTGAGATGCCGGTTAGCCCAATACGCTAACTGAAATAGGAGCGACGTAAATAGAACAAATGTGATAGGATTTCCCTGAAATCTTATATTAAACAAAATATAAAATGATCTAATCGGGTCTCTGACTGCCCTATCATAGAAGTTTAACAGTGCATTTTACTCGCCATTCCACGCGCTTTAAGATGCCGCCTAGTCCAGTACGCTATCTGAAATAGGAGCGACGTAAATTCAACAAATGTGATAGAATCTTGCTGAATTCTTAAATTAACCATAATATAAAATGATCTAATCGGGTCTCTGTTTGCCCTACCCTAGGAGTTTAATAGTACATTTTACTCGCCATTTCATTCGCTTTCAGATGCCGCTTAGCCCAATACGCTATCTGAAATATGAGCGACACGAATTGAACAAATGTGATAGAATTTCCCTGAAATCTTGTATTAAACAAAATATAAAATGATCTAATCGCGTCTCTGATTGCCCTATCATACAAGTTTAATAGTGCATTTTACTCGCCACTCCACGCGCTTTAGGATGCCGCCTAGCCCAGTACGCTATCCGAAATAGGAGCGACGTAAATTGAACAAATGTGATAGAATTTTGCTGAATTCTTAAATTAACCATAATATAAAATGATCTAATCGGGTCTCTGTTTGCCCTACCCTAGAAGTTTAATAGTGCATTTTACTCGCCATTTCATGCGCTTTGAGATGCCGCTTAACCCAATACGCTATCTGAAATAGGAGCAACGAAAGTTGAACAAATGTGATAGAATTTCGCTGAATTATTTTATTAACCAGAATGTAAAATGATCTAACCGGTTCTCTGTTCGCCCTAGCCTAGAAGTTTAATAGTGCATTTTGTTCGCCATTTCATGCGCTTTGTGATGCCGCGTAGCCCAATACGCTATCTGAAATAGGAGCGACGTAAATTGAACAAATGTGATAGAATTTCCCTGAATTCTTATATTAACCTTAATGTAAAATGATCTAATCGGGTCTCTGTTCGCCCTACCCTAGAAGTTTAATAGTGCATTTCACTCGTCATTTCATGCGCTTTCAGTTGCCGCTTAGTCCAATACGCTATCTGAAATAGGAGCGACGTAAATTGAACAAATGTGATAGAATTTCCCTGAAATCTTATATTAAACAAAATATAAAATGATCTAATCGGGTCTCTGATTGCCCTATCATAGAAGATTAGTAGTGCATTTTACTCGCCATTCCACGCGCTTTTAGATGCCGCCTAGCCCAGTACGCTATCTGAAATAGGAGCGACGTAACTTGAACAAATGTGATAGAATTACGCTGCATTCTTATATTAACCGTAATATAAAATGATCTAATCTGGTATCTGTTTGCCTTATCCTAGAAGTTTAATAGTGCATTATACTCGCCATTTCATGCGCTTCGAGATGCCGCTTAGCTCAATACGCTATCTGAAATACGAGCGACGAAGGTTGAACAAATGTGATAGAATTTCGCTGAATTATTTTATTAACCAGAATGTAAAATGATCTAGTCTGGTCTCTGTTCGCCCTACCATAGAAGTCTTATAGTGCATTTCACTCGCCATTTCATGCGCTTTGAGATGCCGCTTAGCCCAATACGCTATCTGAAATAGGAGCGACCTAAATTGAACGAATGTGATAGAATTTTGCTGAATTCTTAAATTAACCATAATATAAAATGATCTAATCGGGTCTCTGCTTGCCCTACCCTAGAAGTTTAATAGTGCATTTTACTCGTCATTTCATGCGCTTTAAGATGCCGCCTATCCGAGTACGCTATCTGAAATAGGAGCGACGTAAATTGAACAAATGTGATAGAATTTCCCTGAAATCTTATATTAAACAAAATATAAAATGATCTAATCGGGTCTCTGATTGCCCTATCATAGAAGTTTAGTAGTGCATTTTACTCGCCATTCCACGCGCTTTAAGATGCCGCCTAGCCCAGTACGCTATCTGAAATAGGAGCGACGTAACTTGAACGAATGTGATAGAATTACGCTGCATTCTTATATTAACCAAAATATAAAATGATCTAATCGGGTCTCTGATTGCCCTACCCTAGAAGTTTAATAGTGCATTATACTCGTCATTTCATTCGCTTTGAGATGCCGCTTAGCCGAATACGCTATCTGAAATAGGAGCGACGTAAATTGAACAAATGTGATAGAATTTCCCTGAAATCTTATATTAATCAAAATAGAAAATGATCTACTCGGGTCTCTGATTGCCCTATCATAGAAGATTAGTAGTGCATTTTACTCGCCATTCCACGCGCTTTAAGATACCGCCTAGCCCAGTACGCTATCTGAAATAGGAGCGACGTAATTTGAAGAAATGTGATAGAATTACGCTGAATTCTTATATTAACCGTAATATAAAATGATCTAATCGGGTCTCCGTTTGCCCTACCCTAGAAGTTTAATAGTCCATTTTATTCGCCATTTCATGCGCTTTGAGATGCCGGTTAGCCCAATACGCTAACTGAAATAGGAGCGACGTAAATAGAACAAATGTGATAGGATTTCCCTGAAATCTTATATTAAACAAAATATAAAATGATCTAATCGGGTCTCTGACTGCCCTATCATAGAAGTTTAACAGTGCATTTTACTCGCCATTCCACGCGCTTTAAGATGCCGCCTAGTCCAGTACGCTATCTGAAATAGGAGCGACGTAAATTCAACAAATGTGATAGAATCTTGCTGAATTCTTAAATTAACCATAATATAAAATGATCTAATCGGGTCTCTGTTTGCCCTACCCTAGGAGTTTAATAGTACATTTTACTCGCCATTTCATTCGCTTTCAGATGCCGCTTAGCCCAATACGCTATCTGAAATATGAGCGACACGAATTGAACAAATGTGATAGAATTTCCCTGAAATCTTGTATTAAACAAAATATAAAATGATCTAATCGCGTCTCTGATTGCCCTATCATACAAGTTTAATAGTGCATTTTACTCGCCACTCCACGCGCTTTAGGATGCCGCCTAGCCCAGTACGCTATCCGAAATAGGAGCGACGTAAATTGAACAAATGTGATAGAATTTTGCTGAATTCTTAAATTAACCATAATATAAAATGATCTAATCGGGTCTCTGTTTGCCCTACCCTAGAAGTTTAATAGTGCATTTTACGCGCCATTTCATGCGCTTTGAGATGCCGCTTAACCCAATACGCTATCTGAAATAGGAGCAACGAAAGTTGATCAAATGTGATAGAATTTCGCTGAATTATTTTATTAACCAGAATGTAAAATGATCTAATCGGGTCTCTGTTCGCCCTAGCCTAGAAGTTTAATAGTGCATTTTATTCGCCATTTCATGCGCTTTGTGATGCCGCGTAGCCCAATACGCTATCTGAAATAGGAGCGACGTAAATTGAACAAATGTGATAGAATTTCCCTGAATTCTTATATTAACCTTAATGTAAAATGATCTAATCGGGTCTGTGTTCGCCCTACCCTAGAAGTTTAATAGTGCATTTCACTCGTCATTTCATGCGCTTTCAGTTGCCGCTTAGCCCAATACGCTATCTGAAATAGGAGCGACGTAAATTGAACAAATGTGATAAAATTTCCCTGAAATCTTATATTAAACAGAATATAAAATGATCTAATCTGGTCTCTGATTGCCCTATCATAGAAGATTAGTAGTGCATTTTACTCGCCATTCCACGCGCTTTAAGATGCCGCCTAGCCCAGTACGCTATCTGAAATAGGAGCGACGTAACTTGAACAAATGTGATAGAATTTCGCTCAATTCTTAAATTAACCATAATATAAAATGATCTAATCGGGTCTCTGTTTGCCCTACCCTAGAACTTCAATAGTGCATTTTACTCCTCATTTCATGCGCTTTGAGATGCCGCTTAGCCCAATACGCTATCTGAAATATGAGCGACGTAAATTGAACAAATGTGATAGAATTTCGCTGAATTCTTATATTAACCATAATATAAAATGATCTAATCGGGTATCTGTTTGCCTTATCCTAGAAGTTTAATAGTGTATTATTCTCGCCATTTCATGCGCTTCGAGATGCCGCTTAACCCAACACGCTATCTGCAATAGGAGCGACGTAAATTGAACAAACGTGATAGAATTTTGCTGAATTCTTAAATTAACCATAGTACAAAATGATCTAATCGGGTCTCTGTTTGCCCTACCCTAGAAGTTTAGTATTGCATTTTACTCGCCATTTTATGCGCTTTGAGATGCCGCTTAGCCCAATACGCTATCTGAAATAGGAGCGACGTAAATTGAACAAATGTGATAGAATTCCGCTGAATTCTTAAATTAACAATAATATAAAATGATCTAATCGGGTCACTGATTGCCCTATCATAGAAGTTTAATAGTGCATTTTACTCGCCATTCCACGCGCTTTAAGATGCCGGCCAGCCCAGTACGCTATCTGAAATAGGAGCGACGTAATTTGAAGAAATGTGATAGAATTACGCTGAATTCTTATATGAACCGTAATATAAAATGATCTAATCGGGTCTCCGTTTGCCCTACCCTAGAAGTTTAATAGTCCATTTTATTCGCCATTTCATGCGCGTTGAGATGCCGGTTAGCCCAATACGCTATCTGAAATAGGAGCGACGTAAATTGAACAAATGTGATAGATTTTCCCTGAAATCTTATATTGAACAAAATATAAAATGATCTAATCGGGTCTCTGATTGCTCTATCATAGAAGTTTAGTAGTGCATTTGACTCGCCCTTCCACGCGCTTTAAGATGCCGCCTAGCCCAGTAGGCCATCTGAAATAGGAGCGACGTAAGATGAACAAATGTGATAGAATTACGCTGAATTCTTATATTAACCCTAATATAAAATGAACTAATCGGGTCTCCGTTTGCCTTATCCTAGAAGTTTAATAGCGCATTTTACTCGCCATTTCATGCGCTTTTAGAGGCCGCTTAGCCCAATACGCTATCTGAAATAGGAGCGACGTAAATTGAACAAATGTGATAGAATTCCCCTGAATTCATAAATTAACCATAATATAAAATGATCTCATCAGGTCTCTGTTTGCCCTACCCTAGAAGTTTAATAGTGCATTTCACTCGCCATTTCATGCGCCTTGAGATGCCGCTTAGCCCAATACGCTATCTGTAATAGGAGCGACGTAAATTTTACAAATGTGATAGAATTTCGCAGAATTCTTATATTAACCAAAATATAAAATGATCTAATCTGGTCTCTGTTCGCCCTAGCCTAGAAGTTTAATAGTGCATTTTGTTCGCCATTTCATGCGATTTGAGGTGCCGCTAAGCCCAATAAGCTGCCTGAAATAGGAGCGACGTAAATTGAACAAATGTGATAGAACTTCGCTGAATTCTTATATTAACCAAAGTATAAAATGATCTAATCGGGTCTCTGTTTGCCCTACCCTAGAAGTTTAATCGTGCATTTTACTCGCCATTTCATGCGATTTGAGGTGCCGCCTAGCCCAATACGCTCTCTGGAATAGGAGCGACGTAAATTGAACAAATGTGATAGAATTTCGCTGAATTCTTAAATTAACTATAATATAAAATGATCTAATCGGGTCACTGATTGCCCTACCCTAGAAGTTTAATAGTGCATTTTACTTGCCATTTCATGCGCTTTGAGATGCCGGTTAGCCCAATACGCTATCTGAAATATGAGCGACGTTAATTGAACAAATGTGATAGAATTTCGCTGAATTCTTATATTAACCATAATATAAAATGATCTAATCGGGTATCTGTTTGCCTTATCCTAGAAGTTTAATAGTGCATTTTGCTCGCCATTTCATGCGCTTTGAGATGCCGCTTAGCCCAATACGCTATCTGAAATAGGAGCGACGTAAATTGAACAAATGTGATAGAATATCGATGAATTCTTAAATTAACCACAATATAAAATGATCTAATCGGGTCTCTGTTTGCCCTACCCTAGAAGTTTAATAGTGCATTTTACTCGCCATTTCATGCGCTTTGAGATGCCGCTTAACGCAATACGCTATCTGAAATAGGAGCAATGAAAGTTGAACAAATGTGATAGAATTTCGCTGAATTATTTTATTAACCAGAATGTAAAATGATCTAATCGGGTCTCTGTTCGCCCTAGGCTAGAAGTTTAATAGTGCATTTTATTCGCCATTTCATGCGCTTTGTGATGCCGCGTAGCCCAATACGCTATCTGAAATAGGAGCGACGTAAATTGAACAAATGTGATAAAATTTCCCTGAAATCTTATATTAAACAGAATATAAAATGATCTAATCTGGTCTCTCATTGCCCTATCATAGAAGATTAGTAATGCATTTTACTCGCCATTCCACGCGCTTTAAGATGCCGCCTAGCCCAGTACGCTATCTGAAATAGGAGCGACGTAACTTGAACAAATGTGATAGAATTTCGCTCAATTCTTAAATTAACCATAATATAAAATGATCTAATCGGGTCTCTGTTTGCCCTACCCTAGAACTTCAATAGTGCATTTTACTCGTCATTTCATGCGCTTTGAGATGCCGCTTAGCCCAATACGCTATCTGAAATATGAGCGACGTAAATTGAACAAATGTGATAGAATTTCGCTGAATTCTTATATTAACTATAATATAAAATGATCTAATCGGGTATCTGTTTACCTTATCCTAGAAGTTTAATAGTGTATTATTCTCGCCATTTCATGCGCTTCGAGATGCCGCTTAACCCAACACGCTATCTGCAATAGGAGCGACGTAAATTGAACAAACGTGATAGAATTTTGCTGAATTCTTAAATTAACCATAGTACAAAATGATCTAATCGGGTCTCTGTTTGCTCTACCCTAGAAGTTTAGTATTGCATTTTACTCGCCATTTCATGCCCTTTGAGATGCCGCTTAGCCCAATACGCTATCTGAAATAGGAGCGACGTAAATTGAACAAATGTGATAGAATATCGATGAATTCGTAAATTAACCACAATATAAAATGATCTAATCGGGTCTCTGTTTGCCCTACCCTAGAAGTTTAATAGTGCATTTTACTCGCCATTCCACGCGCTTTAAGATGCCGGCCAGCCCAGTACGCTATCTGAAATAGGAGCGACGTAATTTGAAGAAATGTGATAGAATTACGCTGAATTCTTATATGAACCGTAATATAAAATGATCTAATCGGGTCTCCGTTTGCCCTACCCTAGAAGTTTAATAGTCCATTTTATTCGCCATTTCATGCGCGTTGAGATGCCGGTTAGCCCAATACGCTATCTGAAATAGGAGCGACGTAAATTGAACAAATGTGATAGATTTTCCCTGAATTCTTATATTGAACAAAATATAAAATGATCTAATCGGGTCTCTGATTGCTCTATCATAGAAGTTTAGTAGTGCATTTGACTCGCCCTTCCACGCGCTTTAAGATGCCGCCTAGCCCAGTAGGCCATCTGAAATAGGAGCGACGTAAGATGAACAAATGTGATAGAATTACGCTGAATTCTTATATTAACCCTAATATAAAATGAACTAATCGGGTCTCCGTTTGCCTTATCCTAGAAGTTTAATAGCGCATTTTACTCGCCATTTCATGCGCTTTTAGAGGCCGCTTAGCCCAATACGCTATCTGAAATAGGAGCGACGTAAATTGAACAAATGTGATAGAATTCCCCTGAATTCATAAATTAACCATAATATAAAATGATCTCATCAGGTCTCTGTTTGCCCTACCCTAGAAGTTTAATAGTGCATTTCACTCGCCATTTCATGCGCCTTGAGATGCCGCTTAGCCCAATACGCTATCTGAAATAGGAGCGACGTAAGTTGAACAAATGTGATAGAATTACGCTGAATTCTTTTATTAACCATAATGTAAAATGATCTGCTCGGGTCTCTGATTGCCCTACCCTAGAAGTTTAATAGTGCATTTTACTCACCATTCCACGCGCTTTAAGTTGCCGCCTAGCCCAGTACGCTATCTGAAATAGGAGCTACGTAAGTTGAACAAATGTCACAGAATTACGCTGAATTCTTATATTAACCGTAATATAAAATGATCTAATCGGGTCTCTGTTTGCCTTATCCTAGAAGTTTAATAGTGCATTTCACTCGCCATTTCATGCGCTTTGAGGTGCCGCTTAGCCCAATAAGCTATCTGAAATAGGAGCGACGTAAGTTGAACAAATGTGATAGAATTTCGCTGAATTCTTTCATTAACATTAATGTAAAATGATCTAATCGAGTCTCTGTTTGCCCTACCATAGAATTTTAATAGTGCATTCTACTCGCCATTACACCCGCTTTAAGATGCCGCCTAGCCCAATACGCTATCTGAAATAGGAGCGATGTAAGTTGAACAAATGTGATAGAATTACGCTGAATTCTTACATTAACCAAAGTATAAAATGATCTAATCGGGTCTCTGTTTGCCCTACCCTAGAAGTTTAATCGTGCATTTTACACGCCATTTCATGCGCTTTGAGATGCCGCTTAGCCCAATACGCTATCTGAAATAGGAGCGACGTAAATTGAACAAATGTGATAGAATTTCGCTGAATTCTTAAATTAACCATAATATAAAATGATCTAATCGGGTCCCTGTTTGCTCTACCCTAGAAGTTTAATAGTGCATTTTACTCGCAATTTCATGCGCTTTGAGGTGCCGCTTAACCCAATACGCTATCTGCAATAGGAGCGACGTAAATTGAACAAACGTGATAGAATTTTGCTGAATTCTTAAATTAACCATAGTACAAAATGACCTAATCGGGTCTCTGTTTGACCTACCCTAGAAGTTTAATAGTGCATTTTGCTCGCCATTTCATGCGCTTTGATATGCCGCTTAGCCCAATACGCTATCTGAAATAGGAGCGACGTAAATTGAAGAAATGTGATAGAATTACGCTGAATTCTTATATTAACCGTAATATAAAATGATCTAATCGGGTCTCTGTTTGCCCTACCCTAGAAGTTTAATAGTCCATTTTATTCGCCATTTCCTGCGCTTTGAGATGCCGGTTAGCCCAATACGCTAACTGAAATAGGAGCGACGTAAATAGAACAAATGTGATAGAATTTCCCTGAATTCTTATATTAACCTTAATGTAAAATGATCTAATCGGGTCTGTGTTCGCCCTACCCTAGAAGTTTAATAGTGCATTTCACTCGTCATTTCATGCGCTTTCAGTTGCCGCTTAGCCCAATACGCTATCTGAAATAGGAGCGACGTAAATTGAACAAATGTGATAAAATTTCCCTGAAATCTTATATTAAACAGAATATAAAATGATCTAATCTGGTCTCTGATTGCCCTATCATAGAAGATTAGTAGTGCATTTTACTCGCCATTCCACGCGCTTTAAGATGCCGCCTAGCCCAGTACGCTATCTGAAATAGGAGCGACGTAACTTGAACAAATGTGATAGAATTTCGCTCAATTCTTAAATTAACCATAATATAAAATGATCTAATCGGGTCTCTGTTTGCCCTACCCTAGAACTTCAATAGTGCATTTTACTCGTCATTTCATGCGCTTTGAGATGCCGCTTAGCCCAATACGCTATCTGAAATATGAGCGACGTAAATTGAACAAATGTGATAGAATTTCGCTGAATTCTTATATTAACCATAATATAAAATGATCTAATCGGGTATCTGTTTGCCTTATCCTAGAAGTTTAATAGTGTATTATTCTCGCCATTTCATGCGCTTCGAGATGCCGCTTAACCCAACACGCTATCTGCAATAGGAGCGACGTAAATTGAACAAACGTGATAGAATTTTGCTGAATTCTTAAATTAACCATAGTACAAAATGATCTAATCGGGTCACTGATTGCCCTACCCTAGAAGTTTAATAGTGCATTTTACTCGCCATTTCATGCGCTTTGAGATGCCGCTTAGCCCAATACGCTATCTGAAATATGAGCGACGTTAATTGAACAAATGTGATAGAATTTCGCTGAATTCTTATATTAACCATAATATAAAATGATCTAATCGGGTATCTGTTTGCCTTATCCTAGAAGTTTAATAGTGCATTTTACTCGCCATTCCATGCGCTTTGAGATGCCGCCTAGCCCAGTACGCTATCTGAAATAGGAGCGTCGTAACTTGAACAAATGTGATAGAATTACGCTGAATTCTTATATTAACCGTAATATAAAATGATCTAATCGGGTCTCTGTTCGCCTTATCCTAGAAGTTTAATAGCGCATTTGACTCGCCATTTCATGCGCTTTGAGATGCCGCTTAGCCCAATACGCTATCTGGAATGGGAGCGACGTAAATTGAACAAATGTGATAGAATTTTCGTGAATCCTTATATTAACCTTAATGTAAAATTATCCAAACGGGTCTCTGTTCGCCCTACCATAGAAGTCTAATAGTGCATTTCACTCGCCATTTCATGCGCCTTGAGATGCCGCTTAGCCCAATACGCTATCTGAAATAGGAGCGACGTAAGTTGAACAAATGTGATAGAATTACGCTGAATTCTTTTATTAACCATAATGTAAAATGATCTGCTCGTGTCTCTGTTCGCCCTAGCCTAGAAGTTTAATAGTGCATTTTATTCGCCATTTCATGCGCTTTGAGATGCCGCTTAGCCAAATACGCTATCTGAAATTGGAGCGACGTAAATGGAACAAATGTGATAGAATTTCGCTGAATTCTTAAATTAACCATAATATAAAATGATCTAATAGGGTCTCTGTTTGCCCTACCCTAGGAGTTTAATAGTGCATTTTACTCGCCATTTCATGCGTTTTGAGATGCCGCTTAGCCCAATACGCTATCTGAAATTTGAGCGACACGAATTGAACAAATGAGATAGAATTTCCCTGAATTCTTATATTAACCTTAATGTAAAATGATCTAATCGGGTCTCTGTTCGCCCTACCCTAGAAGTTTAATAGTGCATGTCACTCGTCATTTCATGCGCTTTCAGTTGCCGCTTAGCCCAATACGCTATCTGAAATAGGAGCGACGTAAATTGAACAAATGTGATAGAATTTCCCTGAAATCTTATATTAAACAAAATATAAAATGATCTAATCGCGTCTCTGATTGCCCTATCGTACAAGTTTAATAGTGCATTTTACTCGCCATTCCACGCGCTTTACGATGCCGGCTAGCCCAGTACGCTATCTGAAATAGGAGCGACGTAATTTGAAGAAATGTGATAGAATTACGCTGAATTCTTATGTTAACCGTAATATAAAATGATCTAATCGGGTCTCCGTTTGCCCTACCCTAGAAGTTTAATAGTCCATTTTATTCGCCATTTCATGCGCTTTGAGATACCGGTTAGCCCAATACCCTAACTGAAATAGGAGCGACGTAGATAGAACAAATGTGATAGGATTTCCCTGAAATCTTATATTAAACAAAATATAAAATGATCTAATCGGGTCTCTGTTTGCCCTACCCTAGAAGTTTAATCGTGCATTTTACACGCCATTTCATGCGCTTTGAGATGCCGCTTAGCCCAATACGCTATCTGAAATAGGAGCGACGTAAATTGAACAAATGTGATAGAATTATGCTGAATTCTTAAATTAACCATAATATAAAATGATCTAATCGGGTCCCTGTTTGCTCTACCCTAGAAGTTTAATAGTGCATTTTACTCGCAATTTCATGCGCTTTGAGGTGCCGCTTAACCCTATACGCTATCTGCAATAGGAGCGACGTAAATTGAACAAACGTGATAGAATTTTGCTGAATTCTTAAATTAACCATAGTACAAAATGATCTAATCGGGTCTCTGTTTGCCCTACCCTAGAAGTTTAATAGTGCATTCTGCTCGCCATTTCATGCGCTTTGAGATGCCGCTTAGCCCAATACGCTATTTGAAATTGGAGCGACGTAAATTGAACAAATGTGATAGAATTTTGCTGAATTCTTAAATTAACGATAATATAAAATGATCTAATCGGGTCACTGATTGCCCTATCATAGAAGTTTAATAGTGCATTTTACTCGCCATTCCACGCGCTTTAAGATGCCGGCCAGCCCAGTACGCTATCTGAAATAGGAGCGACGTAATTTGAAGAAATGTGATAGAATTACGCTGAATTCTTATATGAACCGTAATATAAAATGATCTAATCGGGTCTCCGTTTGCCTTATCCGAGAAGTTTAATAGCGCATTTTACTCGCCATTTCATGCGCTTTTAGAGGCCGCTTAGCCCAATACGCTATCTGAAATAGGAGCGACGTAAATTGAACAAATGTGATAGAATTCCCCTGAATTCTTAAATTAACCATAATATAAAATGATCTCATCAGGTCTCTGTTTGCCATACCCTAGAAGTTTAATAGTGCATTTTACTCGCCATTTCATGCGCTTTGAGATGCCGCATAGCCCAATACGCTATCTGAAATAGGAGCGACGTAAATTGAACAAATGTGATAGAATTTCCGTGAAATCTTATATTAAACAAAATATAAAATGATCTAATCGGGTCTCTGATTGCCCTATCATAGAAGTTTAGTAGTGCATTTTACTCGTCATTTCATGCGCTTTGAGATGCCGCTCAGCCGAATACGCTATCTGAAATAGGAGCGACCTAAATTGAACGAATGTGATAGAATTCCCCTGAATTCTTAAATTAACCATAATATAAAATGATCTCATCAGGTCTCTGTTTGCCCTACCCTAGAAGATTAATAGTGCATTTCACTCGCCATTTCATGCGCTTTGAGATGCCGCATAGCCCAATACGCTATCTGAAATAGGAGCGACGTAAATTGAACAAATGTGATAGAATTTCCGTGAAATCTTATATTAAACAAAATATAAAATGATCTAATCGGGTCTCTGATTGCCCTATCATAGAAGTTTAGTAGTGCATTTTACTCGTCATTCCACGCGCTTTAAGGTGCCGCCTAGCCCGGTACGCTATCTGAAATAGGAGCGACGTAAGTTGAACAAATGTGATAGAATTTTGCTGTATTCTTATATTAACCGTAATATAAAATGATCTAATCGGGTATCTGTTTACGTTATCCTAGAAGTTTAATAGTGCATTATACTCGCCATTTCATGCGCTTCGAGATGCCGCTTAGCTCAATACGCTATCTGAAATACGAGCGACGAAAGTTGAACATATGTGATAGAATTTCGCTGAATTATTTTATTAACCAGAATGTAAAATGATCTAATCTGGTCTCTGTTCACCCTACCATAGAAGTCTTATAGTGCATTTCACTCGCCATTTCATGCGCTTTGAGATGCCGCTTATCCCAATACGCTATCTGAAATAGGAGCGACCTAAATTGAACGAATGTGATAGAATTTTGCTGAATTCTTAAATTAACCATAATATAAAATGATCTAATCGGGTCTCTGCTTGCCCTACCCTAGAAGTTTAATAGTGCATTGTACTCGTCATTTCATGCGCTTTGAGATGCCGCTTAGCCGAATACGCTATCTGGAATAGGAGCGACGTAAATTGAACAAATGTGATAGAATTTCCCTGAAATCTTGTATTAATCAAAATATAAAATGATCTAATCGGGTCTGTGATTGCCCTATCATAGAAGTTTAGTAGTGCATTTTACTCGTCATTCCACGCGCTTTAAGGTGCCGCCTAGCACGGTACGCTATCTGAAATAGGAGCGTCGTAACTTGAACAAATGTGATAGAATTACGCTGAATTCTTATATTAACCCTAATATAAAATGATCTAATCGGGTCTCTGTTTGCCTTATCCTAGAAGTTTAATAGCGCATTTTACTCGCCATTTCATGCGCTTTGAGATGCCGCTTAGCCCAATACGCTATCTGGAATAGGAGCGACGTAAATTGAACAAATGTGATAGAATTTCCGTGAATTCTTATATTAACCTGAATGTAAAATGATCCAATCGGGTCTCTGTTCGCCCTACCCTAGAAGTTTAATAGTGCATTTCACTCGCCATTTCATGCGCTTTGAGGTGCCGCTTAGCTCAATACGCTATCTGAAATAGGAGCGACGTAAGTTGAACAAATGTGATAGAATTTCGCTGAATTCTTTCATTAACATTAATGTAAAATGATCTAATCGAGTCTCTGTTTGCCCTACCATAGAATTTTAATAGTGCATTCTAGTCGCCATTCCACCCGCTTTAAGATGCCGCCTAGCCCAGTACGCTATCTGAAATAGGAGCGACGTAAATTGAACAAATGTGATGGAATTTTGCTGAATTCTTAAATTAACCATAATATAAAATGATCTAATCGGGTCTCTGTTTGCCCTACCCTAGAAGTTTAATAGTGCATTTCACTCGTCATTTCATGCGCTTTGAGATGACGCTAAGCCCAATAAGCTGTCTGAAATAGGAGCGACGTAAATTGAACAAATGTGATAGAATTTCGCTGAATTCTTATATTAACCAAAGTATAAAATGATCTAATCGGGTCTCTGTTTGCCCTACCCTTGAAGTTTAATCGTGCATTTTACACGCCATTGCATGCGCTTTGAGATGCCGCTTAGACCAATACGCTATCTGAAATAGGAGCGACGTAAATTGAACAAATGTGATAGAATTACGCTGAATTCTTAAATTAACCTTAATGTAAAATGATCTAATCGGGACTCTGTTCGCCCTACCCTAGTAGTTTAATAGTGCATTTCACTCGTCATTTCATGCGCTTTGAGATGCCGCTTAGCCCAACAAGCTATCTGAAATAGGAGCGACGTAAATTGAACAAATGTGATAGAATTTCGTTGAATTCTTAAATTAACCATAATATAAAATGATCGTATCGGGTCTCTGTTCGCCCTACCCTAGAAGTTTAATGGTGCATTTTACTCGCAATTTCATGCGCTTTGAGGTGCCGCTTAACCCAATACGCTATCTGAAATAGGAGCGACGTAAGTTGAACAAATGTGATAGAATTTCCGTGAATTCTTATATTAACCTGAATGTAAAATGATCCAATCGGGTCTCTGTTCGCCCTACCCTAGAAGTTTAATAGTGCATTTCACTCGCCATTTCATGCGCTTTGAGGTGCCGCTTAGCCCAATACGCTATCTGAAATAGGAGCGACGTAAGTTGAACAAATGTGATAGAATTTCGCTGAATTCTTTCATTAACATTAATGTAAAATGATCTAATCGAGTCTCTGTTTGCCCTACCATAGAATTTTAATAGTGCATTCTACTCGCCATTCCACCCGCTTTAAGATGCCGCCTAGCCCAGTACGCTATCTGAAATAGGAGCGACGTAAATTGAACAAACGTGATAGAATTTTGCTGAATTCTTAAATTAACCATAGTACAAAATGATCTAATCGGGTCTCTGTTTGCACTACCCTAGAAGTTTAATAGTGCATTTTGCTCGCCATTTCATGCGCTTTGATATGCCGCTTAGCCCAATACGCTATCTGAAATAGGAGCGACGTAAATTGAAGAAATGTGATAGAATTACGCTGAATTCTTATATTAACCGTAATATAAAATGATCTAATCGGGTCTCTGTTTGCCCTACCCTAGATGTTTAATAGTCCATTTTATTCGCCATTTCATGCGCTTTGAGATGCCGGTTAGCCCAATAAGCTAACTGAAATAGGAGCGACGTAAATAGAACAAATGTGATAGGATTTCCCTGAAATCTTATATTAAACAAAATATAAAATGATCTAATCGGGTCTCTGACTGCCCTATCATTGAAGTTTAACAGTGCATTTTACTCGCGATTCCACGCGCTTTAAGATGCCGCATAGCCCAGTACGCTATCTGAAATAGGAGCGACGTAAATTCAACAAATGTGGTAGAATATTGCTGAATTCTTAAATTAACCATAATATAAAATGATCTAATCGGGTCTCTGTTTGCCCTACCCTAGGAGTTTAATAGTGCATTTTACTCGCCATTTCATGCGCTTTGGGATGCCGCTTAGCCCAATACGCTTTCTGAAATATCAGCGACACGAATTGAACAAATGTGATAGAATTTCCCTGAAATCTTGTATTAAACAAAATATAAAATGATCTAATCGCGTCTCTGATTGCCGTATCATACAAGTTTAATAGTGCATTTTACTCGCCACTCCACGCGCTTTAGGATGCCGCCTAGCCCAGTACGCTATCCGAAATAGGAGCGACGTAAATTGAACAAATGTGATAGAATTTTGCTGAATTCTTAAATTAACCACAATATAAAATGATCTAATCGGGTCTCTGTTTGCCCTACCCTAGAAGTTTAATAGTGCATTTTACTCGCCATTTCATGCGCTTTGAGATGCCGCTTAACCCAATACGCTATCTGAAATAGGAGCAATGAAGGTTGAACAAATGTGATAGAATTTCGCTGAATTATTTTATTAACCAGAATGTAAAATGATCTAATCGGGTCTCTGTTCGCCCTAGGCTAGAAGTTTAATAGTGCATTTTATTCGCCATTTCATGCGCTTTGTGATGCCGCGTAGCCCAATACGCTATCTGAAATAGGAGCGACGTAAATTGAACAAATGTGATAGAATTTCCCTGAGTTCTTATATTAACCTTAATGTAAAATGATCTAATCGGGTCTGTGTTCGCCCTACCCTAGAAGTTTAATAGTGCATTTCACTCGTCATTTCATGCGCTTTCAGTTGCCGCTTAGCCCAATACGCTATCTGAAATAGGAGCGACGTAAATTGAACAAATGTGATAAAATTTCCCTGAAATCTTATATTAAACAGAATATAAAATGATCTAATCTGGTCTCTGATTGCCCTATCATAGAAGATTAGTAGTGCATTTTACTCGCCATTCCACGCGCTTTAAGATGCCGCCTAGCCCAGTACGCTATCTGAAATAGGAGCGACGTAACTTGAACAAATGTGATAGAATTTCGCTCAATTCTTAAATTAACCATAATATCAAATGATCTCATCGGGTCACTGATTGCCCTACCCTAGAAGTTTAATAGTGCATTTTACTTGCCATTTCATGCGCTTTGAGATGCCGCTTAGCCCAATACGCTATCTGAAATATGAGCGACGTAAATTGAACAAATGTGATAGAATTTCGCTGAATTCTTAGATTAACCATAATATAAAATGATCTAATCGGGTATCTGTTTGCCTTATCCTAGAAGTTTAATAGTGTATTATTCTCGCCATTTCATGCGCTTCGAGATGCCGCTTAACCCAACACGCTATCTGCAATAGGAGCGACGTAAATTGAACAAACGTGATAGAATTTTGCTGAATTCTTAAATTAACCATAGTACAAAATGATCTAATCGGGTCTCTGTTTGCCCTACCCTAGAAGTTTAATAGTGCATTTTGCTCGCCATTTCATGCGCTTTGAGATGCCGCTTTGCCCAATACGCTATCTGAAATAGGAGCGACGTAAATTGAACAGATGTGATAGAATATCGCTGAATTCTTAAATTAACTATAATATAAAATGATCTAATCGGGTCACTGATTGCCCTACCCTAGAAGTTTAATAGTGCATTTTACTCGCCATTTCATGCGCTTTGAGATGCCGCTTAGCCCAATACGCTATCTGAAATAGGAGCGACGTAAATTGAACAAATGTGATAGAATTTCGCTGAATTCTTAAATTAACTATAATATAAAATGATCTAATCAGGTCACTGATTGCCCTATCATAGAAGTTTAATAGTGCATTTTACTCGCCATTCCATGCGCTTTAAGATGCCGGCCAGCCCAGTACGCTATCTGAAATAGGAGCGACGTAATTTGAAGAAATGTGATAGAATTACGCTTAATTCTTATATTAACCGTAATATAAAATGATCTAATCGGGTCTCTGTTTGCCCTACCCTAGAAGTTTAATAGTCCATTTTATTCGCCATTTCATGTGCTTTGAGATGCCGGTTAGCCGAATACGCTAACTGAAACAGGAGCGACTTAAATAGAACAAATGTGATAGGATTTCCCTGAAATCTTATATTAAACAAAATATAAAATGATCTAATCGGGTCTCTGACTGCCCTATCATTGAAGTTTAACAGTGCATTTTACTCGCCATTTCATGCGCTTTGAGATGCCGCTTAGCCCAATACGCTATCTGAAATATGAGCGACACGAATTGAACAAATGTGATAGAATTTCCCTGAAATCTTGTATTAAACAAAATATAAAATGATCTAATCGCGTCTCTGATTGCCCTATCATACAAGTTTAATAGTGCATTTTATTCGCCACTCAACGCGCTTTAGGATGCCGCCTAGCCCAGTACGCTATCCGAAATAGGAGCGACGTAAATTGAACAAATGTGATAGAATTTTGCTGAATTCTTAAATTAACCATAATATAAAATGATCTAATCGGGTCTCTGTTTGCCCTACCCTAGAAGTTTAATAGTGCATTGTACTCGCCATTTCATGCGCTTTGAGATGCCGCTTAACCCAATACGCTATCTGAAATAGGAGCAACGAAAGTTGAACAAATGTGATAGAATTTCGCTGAATTATTTTATTAACCAGAATGTAAAATGATCTAACCGGGTCTCTGTTCGCCCTAGCCTGGAAGTTTAATAGTGCATTTCACTCGTCATTTCATGCGCTTTGAGATGCCGCTTAGCCCAATACGCTATCTGAAATAGGAGCGACGTAAATTGAACAAATGTGATAAAATTTCGCTGAATTCTTAAATTAACGATAATATAAAATGATCTAATCGGGTCACTGATTGCCCTATCATAGAAGTTTAATAGTGCATTTTACTCGCCATTCCACGCGCTTTAAGATGCCGGCCAGCCCAGTACGCTATCTGAAATAGGAGCGACGTAAATTGAACAAATGTGATAGATTTTCCCTGAAATCTTATATTGAACAAAATATAAAATGATCTCTTCGGGTCTCTGATTGCTCTATCATAGAAGTTTAGTAGTGCATTTGACTCGCCCTTCCACGCGCTTTAAGATGCCGCCTAGCCCAGTAGGCTATCTGAAATAGGAGCGACGTAAGTTGAACAAATGTGATAGAATTACGCTGAATTCTTTTATTAACCATAATGTAAAATGATCTAATCGGGTCTCTGCTTGCCCTACCCTAGAAGTTTAATAGTGCATTTCACTCGTCACTTCATGCGCTTTGAGATGCCGCTAAGCCCAATAAGCTATCTGAAATAGGAGCGACGTAAATTGAACAAATGTGATAGAATTTCGCAGAATTCTTATGTTAACCAAAATATAAAATGATCTAATCTGATCTCTGTTCGCCATAGCCTAGAAGTTTAATAGTGCATTTTGTTCGCCATTTCATGTGCTTTGTGATGCCGCTTAGCCCAATACGCTATCTGAAATAGGAGCGACGTAAATTGAACAAATGTGATAGAATTTCGCTGAATTCTTATATTAACCATAATATAAAATGATCTAATCTGGTCTCTGATTGCCCTATCATAGAAGATTAGTAGTGCATTTTACTCGCCATTCCACGCGCTTTAAGATGCCGCCTAGCCCAGTACGCTATCTGAAATAGGAGCGACGTAACTTGAACAAATGTGATAGAATTTCGCTCAATTCTTAAATTAACCATAATATAAAATGATCTAATCGGGTCTCTGTTTGCCCTACCCTAGAACTTCAATAGTGCATTTTACTCGTCATTTCATGCGCTTTGAGATGCCGCTTAGCTCAATACGCTATCTGAAATATGAGCGACGTAAATTGAACAAATGTGATAGAATTTCGCTGAATTCTTATATTAACCATAATATAAAATGATCTAATCGGGTATCTGTTTGCCTTATCCTAGAAGTTTAATAGTGTATTATTCTCGCCATTTCATGCGCTTCGAGATGCCGCTTAACCCAACACGCTATCTGCAATAGGAGCGACGTAAATTGAACAAACGTGATAGAATTTTGCTGAATTCTTAAATTAACCATACTACAAAATGATCTAATCGGGTCTCTGTTTGCCCTACCCTAGAAGTTTAGTATTGCATTTTACTCGCCATTTCATGCCCTTTGAGATGCCGCTTAGCCCAATACGCTATCTGAAATAGGAGCGACGTAAATTGAACAAATGTGATAGAATATCGATGAATTCTTAAATTAACCACAATATAAAATGATCTAATCGGGTCTCTGTTTGCCCTACCCTAGAAGTTTAATAGTGCATTTTACTCGCCATTCCACGCGCTTTAAGATGCCGGCCAGCCCAGTACGCTATCTGAAATAGGAGCGACGTAATTTGAAGAAATGTGATAGAATTACGCTGAATTCTTATATGAACCGTAATATAAAATGATCTAATCGGGTCTCCGTTTGCCCTACCCTAGAAGTTTAATAGTCCATTTTATTCGCCATTTCATGCGCGTTGAGATGCCGGTTAGCCCAATACGCTATCTGAAATAGGAGCGACGTAAATTGAACAAATGTGATAGATTTTCCCTGAAATCTTATATTGAACAAAATATAAAATGATCTAATCGGGTCTCTGATTGCTCTATCATAGAAGTTTAGTAGTGCATTTGACTCGCCCTTCCACGCGCTTTAAGATGCCGCCTAGCCCAGTAGGCCATCTGAAATAGGAGCGACGTAAGATGAACAAATGTGATAGAATTACGCTGAATTCTTATATTAACCCTAATATAAAATGAACTAATCGGGTCTCCGTTTGCCTTATCCTAGAAGTTTAATAGCGCATTTTACTCGCCATTTCATGCGCTTTTAGAGGCCGCTTAGCCCAATACGCTATCTGAAATAGGAGCGACGTAAATTGAACAAATGTGATAGAATTCCCCTGAATTCATAAATTAACCATAATATAAAATGATCTCATCAGGTCTCTGTTTGCCCTACCCTAGAAGTTTAATAGTGCATTTCACTCGCCATTTCATGCGCCTTGAGATGCCGCTTAGCCCAATACGCTATCTGAAATAGGAGCGACGTAAGTAGAACAAATGTGATAGAATTACGCTGAATTCTTTTATTAACCATAATGTAAAATGATCTGCTCGGGTCTCTGATTGCCCTACCCTAGAAGTTTAATAGTGCATTTTACTCACCATTCCACGCGCTTTAAGTTGCCGCCTAGCCCAGTACGCTATCTGAAATAGGAGCTACGTAAGTTGAACAAATGTCACAGAATTACGCTGAATTCTTATATTAACCGTAATATAAAATGATCTAATCGGGTCTCTGTTTGCCTTATCCTAGAAGTTTAATAGTGCATTTCACTCGCCATTTCATGCGCTTTGAGGTGCCGCTTAGCCCAATAAGCTATCTGAAATAGGAGCGACGTAAGTTGAACAAATGTGATAGAATTTCGCTGAATTCTTTCATTAACATTAATGTAAAATGATCTAATCGAGTCTCTGTTTGCCCTACCATAGAATTTTAATAGTGCATTCTACTCGCCATTACACCCGCTTTAAGATGCCGCCTAGCCCAATACGCTATCTGAAATAGGAGCGATGTAAGTTGAACAAATGTGATAGAATTACGCTGAATTCTTAAATTAACCATAATATAAAATGATCTAATCGGGTCTCTGTTTGCCCTACCCTAGAAGTTTAATAGTGCATTTCACTCGTCATTTCATGCGCTTTGAGATGCCGCTAAGCCCAATAAGCTATCTGTAATAGGAGCGACGTAAATTTTACAAATGTGATAGAATTTCGCAGAATTCTTATATTAACCAAAATATAAAATGATCTAATCTGGTCTCTGTTCGCCCTAGCCTAGAAGTTTAATAGTGCATTTTGTTCGCCATTTCATGCGATTTGAGGTGCCGCTAAGCCCAATAAGCTGCCTGAAATAGGAGCGACGTAAATTGAACAAATGTGATAGAACTTCGCTGAATTCTTATATTAACCAAAGTATAAAATGATCTAATCGGGTCTCTGTTTGCCCTACCCTAGAAGTTTAATCGTGCATTTTACACGCCATTTCATGCGCTTTGAGATGCCGCTTAGCCCAATACGCTATCTGAAGTAGGAGCGACGTAAATTGAACAAATGTGATAGAATTTCGCTGAATTCTTAAATTAACCATAATATAAAATGATCTAATCGGGTCCCTGTTTGCTCTACCCTAGAAGTTTAATAGTGCATTTTACTCGCAATTTCATGCGCTTTGAGGTGCCGCTTAACCCAATACGCTATCTGCAATAGGAGCGACGTAAATTGAACAAACGTGATAGAATTTTGCTGAATTCTTAAATTAACCATAGTACAAAATGACCTAATCGGGTCTCTGTTTGACCTACCCTAGAAGTTTAACAGTGCATTTTGCTCGCCATTTCATGCGCTTTGATATGCCGCTTAGCCCAATACGCTATCTGAAATAGGAGCGACGTAAATTGAAGAAATGTGATAGAATTACGCTGAATTCTTAAATTAACGATAATATAAAATGATCTAATCGGGTCACTGATTGCCCTATCATAGAAGTTTAATAGTGCACTTTACTCGCCATTCCACGCGCTTTAAGATGCCGGCCAGCCCAGTAGGCTATCTGAAATAGGAGCGACGTAATTTGAAGAAATGTGATAGAATTACGCTGAATTCTTATATGAACTGTAATATAAAATGATCTAATCGGGTCTCTGTTTGCCTTATCCTAGAAGTTTAATAGTGCATTATACTCGCCATTTCATGCGCTTTGAGATGCCGCTTAGCCCAATACGCTATCTGAAATAGGAGCGACGTAAATTGAACAAATGTGATAGAATATCGATGAATTCTTAAATTAACCACAATATAAAATGATCTAATCGGGTCTCTGTTTGCCCTACCCTCGAAGTTTAATAGTGCATTTTACTCGCCATTTCATGCGCTTTGAGATGCCGCTTAACCCAATACGCTATCTGAAATAGGAGCAATGAAAGTTGAACAAATGTGATAGAATTTCGCTGAATTATTTTATTAACCAGAATGTAAAATGATCTAATCGGGTCTCTGTTCGCCCTAGGCTAGAAGTTTAATAGTGCATTTTCTTCGCCATTTCATGCGCTTTGTGATGCCGCGTAGCCCAATACGCTATCTGAAATAGGAGCGACGTAAATTGAACAAATGTGATAGAATTTCCCTGAATTCTTATATTAACCTTAATGTAAAATGATCTAATCGGGTCTGTGTTCGCCCTACCCTAGAAGTTTAATAGTGCATTTCACTCGTCATTTCATGCGCTTTCAGTTGCCGCTTAGCCCAATACGCTATCTGAAATAGGAGCGACGTAAATTGAACAAATGTGATAAAATTTCCCTGAAATCTTATATTAAACAGAATATAAAATGATCTAATCTGGTCTCTGATTGCCCTATCATAGAAGATTAGTAGTGCATTTTACTCGCCATTCCACGCGCTTTAAGATGCCGCCTAGCCCAGTACGCTATCTGAAATAGGAGCGACGTAACTTGAACAAATGTGATAGAATTTCGCTCAATTCTTAAATTAACCATAATATAAAATGATCTAATCGGGTCTCTGTTTGCCCTACCCTAGAACTTCAATAGTGCATTTTACTCGTCATTTCATGCGCTTTGAGATGCCGCTTAGCCCAATACGCTATCTGAAATATGAGCGACGTAAATTGAACAAATGTGATAGAATTTCGCTGAATTCTTATATAAACCATAATATAAAATGATCTAATCGGGTATCTGTTTGCCTTATCCTAGAAGTTTAATAGTGTATTATTCTCGCCATTTCATGCGCTTCGAGATGCCGCTTAACCCAACACGCTATCTGCTATAGGAGCGACGTAAATTGAACAAACGTGATAGAATTTTGCTGAATTCTTAAATTAACCATAGTACAAAATGATCTAATCGGGTCTCTGTTTGCCCTACCCTAGAAGTTTAGTATTGCATTTTACTCGCCATTTTATGCGCTTTGAGATGCCGCTTAGCCCAATACGCTATCTGAAATAGGAGCGACGTAAATTGAACAAATGTGATAGAATTTCGCTGAATTCTTAAATTAACGATAATATAAAATGATCTAATCGGGTCACTGATTGCCCTATCATAGAAGTTTAATAGTGCATTTTACTCGCCATTCCACGCGCTTTAAGATGCCGGCCAGCCCAGTACGCTATCTGAAATAGGAGCGACGTAATTTGAAGAAATGTGATAGAATTACGCTGAATTCTTATATGAACCGTAATATAAAATGATCTAATCGGGTCTCCGTTTGCCTTATCCTAGAAGTTTAATAGCGCATTTTACTCGCCATTTCATGCGCTTTTAGAGGCCGCTTAGCCCAATACGCTATCTGAAATAGGAGCGACGTAAATTGAACAAATGTGATAGAATTCCCCTGAATTCATAAATTAACCATAATATAAAATGATCTCATCAGGTCTCTGTTTGCCCTACCCTAGAAGTTTAATAGTGCATTTCACTCGCCATTTCATGCGCCTTGAGATGCCGCTTAGCCCAATACGCTATCTGTAATAGGAGCGACGTAAATTTTACAAATGTGATAGAATTTCGCAGAATTCTTATATTAACCAAAATATAAAATGATCTAATCTGGTCTCTGTTCGCCCTAGCCTAGAAGTTTAATAGTGCATTTTGTTCGCCATTTCATGCGATTTGAGGTGCCGCTAAGCCCAATAAGCTGCCTGAAATAGGAGCGACGTAAATTGAACAAATGTGATAGAACTTCGCTGAATTCTTATATTAACCAAAGTATAAAATGATCTAATCGGGTCTCTGTTTGCCCTACCCTAGAAGTTTAATCGTGCATTTTACACGCCATTTCATGCGCTTTGAGATGCCGCTTAGCCCAATACGCTATCTGAAATAGGAGCGACGTAAATTGAACAAATGTGATAGAATTTCGCTGAATTCTTAAATTAACCATAATATAAAATGATCTAATCGGGTCCCTGTTTGCTCTACCCTAGAAGTTTAATAGTGCATTTTACTCGCAATTTCATGCGCTTTGAGGTGCCGCTTAACCCAATACGCTATCTGCAATAGGAGCGACGTAAATTGAACAAACGTGATAGAATTTTGCTGAATTCTTAAATTAACCATAGTACAAAATGACCTAATCGGGTCTCTGTTTGACCTACCCTAGAAGTTTAATAGTGCATTTTGCTCGCCATTTCATGCGCTTTGATATGCCGCTTAGCCCAATACGCTATCTGAAATAGGAGCGACGTAAATTGAAGAAATGTGATAGAATTACGCTGAATTCTTATATTAACCGTAATATAAAATGATCTAATCGGGTCTCTGTTTGCCCTACCCTAGAAGTTTAATAGTCCATTTTATTCGCCATTTCCTGCGCTTTGAGATGCCGGTTAGCCCAATACGCTAACTGAAATAGGAGCGACGTAAATAGAACAAATGTGATAGGATTTCCCTGAAATCTTGTATTAAACAAAATATAAAATGATCTAATCGCGTCTCTGATTGCCCTATCATACAAGTTTAATAGTGCATTTTACTCGCCATTTCATGCGATTTGAGGTGCCGCCTAGCCCAATACGCTCTCTGAAATAGGAGCGACGTAAATTGAACAAATGTGATAGAATTTCGCTGAATTCTTAAATTAACTATAATATAAAATGATCTAATCGGGTCACTGATTGCCCTACCCTAGAAGTTTAATAGTGCATTTTACTTGCCATTTCATGCGCTTTGAGATGCCGCTTAGCCCAATACGCTATCTGAAATATGAGCGACGTTAATTGAACAAATGTGATAGAATTTCGCTGAATTCTTATATTAACCATAATATAAAATGATCTAATCGGGTATCTCTTTGCCTTATCCTAGAAGTTTAATAGTGCATTTTGCTCGCCATTTCATGCGCTTTGAGATGCCGCTTAGCCCAATACGCTATCTGAAATAGGAGCGACGTAAATTGAACAAATGTGATAGAATATCGATGAATTCTTAAATTAACCACAATATAAAATGATCTAATCGGGTCTCTGTTTGCCCTACCCTAGAAGTTTAATAGTGCATTTTACTCGCCATTTCATGCGCTTTGAGATGCCGCTTAACGCAATACGCTATCTGAAATAGGAGCAATGAAAGTTGAACAAATGTGATAGAATTTCGCTGAATTATTTTATTAACCAGAATGTAAAATGATCTAATCGGGTCTCTGTTCGCCCTAGGCTAGAAGTTTAATAGTGCATTTTATTCGCCATTTCATGCGCTTTGTGATGCCGCGTAGCCCAATACGCTATCTGAAATAGGAGCGACGTAAATTGAACAAATGTGATAGAATCTCCCTGAATTCTTATATTAACCTTAATGTAAAATGATCTAATCGGGTCTGTGTTCGCCCTACCCTAGAAGTTTAATAGTGCATTTCACTCGTCATTTCATGCGCTTTCAGTTGCCGCTTAGCCCAATACGCTATCTGAAATAGGAGCGACGTAAATTGAACAAATGTGATAAAATTTCCCTGAAATCTTATATTAAACAGAATATAAAATGATCTAATCTGGTCTCTGATTGCCCTATCATAGAAGATTAGTAGTGCATTTTACTCGCCATTCCACGCGCTTTAAGATGCCGCCTAGCCCAGTACGCTATCTGAAATAGGAGCGACGTAACTTGAACAAATGTGATAGAATTTCGCTCAATTCTTAAATTAACCATAATATAAAATGATCTAATCGGGTCTCTGTTTGCCCTACCCTAGAACTTCAATAGTGCATTTTACTCGTCATTTCATGCGCTTTGAGATGCCGCTTAGCCCAATACGCTATCTGAAATATGAGCGACGTAAATTGAACAAATGTGATAGAATTTCGCTGAATTCTTATATTAACCATAATATAAAATGATCTAATCGGGTATCTGTTTACCTTATCCTAGAAGTTTAATAGTGTATTATTCTCGCCATTTCATGCGCTTCGAGGTGCCGCTTAACCCAACACGCTATCTGCAATAGGAGCGACGTAAATTGAACAAACGTGATAGAATTTTGCTGAATTCTTAAATTAACCATAGTACAAAATGATCTAATCGGGTCTCTGTTTGCCCTACCCTAGAAGTTTAGTATTGCATTTTACTCGCCATTTCATGCCCTTTGAGATGCCGCTTAGTCCAATACGCTATCTGAAATAGGAGCGACGTAAATTGAACAAATGTGATAGAATTCCCCTGAATTCATAAATTAACCATAATATAAAATGATCTCATCAGGTCTCTGTTTGCCCTACCCTAGAAGTTTAATAGTGCATTTCACTCGCCATTTCATGCGCCTTGAGATGCCGCTTAGCCCAATACGCTATCTGAAATAGGAGCGACGTAAGATGAACAAATGTGATAGAATTACGCTGAATTCTTATATTAACCCTAATATAAAATGAACTAATCGGGTCTCCGTTTGCCTTATCCTAGAAGTTTAATAGCGCATTTTACTCGCCATTTCATGCGCTTTTAGAGGCCGCTTAGCTCAATACGCTATCTGAAATAGGAGCGACGTAAATTGAACAAATGTGATAGAATTCCCCTGAATTCATAAATTAACCATAATATAAAATGATCTCATCAGGTCTCTGTTTGCCCTACCCTAGAAGTTTAATAGTGCATTTCACTCGCCATTTCATGCGCCTTGAGATGCCGCTTAGCCCAATACGCTATCTGAAATAGGAGCGACGTAAGCTGAACAAATGTCACAGAATTACGCTGAATTCTTATATTAACCGTAATATAAAATGATCTAATCGGGTCTCTGTTTGCCTTATCCTAGAAGTTTAATAGTGCATTATACTCGCCATTTCATGCGCTTTGAGATGCCGCTTAGCCCAATACGCTATCTGAAATAGGAGCGACGTAAATTGAACAAATGTGATAGAATATCGATGAATTCTTAAATTAACCACAATATAAAATGATCTAATCGGGTCTCTGTTTGCCCTACCCTCGAAGTTTAATAGTGCATTTTACTCGCCATTTCATGCGCTTTGAGATGCCGCTTAACCCAATACGCTATCTGAAATAGGAGCAATGAAAGTTGAACAAATGTGATAGAATTTCGCTGAATTATTTTATTAACCAGAATGTAAAATGATCTAATCGGGTCTCTGTTCGCCCTAGGCTAGAAGTTTAATAGTGCATCTTATTCGCCATTTCATGCGCTTTGTGATGCCGCGTAGCCCAATACGCTATCTGAAATAGGAGCGACGTAAATTGAACAAATGTGATAGAATTTCCCTGAATTCTTATATTAACCTTAATGTAAAATGATCTAATCGGGTCTGTGTTCGCCCTACCCTAGAAGTTTAATAGTGCATTTCACTCGTCATTTCATGCGCTTTCAGTTGCCGCTTAGCCCAATACGCTATCTGAAATAGGAGCGACGTAAATTGAACAAATGTGATAAAATTTCCCTGAAATCTTATATTAAACAGAATATAAAATGATCTAATCTGGTCTCTGATTGCCCTATCATAGAAGATTAGTAGTGCATTTTACTCGCCATTCCACGCGCTTTAAGATGCCGCCTAGCCCAGTACGCTATCTGAAATAGGAGCGACGTAACTTGAACAAATGTGATAGAATTTCGCTCAATTCTTAAATTAACCATAATATAAAATGATCTAATCGGGTCTCTGTTTGCCCTACCCTAGAACTTCAATAGTGCATTTTACTCGTCATTTCATGCGCTTTGAGATGCCGCTTAGCCCAATACGCTATCTGAAATATGAGCGACGTAAATTGAACAAATGTGATAGAATTTCGCTGAATTCTTATATTAACCATAATATAAAATGATCTAATCGGGTATCTGTTTGCCTTATCCTAGAAGTTTAATAGTGTGTTATTCTCGCCATTTCATGCGCTTCGAGATGCCGCTTAACCCAACACGCTATCTGCAATAGGAGCGACGTAAATTGAACAAACGTGATAGAATTTTGCTGAATTCTTAAATTAACCATAGTACAAAATGATCTAATCGGGTCTCTGTTTGCCCTACCCTAGAAGTTTAGTATTGCATTTTACTCGCCATTTCATGCGCTTTGAGATGCCGCTTAGCCCAATACGCTATCTGAAATAGGAGCGACGTAAATTGAACAAATGTGATAGAATTTCGCTGAATTCTTAAATTAACGATAATATAAAATGATCTAATCGGGTCACTGATTGCCCTATCATAGAAGTTTAATAGTGCATTTTACTCGCCATTCCACGCGCTTTAAGATGCCGGCCAGCCCAGTACGCTATCTGAAATAGGAGCGACGTAATTTGAAGAAATGTGATAGAATTACGCTGAATTCTTATATGAACCGTAATATAAAATGATCTAATCGGGTCTCCGTTTGCCCTACCCTAGAAGTTTAATAGTCCATTTTATTCGCCATTTCATGCGCGTTGAGATGCCGGTTAGCCCAATACGCTATCTGAAATAGGAGCGACGTAAATTGAACAAATGTGATAGATTTTCCCTGAAATCTTATATTGAACAAAATATAAAATGATCTAATCGGGTCTCTGATTGCTCTATCATAGAAGTTTAGTAGTGCATTTGACTCGCCCTTCCACGCGCTTTAAGATGCCGCCTAGCCCAGTAGGCTATCTGAAATAGGAGCGACGTAAGATGAACAAATGTGATAGAATTACGCTGAATTCTTATATTAACCCTAATATAAAATGAACTAATCGGGTCTCCGTTTGCCTTATCCTAGAAGTTTAATAGCGCATTTTACTCGCCATTTCATGCGCTTTTAGAGGCCGCTTAGCCCAATACGCTATCTGAAATAGGAGCGACATAAATTGAACAAATGTGATAGAATTCCCCTGAAATCATAAATTAACCATAATATAAAATGATCTCATCAGGTCTCTGTTTGCCCTACCCTAGAAGTTTAATAGTGCATTTCACTCGCCATTTCATGCGCCTTGAGATGCCGCTTAGCCCAATACGCTATCTGTAATAGGAGCGACGTAAATTTTACAAATGTGATAGAATTTCGCAGAATTCTTATATTAACCAAAATATAAAATGATCTAATCTGGTCTCTGTTCGCCCTAGCCTAGAAGTTTAATAGTGCATTTTGTTCGCCATTTCATGCGATTTGAGGTGCCGCTAAGCCCAATAAGCTGCCTGAAATAGGAGCGACGTAAATTGAACAAATGTGATAGAACTTCGCTGAATTCTTATATTAACCAAAGTATAAAATGATCTAATCGGGTCTCTGTTTGCCCTACCCTAGAAGCTTAATCGTGCATTTTACTCGCCATTTCATGCGATTTGAGGTGCCGCCTAGCCCAATACGCTCTCTGAAATAGGAGCGACGTAAATTGAACAAATGTGATAGAATTTCGCTGAATTCTTAAATTAACTATAATATAAAATGATCTAATCGGGTCACTGATTGCCCTACCCTAGAAGTTTAATAGTGCATTTTACTTGCCATTTCATGCGCTTTGAGATGCCGCTTAGCCCAATACGCTATCTGAAATATGAGCGACGTTAATTGAACAAATGTGATAGAATTTCGCTGAATTCTTATATTAACCATAATATAAAATGATCTAATCGGGTATCTGTTTGCCTTATCCTAGAAGTTTAATAGTGCATTTTGCTCGCCATTTCATGCGCTTTGAGATGCCGCTTAGCCCAATACGCTATCTGAAATAGGAGCGACGTAAATTGAACAAATGTGATAGAATATCGATGAATTCTTAAATTAACCACAATATAAAATGATCTAATCGGGTCTCTGTTTGCCCTACCCTAGAAGTTTAATAGTGCATTTTACTCGCCATTTCATGCGCTTTGAGATGCCGCTTAACGCAATACGCTATCTGAAATAGGAGCAATGAAAGTTGAACAAATGTGATAGAATTTCGCTGAATTATTTTATTAACCAGAATGTAAAATGATCTAATCGGGTCTCTGTTCGCCCTAGGCTAGAAGTTTAATAGTGCATTTTATTCGCCATTTCATGCGCTTTGTGATGCCGCGTAGCCCAATACGCTATCTGAAATAGGAGCGACGTAAATTGAACAAATGTGATAGAATTTCCCTGAATTCTTATATTAACCTTAATGTAAAATGATCTAATCGGGTCTGTGTTCGCCCTACCCTAGAAGTTTAATAGTGCATTTCACTCGTCATTTCATGCGCTTTCAGTTGCCGCTTAGCCCAATACGCTATCTGAAATAGGAGCGACGTAAATTGAACAAATGTGATAAAATTTCCCTGAAATCTTATATTAAACAGAATATAAAATGATCTAATCTGGTCTCTGATTGCCCTATCATAGAAGATTAGTAGTGCATTTTACTCGCCATTCCACGCGCTTTAAGATGCCGCCTAGCCCAGTACGCTATCTGAAATAGGAGCGACGTAACTTGAACAAATGTGATAGAATTACGCTCAATTCTTAAATTAACCATAATATAAAATGATCTAATCGGGTCTCTGTTTGCCCTACCCTAGAACTTCAATAGTGCATTTTACTCGTCATTTCATGCGCTTTGAGATGCCGCTTAGCCCAATACGCTATCTGAAATATGAGCGACGTAAATTGAACAAATGTGATAGAATTTCGCTGAATTCTTATATTAACCATAATATAAAATGATCTAATCGGGTATCTGTTTACCTTATCCTAGAAGTTTAATAGTGTATTATTCTCGCCATTTCATGCGCTTCGAGATGCCGCTTAACCCAACACGCTATCTGCAATAGGAGCGACGTAAATTGAACAAACGTGATAGAATTTTGCTGAATTCTTAAATTAACCATAGTACAAAATGATCTAATCGGGTCTCTGTTTGCCCTACCCTAGAAGTTTAGTATTGCATTTTACTCGCCATTTCATGCCCTTTGAGATGCCGCTTAGCCCAATACGCTATCTGAAATAGGAGCGACGTAAATTGAACAAATGTGATAGAATATCGATGAATTCTTAAATTAACCACAATATAAAATGATCTAATCGGGTCTCTGTTTGCCCTACCCTAGAAGTTTAATAGTGCATTTTACTCGCCATTCCACGCGCTTTAAGATGCCGGCCAGCCCAGTACGCTATCTGAAATAGGAGCGACGTAATTTGAAGAAATGTGATAGAATTACGCTGAATTCTTATATGAACTGTAATATAAAATGATCTAATCGGGTCTCCGTTTGCCCTACCCTAGAAGTTTAATAGTCCATTTTATTCGCCATTTCATGCGCGTTGAGATGCCGGTTAGCCCAATACGCTATCTGAAATAGGAGCGACGTAAATTGAACAAATGTGATAGATTTTCCCTGAAATCTTATATTGAACAAAATATAAAATGATCTAATCGGGTCTCTGATTGCTCTATCATAGAAGTTTAGTAGTGCATTTGACTCGCCCTTCCACGCGCTTTAAGATGCCGCCTAGCCCAGTAGGCTATCTGAAATAGGAGCGACGTAAGATGAACAAATGTGATAGAATTACGCTGAATTCTTATATTAACCCTAATATAAAATGAACTAATCGGGTCTCCGTTTGCCTTATCCTAGAAGTTTAATAGCGCATTTTACTCGCCATTTCATGCGCTTTTAGAGGCCGCTTAGCTCAATACGCTATCTGAAATAGGAACGACGTAAATTGAACAAATGTGATAGAATTCCCCTGAATTCATAAATTAACCATAATATAAAATGATCTCATCAGGTCTCTGTTTGCCCTACCCTAGAAGTTTAATAGTGCATTTCACTCGCCATTTCATGCGCCTTGAGATGCCGCTTAGCCCAATACGCTATCTGAAATAGGAGCGACGTAAGTTGAACAAATGTCACAGAATTACGCTGAATTCTTATATTAACCGTAATATAAAATGATCTAATCGGGTCTCTGTTTGCCTTATCCTAGAAGTTTAATAGTGCATTTTACTCGTCAATTCATGCGCTTTGCGATGCCGCTTAGCCCAATAAGCTATCTGAAATAGGAGCGACGTAAATTTAACAAATGTGATAGAATTTCGCTGAATTCTTATATTAACCAAAATATAAAATGATCTAATCGGGTCTCTGATTGCCCTATCATAGAAGTTTAACAGTGCATTTTACTCGCCATTCCACGCGCTTTAAGTTGCCGCCTAGCCCAGCACGCTATCTGAAATAGGAGCTACGTAAGTTGAACAAATGTCACAGAATTACGCTGAATTCTTATATTAACCGTAATATAAAATGATCTAATCGGGTCTCTGTTTGCCTTATACTAGATGTTTAATAGTGCATTTTACTCGCCATTTCTTGCGCTTTGAGATGCCGCTTAGCCCAGTACGCTATCTGAAATAGGAGCGATGTAAATTGAACAAATGTGATAGAATTTCGATGAATTCATTTATTAACCAAAATATAAAATGATCTAATCGGGTCTCTGATTGCCCTACCCTAGAAGTTTAATAGTGCATTTTACTCGCCATTTCTTGCGCTTTGAGATGCCGCTTAGCACAAGTCGCTATCTGAAATAGGAGCGATGTAAATTGAACAAATGTGATAGAATTTCGCTGAATTCTTATATTAACCTTAATGTAAAGGATCTAATCGGGTCTTTGTTCGCCCTACCCAAGAAATTTAATAGTGCATTTCACTCGTCAATTCATGCGCTTTGCGATGCCGCTTAGCCCAATAAGCTATCTGAAATTGGAGCGACGCATATTGAACAAATGTGATAGAATTTCGCTGAATTCTTATATTAACCAAAATATAAAATGATCTAATCGGGTCTCTGATTGCCCTTTCATAGAAGTTTAATAGTGCATTTTACTCGCCATTCCACGCGCTTTAAGATGCCGCCTAGCCTAGTACGCTATCTGAAATAGGAGCTACGTAAGTTGAACGAATGTGACAGAATTACGCTGTTTTCTTATATTAACCGTAATATAAAATGATCTAATCGGGTCTGTGTTTGCCTTATCCTAGAAGTTTAATAGTGCATTTTACTCGCCATTTCATGCGCTCTGAGATGCCTCTTAGCCCAATACGCTATCTGAAATAGGAGCGACGTAAATTGAACAAATGTGATAGAATTTCGCTGAATTCTTATATTAACCAAAATATAAAATGATCTAATCCGGTCTCTGTTTGCCCTACCCTAGAAGTTTAATAGTGCATTTTACGAGCCATTTCTTGCGTTTTGAGATGCAGCTTAGCCCAATACGCTATCTGAAATAGGAGCGACGTAAATTGAACAAATGTGATAGAATTTCGCTGAATTCTTATTTTAACCTTAATGTAAAATGATCTAATCGGGTCTTTGTTCGCCCTACCCTAGAAGCTTAACAGTGCATTTCACTCGTCTTTCATGCGCTCTGAGTTGCCTCTTAGCCCAATAAGCTATCTGAAATAGGAGCGACGTAAATTGAACAAATGTGATAGAACTTCGCTGAATTCTTATATTAACCGTAATATAAAATGATCTGATCAGGTCTCTGCTTGCCCCACCCTAGAAGTTTAATAGTGCATTTTACTCGCGCTTTCGTGCGCTTTGAGATGCCCCTTAGCCCAATACGCTATCTGAAATAGGAGCGACGTAAATTGAACAAATGTGATAGAATTTCGCTTAATTCTTTTATTTACCATAATGTTAAATGATCTAATCGGGTCTCTGTTCGCCCTAGCGTACAAGCTTAATAGTGCATTTTATTCGTCATTTCATGCGCTTTGAGATGCCGCTTAGCCCAATACGCTATCTGAAATAGGAGCGACGCAAATTGAACAAATGTGATAGAATTTCGCTGAATTCTTATATTAACCATAATATAAAATGATGTAATCGGGTCTCTGTTCGCCCTACCCAAGAAGTTTAATAGTGCATTTCTCTCGTCATTTCATGCGCTTTGAGATGCCGCTTATCCCAATAGCTATCTGAAATAGGAGCGACGTAAATTGAACAAATGTGATAGAATTTCCCTGAAATCTTATATTAACCGTAATATAAAATGATCTAATCGGGTCTCCCTTTGCCTTATCCTAGAAGTTTAATAGTGCATTTTACTCGCCATTCCACGCGCTTTAAGATACCGCGTAGCCCAGTACGCTATCTGAAATAGGAGCGACGTAAATTGAACAAATGTGATAGAATTTTGCTGAATTCTTTTATTTACCATAATGTTAAATGATCTAATCGGGTCTCTGTTCGCCCTAGCGTACAAGCTTAATAGTGCATTTTATTCGTCATTTCATGCGCTTTGAGATGCCGCTTAGCCCAATACGCTATCTGAAATAGGAGCGACGCAAATTGAACAAATGTGATAGAATTTCGCTGAATTCTTATATTAACCAAAATATAAAATGATCTAATCGGGTCTCTGATTGCCCTATCATAGAAGTTTAATAGTGCATTTTACTCGCCATTCCACGCGCTTTAAGATGCCGCCTAGCCCAGTACGCTGTCTGAAATAGGAGCTACGTAAGTTGAACGAATGTGACAGAATTACGCTGATTTCTTATATTAACCGTAATATAAAATGATCTAATCGGGTCTCTGTTTGCCTTACCCTAGAAGTTTAATAGTGCATTTTACTCGCCATTTCATGCGCTTTGAGATGCCGCTTAGCCCAATATGCTATCTGATATAGGAGCGACGTAAATTGAACAAATGTGATAGAATTACGCTGAATTATTATATTAACCAAAATATAAAATGATCTAATCGTGTCTCTGATTGCCCTATCATAGAAGATTAATAGTGCATTTTACTCGCCATTCCACGCGCCTTAAGATGCCGCCCAGGCCAGTATGCTATCTGAAATAGGAACGACGTAAATTGAACAAATGTGATAGAATTTTGCTGAATTCTTAAATTAACCATAATATAAAATGATCTAATCGGGTCTCTGATTGCCCTATCATAGAAGTTTAACAGTGCATGTTACTCGCCATTCCACGCGCTTTAAGTTGTCGCCTAGCCCAGCACGCTATCTGAAATAGGAGCTACGTAAGTTGAACAAATGTCACAGAATCACGCTGCATTCTTATATTAACCGTAATATAAAATGATCTAATCGGGTCTCTGTTTGCCTTATCCTAGAAGTTTAATAGTGCATTTTACTCGCCATTTCATGCGCTTTGAGATGCCGCTTAGCCCAGTACGCTATCTGAAATAGGAGCGATGTAAATTGAACAAATGTGATAGAATTTCGATGATTTCATTTATTAACCAAAATATAAAATGATCTAATCGGGTCTCTGATTGCCCTACCCTAGAAGTTTAATAGCGCATTTTACGCGCCATTTCATGCGCTTTGAGATGCCGCTTAGCCCAGTACGCTATCTGAAATAGGAGCGATGAAAATTGAACAAATGTGACAGAATTACGCTGATTTCTTATATTAACCGTAATATAAAATGATCTAATCGGGTCTCTGTTTGCCTTACCCTAGAAGTTTAATAGTGCATTTTACTCGCCATTTCATGCGCTTTGAGATGCCGCTTAGCCCAATATGCTATCTGATATATGAGCGACGCAAATTGAACAAATGTGATAGAATTTCGCTGAATTCTTATATTAACAATAATATAAAATGATCTAATCGGGTCTCTGTTTGCCTTATCCTAGAAGTTTAGTATTGCATTTTACTCGCCATTTCATGCGCTTTGAGATGCCGCTTAGCCCAATACGCTATCTGAAACAGGTGCGACGTAAATTGAACAAATGTGATAGAATTTCGCTGAATTCTTAAATTAACTATAATATAAAATGATCTAATCGGGTCACTGATTGCCCTATCATACAAGTTTAATACTGCATTTTACTCGCCATTCCACGCGCTTTAAGATGCCGGCCAGCCCAGTACGCTATCTGAAATAGGAGCGACGTAATTTGAAGAAATGTGATAGAATTACGCTGAATTCTTATATTAACCGTAATATAAAATGATCTAATCGGGTCTCTGTTTGCCCTACCCTAGAAGTTTAATAGTCCATTTTATTCGCCATTTCATGCGCTTTGAGATGCCGGTTAGCCCAATCCGCTAACTGAAATAGGAGCGACGTAAATAGAACAAATGTGATAGGATTTCCCTGAAATCTTATATTAAACAAAATATAAAATGACCTAATCGGGTCTCTGACTGCCGTATCATTGAAGTTTAACAGTGCATTTTACTCGCGATTCCACGCGCTTTAAGATGCCGCCTAGCCCAGTACGCTATCTGAAATAGGAGCGACGTAAATTTAACAAATGTGATAGAATCTTGCTGAATTCTTAAATTAACCATAATATAAAATGATCTAATCGGGTCTCTGTTTGCCCTACCCTAGGAGTTTAATAGTGCATTTTACTCGCCATTTCATGCGCTTTGAGATGCCGCTTAGCCCAATACGCTATCTGAAATATCAGCGACACGAATTGAACAAATGTGATAGAATTTCCCTGAAATCTTGTATTAAACAAAATATAAAATGATCTAATCGCGTCTCTGATTGCCCTATCATACAACTTTAATAGTGCATTTTACTCGCCACTCCACGCGCTTTAGGATGCCGCCTAGCCCAGTACGCTATCCGAAATAGGAGCGACGTAAATTGAACAAATGTGATAGAATTTTGCTGAATTCTTAAATTAACCATAATATAAAATGATCTAATCGGGTCTCTGTTTGCCCTACCCTAGAAGTTTAATAGTGAATTTTACTCGCCATTTCATGCGCTTTGAGATGCCGCTTATCCCAATACGCTGTCTGAAATAGGAGCAACGAAAGTTGATCAAATGTGATAGAATTTCGCTGAATTATTTTTTAACCAGAATGTAAAATGATCTAATCGGGTCTCTGTTCGCCCTAGCCTAGAAGTTTAATAGTGCATTTTATTCGCCATTTCATGCGCTTTGAGATGCCGCGTAGCCCAATACGCTACCTGAAATAGGAGCGACGTAAATTGAACAAATGTGATAGAATTTCCCTGAATTCTTATATTAACCTTAATGTAAAATGATCTAATCGGGTCTCTGTTCGCCCTACCCTAGAAGTTTAATAGTGCATTTCACTCGTCATTTCATGCGCTTTCAGTTGCCGCTTAGCCCAATACGCTAGCTGAAATAGGAGCGACGTAAATTGAACAAATGTGATAGAATTTCCCTGAAATCTTATATTAAACAAAATATAAAATGATCTAATCGGGTCTCTGATTGCCCTATCATAGAAGTTAGTAGTGCATTTTACTCGCCATTCCACGCGCTTTAAGATGCCGCCTAGCCCAGTACGCTATCTGAAATAGGAGCGACGTAACTTGAACGAATGTGATAGAATTACGCTGCATTCTTATATTAACCAAAATATAAAATGATCTAATCGGGTCTCTGATTGCCCTACCCTAGAAGTTTAATAGTGCATTTTACTCGTCATTTCATTCGCTTTGAGATGCCGCTTAGCCGAATACGCTATCTGAAATAGGAGCGACGAAAATTGAACAAATGTGATAGAATTTCCCTGAAATCTTATATTAATCAAAATATAAAATGATCTACTCGGGTCTCTGATTGCCCTATCATAGAAGATTAGTAGTGCATTTTACTCGCCATTCCACGCGCTTTAAGATACCGCCTAGCCCAGTACGCTATCTGAAATAGGAGCGACGTAAATTCAACAAATGTGATAGAATCTTGCTGAATTCTTAATTTAACCATAATATAAAATGATCTAATCGGGTCTCTGTTTGCCCTACCCTAGGAGTTTAATAGTGCATTTTACTCGCCATTTCATGCGCTTTGAGATGTCGCTTAGCCCAATACGCTATCTGAAATATGAGCGACACGAATTGAACAAATGTGATAGAATTTCCCTGAATTCTTATATTAACCTTAATGTAAAATGATCTAATCGGGTCTCTGTTCGCCCTATCCTTGAAGTTTAATTGTGCATTTCACTCGTCATTTCATGCGCTTTCAGTTGCCGCTTAGCCCAATACGCTATCTGAAATAGGAGCGACGTAAATTGAACAAATGTGATAGAATTTCCCTGAAATCTTATATTAAACAAAATATAAAATGATCTAATCGCGTCTCCGATTGCCCTATCATACAAGTTTAATAGTGCATTTTACTCGCCATTCCACGCGCTTTAAGATGCCGGCCAGCCCAGTACGCTATCTGAAATAGGAGCGACGTAATTTGAAGAAATGTGATAGAATTACGCTGCATTCTTATATTAACCATAATATAAAATGATGTAATCGGGTCTCTGTTCGCCCTACCCAAGAAGTTTAATAGTGCATTTCTCTCGTCATTTCATGCGCTTTGAGATGCCGCTTATCCCAATAGCTATCTGAAATAGGAGCGACGTAAATTGAACAAATGTGATAGAATTTCCCTGAAATCTTATATTAACCGTAATATAAAATGATCTAATCGGGTCTCTGTTTGCATTACCCGAGAAGTTTAATAGTGCATTTTACTCGCCATTCCACGCGCTTTAAGATGCCGCCTATCCCAGTACGCTTTCTGAAATAGGAGCGACGTAAGTTGAACAAATGTGATAGTATAACGCTGAATTCTTATATTAACCGTAATATAAAATGGTCTAATCGGGTCTCCCTTTGCCTTATCCTAGAAGTTTAATAGTGCATTTTACTCGCCATTCCACGCGCTTTAAGATACCGCGTAGCCCAGTACGCTATCTGAAATAGGAGCGACGTAAATTGAACAAATGTGATAGAATTTTGCTGAATTCTTTTATTTACCATAATGTAAAATGATGTAATCGGGTCTCTGTTCGCCCTACCCAAGAAGTTTAATAGTGCATTTCTCTCGTCATTTCATGCGCTTTGAGATGCCGCTTATCCCAATAGCTATCTGAAATAGGAGCGACGTAAATTGAACAAATGTGACAGAATTTCCATGAAATCTTATATTAACCGTAATATAAAATGATCTAATCGGGTCTCTGTTTGCATTACCCGAGAAGTTTAATAGTGCATTTTACTCGCCATTCCACGCGCTTTAAGATGCCGCCTATCCGAGTACGCTTTCTGAAATAGGAGCGACGTAAGTTGAACAAATGTGATAGAATAACGCTGAATTCTTATATTAACCGTAATATAAAATGGTCTAATCGGGTCTCCCTTTGCCTTATCCTAGAAGTTTAATAGTGCATTTTACTCGCCATTCCACGCGCTTTAAGATACCGCGTAGCCCAGTACGCTATCTGAAATAGGAGCGACGTAAATTGAACAAATGTGATAGAATTTTGCTGAATTCTTTTATTTACCATAATGTTAAATGATCTAATCGGGTCTCTGTTCGCCCTAGCGTACAAGCTTAGTAGTGCATTTTATTCGTCATTTCATGCGCTTTGAGATGCCGCTTAGCCCAATACGCTATCTGAAATAGGAGCGACGCAAATTGAACAAATGTGATAGAATTTCGCTGAATTCTTATATTAACCAAAATATAAAATGATCTAATCGGGTCTCTGATTGCCCTATCATAGAAGTTTAATAGTGCATTTTACTCGCCATTCCACGCGCTTTAAGATGCCGCCTAGCCCAGTACGCTATCTGAAATAGGAGCTACGTAAGTTGAACGAATGTGACAGAATTACGCTGATTTCTTATATTAACCGTAATATAAAATGATCTAATCGGGTCTCTGTTTGCCTTATCCTAGAAGTTTAATAGTGCATTTTACTCGCCATTTCATGCGCTTTGAGATGCCGCTTAGCCCAATATGCTATCTGATATAGGAGCGACGTAAATTGAACAAATGTGATAGAATTACGCTGAATTATTATATTAACCAAAATATAAAATGATCTAATCGTGTCTCTGATTGCCCTATCATAGAAGATTAATAGTGCATTTACTCGCCATTCCACGCGCCTTAAGATGCCGCCCAGGCCAGTATGCTATCTGAAATAGGAACGACGTAAATTGAACAAATGTGATAGAATTTTGCTGAATTCTTAAATTAACCATAATATAAAATGATCTAATCGGGTCTCTGATTGCCCTATCATAGAAGTTTAACAGTGCATGTTACTCGCCATTCCACGCGCTTTAAGTTGTCGCCTAGCCCAGCACGCTATCTGAAATAGGAGCTACGTAAGTTGAACAAATGTCACAGAATCACGCTGCATTCTTATATTAACCGTAATATAAAATGATCTAATCGGGTCTCTGTTTGCCTTATCCTAGAAGTTTAATAGTGCATTTTACTCGCCATTTCATGCGCTTTGAGATGCCGCTTAGCCCAGTACGCTATCTGAAATAGGAGCGATGTAAATTGAACAAATGTGATAGAATTTCGATGATTTCATTTATTAACCAAAATATAAAATGATCTAATCGGGTCTCTGATTGCCCTACCCTAGAAGTTTAATAGCGCATTTTACGCGCCATTTCATGCGCTTTGAGATGCCGCTTAGCCCAGTACGCTATCTGAAATAGGAGCGATGTAAATTGAACAAATGTGACAGAATTACGCTGATTTCTTATATTAACCGTAATATAAAATGATCTAATCGGGTCTCTGTTTGCCTTACCCTAGAAGTTTAATAGTGCATTTTACTCGCCATTTCATGCGCTTTGAGATGCCGCTTAGCCCAATATGCTATCTGATATATGAGCGACGCAAATTGAACAAATGTGATAGAATTTCGCTGAATTCTTATATTAACAATAATATAAAATGATCTAATCGGGTCTCTGTTTGCCTTATCCTAGAAGTTTAGTATTGCATTTTACTCGCCATTTCATGCGCTTTGAGATGCCGCTTAGCCCAATACGCTATCTGAAACAGGTGCGACGTAAATTGAACAAATGTGATAGAATTTCGCTGAATTCTTAAATTAACTATAATATAAAATGATCTTATCGGGTCACTGATTGCCCTATCATACAAGTTTAATAGTGCATTTTACTCGCCATTCCACGCGCTTTAAGATGCCGGCCAGCCCAGTACGCTATCTGAATTAGGAGCGACGTAATTTGAAGAAATGTGATAGAATTACGCTGAATTCTTATATTAACCGTAATATAAAATGATCTAATCGGGTCTCTGTTTGCCCTACCCTAGAAGTTTAATAGTCCATTTTATTCGCCATTTCATGCGCTTTGAGATGCCGGTTAGCCCAATCCGCTAACTGAAATAGGAGCGACGTAAATAGAACAAATGTGATAGGATTTCCCTGAAATCTTATATTAAACAAAATATAAAATGACCTAATCGGGTCTCTGACTGCCGTATCATTGAAGTTTAACAGTGCATTTTACTCGCGATTCCACGCGCTTTAAGATGCCGCCTAGCCCAGTACGCTATCTGAAATAGGAGCGACGTAAATTCAACAAATGTGATAGAATCTTGCTGAATTCTTAAATTAACCATAATATAAAATGATCTAATCGGGTCTCTGTTTGCCCTACCCTAGGAGTTTAATAGTGCATTTTACTCGCCATTTCATGCGCTTTGAGATGCCGCTTAGCCCAATACGCTATCTGAAATATCAGCGACACGAATTGAACAAATGTGATAGAATTTCCCTGAATTCTTATATTAACCTTAATGTAAAATGATCTAATCGGGTCTCTGTTCGCCCTATCCTTGAAGTTTAATTGTGCATTTCACTCGTCATTTCATGCGCTTTCAGTTGCCGCTTAGCCCAATACGCTATCTGAAATAGGAGCGACGTAAATTGAACAAATGTGATAGAATTTCCCTGAAATCTTATATTAAACAAAATATAAAATGATCTAATCGCGTCTCCGATTGCCCTATCATACAAGTTTAATAGTGCATTTTACTCGCCATTCCACGCGCTTTAAGATGCCGTCAGCCCAGTACGCTATCTGAAATAGGAGCGACGTAATTTGAAGAAATGTGATAGAATTACGCTGAATTCTTATATTAACCGTAATATAAAATGATCTAATCGGGTCTCCGTTTGCCCTACCCTAGAAGTTTAATAGTCCATTTTATTCGCCATTTCATGCGCTTTGAGATGCCGGTTAGCCCAATACGCTAACTGAAATAGGAGCGACGTAAATAGAACAAATGTGATAGGATTTCCCTGAAATCTTATATTAAACAAAATATAAAATGATCTAATCGGGTCTCTGACTGCCCTATCATAGAAGTTTAACAGTGCATTTTACTCGCCATTCCACGCGCTTTAAGATGCCGCCTTGCCCAGTACGCTATCTGAAATAGGAGCGACGTAAATTCAACAAATGTGATAGAATCTTGCTGAATTCTTAAATTAACCATAATATAAAATGATCTAATCGGGTCTCTGTTTGCCCTACCCTAGGAGTTTAATAGTACATTTTACTCGCCATTTCATTCGCTTTCAGATGCCGCTTAGCCCAATACGCTATCTGAAATATGAGCGACACGAATTGAACAAATGTGATAGAATTTCCCTGAAATCTTGTATTAAACAAAATATAAAATGATCTAATCGCGTCTCTGATTGCCCTATCATACAAGTTTAATAGTGCATTTTACTCGCCACTCCACGCGCTTTAGGATGCCGCCTAGCCCAGTACGCTATCCGAAATAGGAGCGACGTAAATTGAACAAATGTGATAGAATTTTGCTGAATTCTTAAATTAACCATAATATAAAATGATCTAATCGGGTCTCTGTTTGCCCTACCCTAGAAGTTTAATAGTGCATTTTACTCGCCATTTCATGCGCTTTGAGATGCCGCTTAACCCAACACGCTGTCTGAAATAGGAGCAACGAAAGTTGAACAAATGTGATAGAATATCGCTGAATTATTTTATTAACCAGAATGTAAAATCATCTAATCGGGTCTCTGTTCGCCCTAGCCTAGAAGTTTAATAGTGCATTTTATTCGCCATTTCATGCGCTTTGAGATGCCGCGTAGCCCAATACGCTACCTGAAATAGGAGCGACGTAAATTGAACAAATGTGATAGAATTTCCCTGAATTCTTATATTAACCTTAATGTAAAATGATCTAATCGGGTCTCTGTTCGCCCTACCCTAGAAGTTTAATAGTGCATTTCACTCGTCATTTCATGCGCTTTCAGTTGCCGCTTAGCCCAATACGCTAGCTGAAATAGGAGCGACGTAAATTGAACAAATGTGATAGAATTTCCCTGAAATCTTATATTAAACAAAATATAAAATGATCTAATCGGGTCTCTGATTGCCCTATCATAGAAGTTTAGTAGTGCATTTTACTCGCCATTCCACGCGCTTTAAGATGCCGCCTAGCCCAGTACGCTATCTGAAATAGGAGCGACGTAACTTGAACGAATGTGATAGAATTACGCTGCATTCTTATATTAACCAAAATATAAAATGATCTAATCGGGTCTCTGATTGCCCTACCCTAGAAGTTTAATAGTGCATTTTACTCGTCATTTCATTCGCTTTGAGATGCCGCTTAGCCGAATACGCTATCTGAAATAGGAGCGACGTAAATTGAACAAATGTGATAGAATTTCCCTGAAATCTTATACTAATCAAAATATAAAATGATCTACTCGGGTCTCTGATTGCCCTATCATAGAAGATTAGTAGTGCATTTTACTCGCCATTCCACGCGCTTTAAGATGCCGCCTAGCCCAGTACGCTATCTGAAATAGGAGCGACGTAAATTCAACAAATGTGATAGAATCTTGCTGAATTCTTAAATTAACCATAATATAAAATGATCTAATCGGGTCTCTGTTTGCACTACCCTAGGAGTTTAATAGTACATTTTACTCGCCATTTCATTCGCTTTCAGATGCCGCTTAGCCCAATACGCTATCTGAAATATGAGCGACACGAATTGAACAAATGTGATAGAATTTCCCTGAATTCTTATATTAACCTTAATGTAAAATGATCTAATCGGGTCTCTGTTCGCCCTAGCCTAGAAGTTTAATAGTGCATTTTATTCGCCATTTCATGCGCTTTGAGATGCCGCTTAGTCCAATACGCTATCTGAAATAGGAGCGACGTAAATTGAACAAATGTGATAGAATTTCCCTGAAATCTTATATTAAACAAAATATAAAATGATCTAATCGGGTCTCTGATTGCCCTATCATAGAAGATTAGTAGTGCATTTTACTCGCCCTTCCACGCGCTTTAAGATGCCGCCTAGCCCAGTACGCTATCTGAAATAGGAGCGACGTAACTTGAACGAATGTGATAGAATTACGCTGCATTCTTATATTAACCGTAATATAAAATGATCTAATCGGGTATCTGTTTGCCTTATCCTAGAAGTTTAATAGTGCATTATACTCGCCATTTCATGCGCTTCGAGATGCCGCTTAGCTCAATACGCTATCTGAAATACGAGCGACGAAGGTTGAACAAATGTGATAGAATTTCGCTGAATTATTTTATTAACCAGAATGTAAAATGATCTAGTCTGGTCTCTGTTCGCCCTACCATAGAAGTCTTATAGTGCATTTCACTCGCCATTTCATGCGCTTTGAGATGCCGCTTAGCCCAATACGCTATCTGAAATAGGAGCGACCTAAATTGAACGAATGTGATAGAATTTTGCTGAATTCTTAAATTAACCATAATATAAAACGATCTAATCGGGTCTCTGCTTGCCCTACCCTAGAAGTTTAATAGTGCATTTTACTCGTCATTTCATGCGCTTTGAGATGCCGCTTAGCCGAATACGCTATCTGGAATAGGAGCGGCGTAAATTGAACAAATGTGATACTATTTCCCTGAAATCTTATATTAAACAAAATATAAAATGATCTAATCGGGTCTCTGATTGCCCTATCATAGAAGTTTAGTAGTGCATTTTACTCGCCATTCCACGCGCTTTAAGTTGCCGCCTAGCCCAGTACGCTATCTGAAATAGGAGCGACGTAAGTTTAACAAATGTGATAGAATTTTGCTGAATTCTTAAATTAACCATAATATAAAATGATCTAATCGGGTCTCTGTTTGCCCTACCCTAGAAGTTTAATAGTGCATTTTAGTCGCCATTTCATGCGCTTTGAGATCCGGCTTAGCCCAATACTCTATCTGAAATAGGAGCGACGTAAATTGAACAAATGTGATAGAATTTCCCTGAAATCTTATATTAATCAAAATATAAAATGATCTACTCGGGTCTCTGATTGCCCTATCATAGAAGATTAGTAGTGCATTTTACTCGCCATTCCATGCGCTTTGATATGCCGCTTAACCCAATACGCTATCTGAAATAGGAGCAACGAAAGTTGAACAAATGTGATAGAATTGCGCTGAATTATTTTATTAACCAGAATGTAAAATGATCTAATCGGGTCTCTGTTCGCCGTAGCCTAGAAGTTTAATAGTGCATTTTATTCGCCATTTCATGCGCTTTGTGATGCCGCGTAGCCCAATACGCTATCTGAAATAGGAGCGACGTAAATTGAACAAATGTGATAGAATTTCGCTGAATTCTTATATTAACGATAATATAAAATGATCTAATCGGGTCACTGATTGCCCTATCATAGAAGTTTAATAGTGCATTTTACTCGCCATTCCACGCGCATTAAGATGCCGGCCAGCCCAGTACGCTATCTGAAATAGGAGCGACGTAATTTGAAGAAATGTGATAGAATTACGCTGAATTCATATATTAACCGTAATATAAAATGATCTAATCGGGTCTCCGTTTGCCCTACCCTAGAAGTTTAATAGTCCATTTTATTCGCCATTTCATGCGCTTTGAGATGCCGGTTAGCACAATACGCTAACTGAAATAGGAGCGACGTAAATTGAACAAATGTGATAGAATATCGCTGAATTCTTAAATTAACTATAATATAAAATGATCTAATCGGGTCACTGATTGCCCTACCCTAGAAGTTTAATAGTGCATTTTACTCGCCATTTCATGCGCTTTGAGATGCCGCTTAGCCGAATACGCTATCTGAAATATGAGCGACACGAATTGAACAAATGTGATAGAATTTCCCTGAAATCTTGTATTAAACAAAATATAAAATGATCTAATCGCGTCTCTGATTGCCCTATCATACAAGTTTAATAGTACATTTTACTCGCCACTCCACGCGATTTAGGATGCCGCCTAGCCCAGTACGCTATCCGAAATAGGAGCGACGTAAATTGAACAAATGTGATAGAATTTTGCTGAATTCTTAAATTAACCATAATATAAAATGATCTAATCTGGTCTCTGTTTGCCCTACCCTAGAAGTTTAATAGTGCATTGTACTCGCCATTTCATGCGCTTTGAGATGCCGCTTAACCGAATACGCTATCTGAAATAGGAGCAACGAAAGTTGAACAAATGTGATAGAATTTCGCTGAATTATTTTATTAGCCAGAATGTAAAATGATCTAATCGGGTCTCTGTTCGCCCTAGCCTGGAAGTTTAATAGTGCATATCACTCGTCATTTCATGCGCTTTGAGATGCCGCTAAGCCCAATAAGCTATCTGTAATAGGAGCGACGTAAATTTTACAAATGTGATAGAATTTCTTTGAATTCTTATATTAACCAAAATATAAAATGATCTAATCGGGTCTCTGATTGCCCTATCATAGAAGTTTAATAGTGCATTTTACTCGCCATTCCACGCGCTTTAAGATGCCGCCTAGCCCAGTACGCTATCTGAAATAGGAGCGACGTAACTTGAACAAATGTGATAGAATTCCGCAGAATTCTTATATTAACCAAAACATAAAATGATCTAATCTGGTCTCTGTTCGCCCTAGCCTAGAAGTTTAATAGTGCATTTTGTTCGCCATTTCATGCGATTTGAGATGCCGCTAAGCCCAATAAGCTGTCTGAAATAGGAGCGACGTAAATTGAACAAATGTGATAGAATTTCGCTGAATTCTTATATTAACCATAATATAAAATGATCTAATCGGGTCCCTGTTTGCTCTACCCTAGAAGTTTAATAGTGCATTTTACTCGCAATTTCATGCGCTTTGAGGTGCCGCTTAACCCTATACGCTATCTGCAATAGGAGCGACGTAAATTGAACAAATGTGATAGAATTACGCTGCATTCTTATATTAACCATAATAACAAATGATCTAATCGGGTCTCTGTTTGCTCTACCCTAGAAGTTTAACAGTGCATTTTACTCGCCATTTCATGCGCTTTGAGATGCCGCATAGCCCAATACGCTATCTGAAATAGGAGCGACGTAAATTGAACAAATGCGATAGAATTTCCCTGAAATCTTATATTAAACAAAATATAAAATGATCTAATCGTGTCTCTGATTGCCCTATCATAGAAGTTTAGTAGTGCATTTTACTCGCCATTCCACGCGCTTTAAGATGCCGCCTAGCCCAGTACGCTACCTGAAATAGGAGCGACGTAAGTTGAACAAATGTGATAGAATTACGCTGAATTCTTATATTAACCGTAATATAAAATGATGTAATCGGGCCTCTGTTTGCCCTATCATAGAAGTTTGATAGTGCATTTTACTCACCATTTCATGTGCTTTAAGCTGCCGCATAGCCCAATACGCTATCGGGAATAGGAGCGACGTAAATTGAACAAATGTGATAGAATTTCCCTGAATTCTTATATTAACCTTAATGTAAAATGATCTAATCGGGTCTCTGTTCGCCCTACCATAGAAGTCTAATAGTGCATTTCACTCGCCATTTCATGCGCTTTGAGATGCCGCTTAGCACAATACGCTATTTGAAATAGGGGCGACGTAAATTGAACAAATGTGATAGAATTTTTCTGAATTCTTAAATTAACCATAATATAAAATGATCTAATCGGGTCTCTGTACGCCCTACCATAGAAATCTAATAGTGCATATTACTCGCCATTTCATGCGCTTTGAGATGCCGCTTAGCCCAATACGCTATCTGAAATAGGAGCGACGTAAGTTGAACAAATGTGATAGAATTTCGCTGAATTCTTATATTATGCGTAATATAAAATGATCTAATCGGGTCTCTGTTTGCCTTATCCTAGAAGTTTAATAGTGCATTTTACTCGACATTTCATGCGCTTTGAGATGCCGCTTAGCCCAATACGCTATCTGAAATAGGAGCGACGTAAATTGAACAAATGTGATAGAATTACGCTGAATTCTTATATTAACCGTAATATAAAATGATGTAATCGGGCCTCTGTTTGCCCTATCATCGAAGTTTAATAGTGCATTTTACTCGCCATTCCACGCGCTTTAAGATGCCGCCTAGCCCAGTACGCTACCTGGAATGGGAGCGACGTAAATTGAACAAATGTGATAGAATTTCCCTGAATTCTTATATTAACCTTAATGTAAAATGATCTAGTCGGGTCTCTTTTCGCCCTACCATAGAAGTCTAATAGTGGATTTCACTCACCATTCCACGCGCTTTAAGATGCCGCCGAGGCCAGTACGGTATCTGAAATAGGAGCGATGTAAATTGAACAAATGTGATAGAATTTTGCTGAATTCTTAAATTAACCATAATATAAAATGATCTAATCGGGTCTCTGTACGCCCTACCATAGAAATCTAATAGTGCATTTTACTCGCCATTTCATGCGCTTTGAGATGCCGCTTAGCCCAATACGCTATCTGAAATAGGAGCGACGTAAGTTGAACAAATGTGATAGAATTTCGCTGAATTCTTTTATTAACCATAATGTAAAATGATCTGATCGGGTCTCTGTTCGCCCTAGCCTAGAAGTTTAAGAGTGCATTTTATTCGCCATTTCATGCGCTTTGAGATGCCGCATAGTCGAATACGCTATCTGAAATAGGAGCGACGTAAATTGAACAAATGCGATAGAATTTCCCTGAAATCTTATATTAAACAAAATATAAAATGATCTAATCGGGTCTCTGATTGCCCTATCATAGAAGTTTGATAGTATATTTTACTCGTCATTTCATGTGCTTTAAGCTGCCGCATAGCCCAATACGCTATCTGGAATAGGAGCGACGTAAATTGAACAAATGTGATAGAATTTCCCTGAATTCTTATATTAACCTTAATGTAAAATGATCTAATCGTGTCTCTGTTCGCGCTACCATAGAAGTCTAATAGTGCATTTCACTCGCCATTTCATGCGCTTTGAGATGCCGCTTAGCACAATACGCTATTTGAAATAGGGGCGACGTAAATTGAACACATGTGATAGAATTACGCTGAATTCTTATATTATCCGTAATATAAAATGATCTAATCGGGTCTCTGATTGCCCTATCATAGAAGCTTAGTAGTGCATTCTACTCGCCATTCCACGCGCTTTCAGTTGCCGCCTAGCCCAGTACGCTATCTGAAATAGGAGCGACGTAACTTGAACAAATGTGATAGAATTACGCTGCATTCTTATATTAACCGTAATATAACATGATCTAATCGGGTCTCTGATTGCCCTATCATAGAAGTTTAGTAGTGCATTCTACTCGCCATTCCACGCGCTTTAAGCTGCCGCCTAGCCCAGTACGCTATCTGAAATAGGAGCAACGTAAGTTGAACAAATGTGATAGAATTACGCTGAATTCTTATATTAACCGTAATATACAATGATGTAATCGGGCCTCTGTTTGCCCTACCATAGAAATCTAATAGTGCATTTTACTCGCCATTTCATGTGCTTTAAGCTGCCGCATAGCCGAATACGCTATCTGGAATAGGAGCGACGTAAATTGAACAAATGTGATAGAATTTCCCTGAATTCTTATATTAACCTCAATGTAAAATGATCTAATCGTGTCTCTGTTCGCCCTACCATAGAAGTCTAATTGTGCATTTCACTCGCCATTTCATGCGCTTTGAGATGCCGCTTAGCACAATACGCTATTTGAAATAGGGGCGACGTAAATTGAACAAATGTGATAGAATTACGCTGAATTCTTATATTATCCGTAATATAAAATGATCTAATCGGGTCTCTGTTTGCCTTATCCTAGAAGTTTAAGAGTGCATTTTTTCGCCATTTCATGCGCTGTGAGATGCCGCATAGCCGAATACGCTATCTGAAATAGGAGCGACGTAAATTGAACAAATGCGATAGAATTTCCCTGAAATCTTATATTAAACAAAATATAAAATGATCTAATCGTGTCTCTGATTGCCCTATCATAGAAGTTTAGTAGTGCATTTTACTCGCCATTCCACGCGCTTTAAGATGCCGTCTAGCCCAGTACGCTACCTGAAATAGGAGCGACGTAAGTTGAACGAATGTGATAGAATTACGCTGAATTCTTATATTAACCGTAATATAAAATGATGTAATCGGGCCTCTGTTTGCCCTATCATAGAAGTTTGATAGTGCATTTTACTCACCATTTCATGTGCTTTAAGCTGCCGCATAGCCCAATACGCTATCGGGAATAGGAGCGACGTAAATTGAACAAATGTGATAGAATTTCCCTGAATTCTTATATTAACCTTAATGTAAAATGTTCTAATCGGGTCTCTGTTCGCCCTACCATAGAAGTCTGATAGTGCATTTTACTCGCCATTTCATGCGCTTTGAGATGCCGCTTAGCCCAATACGCTATCTGAAATAGGAGCGACGTAAATTGAACAAATGTGATAGAATTACGCTGCATTCTTATATTAACCGTAATATAAAATGATCTAATCGGGTCTCTGTTTGCCTTACCCTAGAAGTTTAATAGTGCATTATACTCGCCATTTCATGCGCTTCGAGATGCCGCTTAGCCCAATACGCTATCTGAAATAGGAGCGACATAAATTGAACAAATGTGATAGAATTTCGCTGAATTCTTAAATTAACCATAATAACAAATGATCTAATCGGGTCTCTGTTTGCTCTACCCTAGAAGTTTAACAGTGCATTTTACTCGCCATTTCATGCGCTTTGAGATGCCGCATAGCCCAATACGCTATCTGAAATAGGAGCGACGTAAATTGAACGAATGCGATAGAATTTCCCTGAAATCTTATATTAAACAAAATATAAAATGATCTAATCGGGTCTCTGATTGCCCTATCATAGAAGTTTAGTAGTGCATTTTACTCGCCATTCCACGCGCTTTAAGATGCCGCCTAGCCCAGTACGCTACCTGGAATGGGAGCGACGTAAATTGAACAAATGTGATAGAATTTCCCTGAATTCTTATATTAACCTTAATGTAAAATGATCTAGTCGGGTCTCTTTTCGCCCTACCATAGAAGTCTAATAGTGCATTTCACTCGCCATTCCACGCGCTTTAAGATGCCGCCGAGCCCAGTACGGTATCTGAAATAGGAGCAATGTAAATTGAACAAATGTGATAGAATTTTGCTGAATTCTTAAATTAACCATAATATAAAATGATCTAATCGGGTCTCTGTACGCCCTACCATAGAAATCTAATAGTGCATTTTACTCGCCATTTCATGCGCTTTGAGATGCCGCTTAGCCCAATACGCTATCTGAAATATGAGCGACGTAAGTTGAACAAATGTGATAGAATTTCGCTGAATTCTTTTATTAACCATAATGTAAAATGATCTGATCGGGTCTCTGTTCGCCCTAGCCTAGAAGTTTAAGAGTGCATTTTATTCGCCATTTCATGCGCTTTGAGATGCCGCATAGTCGAAGACGCTATCTGAAATAGGAGCGACGTAAATTGAACAAATGCGATAGAATTTCCCTGAAATCTTATATTAAACAAAATATAAAATGATCTGATCGGGTCTCTGATTGCCCTATCATAGAAGTTTAGTAGTGCATTTTACTCGCCATTCGACGCGCTTTATGATGCCGCCTAGCCCAGTATGGTATCTGAAATAGGAGCTACGTAAGTTGAACAAATGTGATAGAATTACGCTGAATTCTTATATTAACCGTAATATAAAATGATGTAATCGGGCCTCTGTTTGCCCTATCATAGAAGTTTGATAGTATATTTTACTCGTCATTTCATGTGCTTTAAGCTGCCGCATAGCCCAATACGCTATCTGGAATAGGAGCGACGTAAATTGAACAAATGTGATAGAATTTCCCTGAATTCTTATATTAACCTTAATGTAAAATGATCTAATCGTGTCTCTGTTCGCGCTACCATAGAAGTCTAATAGTGCATTTCACTCGCCATTTCATGCGCTCTGAGATGCCGCTTAGCACAATACGCTATTTGAAATAGGGGCGACGTAAATTGAACAAATGTGATAGAATTACGCTGAATTCTTATATTATCCGTAATATAAAATGATCTAATCGGGTCTCTGATTGCCCTATCATGGAAGCTTAGTAGTGCATTCTACTCGCCATTCCACGCGCTTTAAGTTGCCGCCTAGCCCAGTACGCTATCTGAAATAGGAGCGACGTAACTTGAACAAATGTGATAGAATTACGCTGCATTCTTATATTAACCGTAATATAAAATGATCTAATCGGGTCTCTGATTGCCCTATCATAGAAGTTTAGTAGTGCATTCTACTCGCCATTCCACGCGCTTTAAGTTGCCGCCTAGCCCAGTACGCTATCTGAAATAGGAGCAACGTAAGTTGAACAAATGTGATAGAATTACGCTGAATTCTTATATTCACCGTAATATACAATGATGTAATCGGGCCTCTGTTTGCCCTATCATAGAAGTTTGATAGTGCATTTTACTCGCAATTTCATGTGCTTTAAGCTGCCGCATAGCCCAATACGCTATCTGGAATAGGAGCGACGTAAATTGAACAAATGTGATAGAATTTCCCTGAATTCTTATATTAACCTCAATGTAAAATGATCTAATCGTGTCTCTGTTCGCCCTACCATAGAAGTCTAATTGTGCATTTCACTCGCCATTTCATGCGCTTTGAGATGCCGCTTAGCACAATACGCTATTTGAAATAGGGGCGACGTAAATTGAACAAATGTGATAGAATTACGCTGAATTCTTATATTATCCGTAATATAAAATGATCTAATCGGGTCACTGTTTGCCTTACCCTAGAAGTTTAATAGCGCATTTTACTCGCCATTTCATGCGCTTTGAGATGCCGCTTAGCCCAATACCCTATCTGAAATAGGAGCGACGTAAATTGAACAAGTGTGATAGAATTCCGTTGAATTCTTAAATTAACCATAATATACAATGATCTAATAGGGTCTCTGTTCGCCATAGCCTAGAAGTTTAAGAGTGCATTTTACTCGCCCTTCCACGCGCTTTATGATGCCGCCTAGCGCAGTACGCTATTTTAAATAGGAGCGACGTAAGTTTAACAAATGTGATAGAATTACGCTGAATTCTTATATTATCCGTAATATAAAATGATCTAATCGGTTCTCTGTTTGCCTTATCCTAGAAGTTTAATAGTGCATTTTACTCGCCATTTCATGCGCTTTGAGATGCCGCTTAGCCCAATACGCTATCGAGAATAGGAGCGACGTAAATTGAACAAATGTGATAGAATTTCCCTGATTTCTTATATTAACCTTAATGTAAAATGATCTAATCGGGTATCTGTTCGTCCTACCATAGAAGTCTAATAGTGCATTTCACTCGCCATTTCATGCGCTTTGAGATGCCGCTTAGCACAACACGCTATTTGAAATAGGGGCGACGTAAATTGAACAAATGTGATAGAATTACGCTGAATTCTTAAATTAACCATAATATAAAATGATATAATCGGGTCACTGTTTGCCTTACCCTAGAAGTTTAATAGCGCATTTTACTCGCCATTTCATGCGCTTTGAGATGCCGCTTAGCCCAATACCCTATCTGAAATAGGAGCGACGTAAATTGAACAAGTGTGATAGAATTTCGTTGAATTCTTAAATTAACCATAATATACAATGATCTAATAGGGTCTCTGTTCGCCATAGCCTAGAAGTTTAAGAGTGCATTTTACTCGCCCTTCCACGCGCTTTATGATGCCGCCTAGCCCAGTACGCTATTTTAAATAGGAGCGACGTAAGTTTAACAAATGTGATAGAATTACGCTGAATTCTTATATTATCCGTAATATAAAATGATCTAATCGGTTCTCTGTTTGCCTTATCCTAGAACTTTAATAGTACATCTTACTCGCCATTTCATGCGCTTTGAGATGCCGCTTAGCCCAATACGCTATCTGAAATAGGAGCGACGTAATTTGAACAAATGTGATAGAATTTCGCTTTATTCTTATATTAACCAAAATATAAAATGATCTAATCGGGTCTCTGATTGCCCTATCATCGAAGTTTAATAGTGCATTTCACTCGCCATTCCACGCGCTTTAAGATGCCGCCTAGCGCAGTACGCTATCTTAAATAGGAGCGACGTAAATTGAACAAATGTGATAGAATTTTGCTGAATTCTTAAATTAACCATAATACAAAATGATCCAATCGGGTCTCTGTTTGCTCTACTCTAGAAGTATAAGAGTGCAGTTTACTCGCCATTTCCTGCGCTTTGAGATGCCGCTTAGCGCAATTCGCTATCTGAAATATGAGCGACGCAAATTGAACAAATGTGATAGAATTTCCCTGAAATCTTATATTAAACAAAATATAAAATGATCTAATCGGGTCTCTGATTGCCCTATCATAGAAATTTAGGAGTGCATTTTACTCGCCATTTCATACGCTTTGAGATGCCGCTTAGCACTATACGCTATCTGAAATATGAGCGACGTAAATTGAACAAATGTGATAGAATTTCGCTGAATTCTTATATTAACCTTAATGTAAAATGATCTAATCGGGTCTCTGTTCGCCCGTCCCTAGAAGTTTAATGTTGCATTTCACTCGTCATTTCATGCGCCTCGAGATGCCGCCTAGCCCAATACGCTATCTGAAATAGGAGCGACCTAAATTGAACGAATGTGATAGAATTTGGTGAACTCTTTTATTAACCATAATGTAAAATGATCTAATCGGATCTCTGTTCGCCCTAGCCTAGAACATTAATAGTGCATTTTATTCGCCATTTCATACGCTTTGAGATGCCGCTTTGCCCAATACGCTATCTGAAATAGGAGCGACGTAAATTGAACAAATGTGATAGAATTTCACTGAATTCTTATATTAACCAAAATATAAAATGATCTAATCGGGTCTCTGATTGCCCTAGCATTGAAGTTTAATAGTGCAATTTTACTCGCCATTCCGCGCGCTTTAAGATGCCGCATAGCCCAGTTCGCTACCTGAAATAGGAGCAACGTAAATTGACAAATGTGATAGAATTTCGCTGAATTCTTATATTAACCAAAATATAAAATGATCTAATCGGGTCTCTGTTTACCTTATCCTAGAAGTTTAATAGTGCATTTCACTCGTCATGTCATGCGCTTTGAGATGCCGCTAAGCACAATAAGCTATCTGGAATAGCAGCGACGTAAATTGAACAAATGTGATAGAATTACGCCAAATTCTTATATTTACCATAATATAAAATGATCTAATCGGGTCTCTGTTTGCCTTATCCTAGAAGTTTAATAGGGCATTTTACTCGCCATTTCATGCGCTTTAAGATGCCGCCGAGCCCAGTACGGTATCTGAAATAGGAGCGATGTAAATTGAACAAATGTGATAGAATTTTGCTGAATTCTTAAATTAACCATAATATAAAATGATCTAATCGGGTCTCTGTACGCCCTACCATAGAAATCTAATAGTGTATTTTACTCGCCATTTCATGCGCTTTGAGATGCCGCTTAGCCCAATACGCTATCTGAAATAGGAGCGACGTAAGTTGAACAAATGTGATAGAATTTCGCTGAATTCTTTTATTAACCATAATGTAAAATGATCTGATCGGGTCTCTGTTCGCCCTAGCCTAGAAGTTTAAGAGTGCATTTTATTCGCCATTTCATGCGCTTTGAGATGCCGCATAGTCGAATACGCTATCTGAAATAGGAGCGACGTAAATTGAACAACTGCGATAGAATTTCCCTGAAATCTTATATTAAACAAAATATAAAATGATCTAATCGGGTCTCTGATTGCCCTATCATAGAAGTTTAGTAGTGCATTTTACTCGCCATTCCACGCGCTTTATGATGCAGCCTAGCCCAGTATGGTATCTGAAATAGGAGCTACGTAAGTTGAACAAATGTGATAGAATTACGCTGAATTCTTATATTAACCGTAATATAAAATGATGTAATCGGGCCTCTGTTTGCCCTATCATAGAAGTTTGATAGTGCATTTTACTCGTCATTTCATGTGCTTTAAGCTGCCGCATAGCCCAATACGCTATCTGGAATAGGAGCGACGTAAATTGAACAAATGTGATAGAATTTCCCTGAATTCTTATATTAACCTTAATGTAAAATGATCTAATCGGGTCTCTGTTCGCCCTACCATAGAAGTCTAATAGTGCATTTCACTCGCCATTTCATGCGCTTTGAGATGCCGCTTAGCACAATACGCTATTTGAAATAGGGGCGACGTAAATTGATCAAATGTGATAGAATTACGCTGAATTCTTATATTATCCGTAATATAAAATGATCTAATCGGGTCTCTGTTTGCCTTATCCTAGAAGTTTAATAGTGCATTTTACTCGCCATTTCATGCGCTTTGAGATGCCGCTTAGCCCAATACGCTATCTGAAATAGGAGCGACGTAAATTGAACAAATGTGATAGAATTACGCTGCATTCTTATATTAACCGTAATATAAAATGATCTAATCGGGTCTCTGTTTGCCTTACCCTAGAAGTTTAATAGTGCATTATACTCGCCATTTCATGCGCTTCGAGATGCCGCTTAGCCCAATACGCTATCTGAAATAGGAGCGACATAAATTGAACAAATGTGATAGAATTTCGCTGAATTCTTAAATTAACCATAATAACAAATGATCTAATCGGGTCTCTGTTTGCTCTACCCTAGAAGTTTAACAGTGCATTTTACTCGCCATTTCATGCGCTTTGAGATGCCGCATAGCCCAATACGCTATCTGAAATAGGAGCGACGTAAATTGAACAAATGCGATAGAATTTCCCTGAAATCTTATATTAAACAAAATATAAAATGATCTAATCGGGTCTCTGATTGCCCTATCATAGAAGTTTAGTAGTGCATTTTACTCGCCATTCCACGCGCTTTAAGATGCCGCCTAGCCCAGTACGCTACCTGGAATGGGAGCGACGTAAATTGAACAAATGTGATAGAATTTCCCTGAATTCTTATATTAACCTTAATGTAAAATGATCTAGTCGGGTCTCTTTTCGCCCTACCATAGAAGTCTAATAGTGCATTTCACTCGCCATTCCACGCGCTTTAAGATGCCGCCGAGCCCAGTACGGTATCTGAAATAGGAGCGATGTAAATTGAACAAATGTGATAGAATTTTGCTGAATTCTTAAATTAACCATAATATAAAATGATCTAATCGGGTCTCTGTACGCCCTACCATAGAAATCTAATAGTGTATTTTACTCGCCATTTCATGCGCTTTGAGATGCCGCTTAGCCCAATACGCTATCTGAAATAGGAGCGACGTAAGTTGAACAAATGTGATAGAATTTCGCTGAATTCTTTTATTAACCATAATGTAAAATGATCTGATCGGGTCTCTGTTCGCCCTAGCCTAGAAGTTTAAGAGTGCATTTTATTCGCCATTTCATGCGCTTTGAGATGCCGCATAGTCGAATACGCTATCTGAAATAGGAGCGACGTAAATTGAACAACTGCGATAGAATTTCCCTGAAATCTTATATTAAACAAAATATAAAATGATCTAATCGGGTCTCTGATTGCCCTATCATAGAAGTTTAGTAGTGCATTTTACTCGCCATTCCACGCGCTTTATGATGCCGCCTAGCCCAGTATGGTATCTGAAATAGGAGCTACGTAAGTTGAACAAATGTGATAGAATTACGCTGAATTCTTATATTAACCGTAATATAAAATGATGTAATCGGGCCTCTGTTTGCCCTATCATAGAAGTTTGATAGTGCATTTTACTCGTCATTTCATGTGCTTTAAGCTGCCGCATAGCCCAATGCGCTATCTGGAATAGGAGCGACGTAAATTGAACAAATGTGATAGAATTTCCCTGAATTCTTATATTAACCTTAATGTAAAATGATCTAATCGGGTCTCTGTTCGCCCTACCATAGAAGTCTAATAGTGCATTTCACTCGCCATTTCATGCGCTTTGAGATGCCGCTTAGCACAATACGCTATTTGAAATAGGGGCGACGTAAATTGATCAAATGTGATAGAATTACGCTGAATTCTTATATTATCCGTAATATAAAATGATCTAATCGGGTCTCTGTTTGCCTTATCCTAGAAGTTTAATAGTGCATTTTACTCGCCATTTCATGCGCTTTGAGATGCCGCTTAGCCCAATACGCTATCTGAAATAGGAGCGACGTAAATTGAACAAATGTGATAGAATTACGCTGCATTCTTATATTAACCGTAATATAAAATGATCTAATCGGGTCTCTGTTTGCCTTACCCTAGAAGTTTAATAGTGCATTATACTCGCCATTTCATGCGCTTCGAGATGCCGCTTAGCCCAATACGCTATCTGAAATAGGAGCGACATAAATTGAACAAATGTGATAGAATTTCGCTGAATTCTTAAATTAACCATAATAACAAATGATCTAATCGGGTCTCTGTTTGCTCTACCCTAGAAGTTTAACAGTGCATTTTACTCGCCATTTCATGCGCTTTGAGATGCCGCATAGCCCAATACGCTATCTGAAATAGGAGCGACGTAAATTGAACAAATGCGATAGAATTTCCCTGAAATCTTATATTAAACAAAATATAAAATGATCTAATCGGGTCTCTGATTGCCCTATCATAGAAGTTTAGTAGTGCATTTTACTCGCCATTCCACGCGCTTTAAGATGCCGCCTAGCCCAGTACGCTACCTGGAATGGGAGCGACGTAAATTGAACAAATGTGATAGAATTTCCCTGAATTCTTATATTAACCTTAATGTAAAATGATCTAGTCGGGTCTCTTTTCGCCCTACCATAGAAGTCTAATAGTGCATTTCACTCGCCATTCCACGCGCTTTAAGATGCCGCCGAGCCCAGTACGGTATCTGAAATAGGAGCGATGTAAATTGAACAAATGTGATAGAATTTTGCTGAATTCTTAAATTAACCATAATATAAAATGATCTAATCGGGTCTCTGTACGCCCTACCATAGAAATCTAATAGTGTATTTTACTCGCCATTTCATGCGCTTTGAGATGCCGCTTAGCCCAATACGCTATCTGAAATAGGAGCGACGTAAGTTGAACAAATGTGATAGAATTTCGCTGAATTCTTTTATTAACCATAATGTAAAATGATCTGATCGGGTCTCTGTTCGCCCTAGCCTAGAAGTTTAAGAGTGCATTTTATTCGCCATTTCATGCGCTTTGAGATGCCGCATAGTCGAATACGCTATCTGAAATAGGAGCGACGTAAATTGAACATCTGCGATAGAATTTCCCTGAAATCTTATATTAAACAAAATATAAAATGATCTAATCGGGTCTCTGATTGCCCTATCATAGAAGTTTAGTAGTGCATTTTACTCGCCATTCCACGCGCTTTATGATGCCGCCTAGCCCAGTATGGTATCTGAAATAGGAGCTACGTAAGTTGAACAAATGTGATAGAATTACGCTGAATTCTTATATTAACCGTAATATAAAATGATGTAATCGGGCCTCTGTTTGCCCTATCATAGAAGTTTGATAGTGCATTTTACTCGTCATTTCATGTGCTTTAAGCTGCCGCATAGCCCAATGCGCTATCTGGAATAGGAGCGACGTAAATTGAACAAATGTGATAGAATTTCCCTGAATTCTTATATTAACCTTAATGTAAAATGATCTAATCGGGTCTCTGTTCGCCCTACCATCGAAGTCTAATAGTGCATTTCACTCGCCATTTCATGCGCTTTGAGATGCCGCTTAGCACAATACGCTATTTGAAATAGGGGCGACGTAAATTGATCAAATGTGATAGAATTACGCTGAATTCTTATATTATCCGTAATATAAAATGATCTAATCGGGTCTCTGTTTGCCTTATCCTAGAAGTTTAATAGTGCATTTTACTCGCCATTTCATGCGCTTTGAGATGCCGCTTAGCCCAATACGCTATCTGAAATAGGAGCGACGTAAATTGAACAAATGTGATAGAATTACGCTGCATTCTTATATTAACCGTAATATAAAATGATCTAATCGGGTCTCTGTTTGCCTTACCCTAGAAGTTTAATAGTGCATTATACTCGCCATTTCATGCGCTTCGAGATGCCGCTTAGCCCAATACGCTATCTGAAATAGGAGCGACATAAATTGAACAAATGTGATAGAATTTCGCTGAATTCTTAAATTAACCATAATAACAAATGATCTAATCGGGTGTCTGTTTGCTCTACCCTAGAAGATTAACAGTGCATTTTACTCGCCATTTCATGCGCTTTGAGATGCCGCATAGCCCAATACGCTATCTGAAATAGGAGCGACGTAAATTGAACAAATGCGATAGAATTTCCCTGAAATCTTATATTAAACAAAATATAAAATGATCTAATCGGGTCTCTGATTGCCCTATCATAGAAGTTTAGTAGTGCATTTTACTCGCCATTCCACGCGCTTTAAGATGCCGCCTAGCCCAGTACGCTACCTGGAATGGGAGCGACGTAAATTGAACAAATGTGATAGAATTTCCCTGAATTCTTATATTAACCTTAATGTAAAATGATCTAGTCGGGTCTCTTTTCGCCCTACCATAGAAGTCTAATAGTGCATTTCACTCGCCATTCCACGCGCTTTAAGATGCCGCCGAGCCCAGTACGGTATCTGAAATAGGAGCGATGTAAATTGAACAAATGTGATAGAATTTTGCTGAATTCTTAAATTAACCATAATATAAAATGATCTAATCGGGTCTCTGTACGCCCTACCATAGAAATCTAATAGTGCATTTTACTCGCCATTTCATGCGCTTTGAGATGCCGCTTAGCCCAATACGCTATCTGAAATAGGAGCGACGTAAGTTGAACAAATGTGATAGAATTTCGCTGAATTCTTTTATTAACCATAATGTAAAATGATCTGATCGGGTCTCTGTTCGCCCTAGCCTAGAAGTTTAAGAGTGCATTTTATTCGCCATTTCATGCGCTTTGAGATGCCGCATAGTCGAATACGCTATCTGAAATAGGAGCGACGTAAATTGAACAAATGCGATAGAATTTCCCTGAAATCTTATATTAAACAAAATATAAAATGATCTAATCGGGTCTCTGATTGCCCTATCATAGAAGTTTAGTAGTGCATTTTACTCGCCATTCCACGCGCTTTATGATGCCGCCTAGCCCAGTATGGTATCTGAAATAGGAGCTACGTAAGTTGAACAAATGTGATAGAATTACGCTGAATTCTTATATTAACCGTAATATAAAATGATGTAATCGGGCCTCTGTTTGCCCTATCATAGAAGTTTGATAGTATATTTTACTCGTCATTTCATGTGCTTTAAGCTGCCGCATAGCCCAATACGCTATCTGGAATAGGAGCGACGTAAATTGAACAAATGTGATAGAATTTCCCTGAATTCTTATGTTAACCTTAATGTAAAATGATCTAATCGTGCCTCTGTTCGCGCTACCATAGAAGTCTAATAGTGCATTTCACTCGCCATTTGATGCGCTTTGAGATGCCGCTTAGCACAATACGATATTTGAAATAGGGGCGACGTAAATTGAACAAATGTGATAGAATTACGCTGAATTCTTATATTATCCGTAATATAAAATGATCTAATCGGGTCTCTGATTGCCCTATCATGGAAGCTTAGTAGTGCATTCTACTCGCCATTCCACGCGCTTTAAGTTGCCGCCTAGCCCAGTACGCTATCTGAAATAGGAGCGACGTAACTTGAACAAATGTGATAGAATTACGCTGCATTCTTATATTAACCGTAATATAAAATGATCTAATCGGGTCTCTGATTGCCCTATCATAGAAGTTTAGTAGTGCATTCTACTCGCCATTCCACGCGCTTTAAGTTGCCGCCTAGCCCGGTACGCTATCTGAAATAGGAGCAACGTAAGTTGAACAAATGTGATAGAATTACGCTGAATTCTTATATTAACCGTAATATACAATGATGTAATCGGGCCTCTGTTTGCCCTATCATAGAAGTTTGATAGTGCATTTTACTCGCCATTTCATGTGCTTTAAGCTGCCGCATAGCCCAATACGCTATCTGGAATAGGAGCGACGTAAATTGAACAAATGTGATAGAATTTCCCTGAATTCTTATATTAACCTCAATGTAAAATGATCTAATCGTGTCTCTGTTCGCCCTACCATAGAAGTCTAATTGTGCATTTCACTCGCCATTTCATGCGCTTTGAGATGCCGCTTAGCACAATACGCTATTTGAAATAGGTGCGACGTAAATTGAACAAATGTGATAGAATTACGCTGAATTCTTATATTATCCGTAATATAAAATGATCTAATCGGGTCACTGTTTGCCTTACCCTAGAAGTCTAATAGTGCATTTCACTCGCCATTTCATGCGCTTTGAGATGCCGCTTAGCACAATACGCTATTTGAAATAGGGGCGACGTAAATTGAACAAATGTGATAGAATTACGCTGAATTCTTAAATTAACCATAATATAAAATGATCTAATCGGGTCACTGTTTGCCTTACCCTAGAAGTTTAACAGCGCATTTTACTCGCCATTTCATGCGCTTTGAGATGCCGCTTAGCCCAATACCCTATCTGAAATAGGGGCGACGTAAATTGAAAAAGTGTGATAGAATTTCGTTGAATTCTTAAATTAACCATAATATACAATGATCTAATAGGGTCTCTGTTCGCCATAGCCTAGAAGTTTAAGAGTGCATTTTACTCGCCCTTCCACGCGCTTTATGATGCCGCCTAGCCCAGTACGCTATTTTAAATAGGAGCGACGTAAGTTTAACAAATGTGATAGAATTACGCTGAATTCTTATATTATCCGTAATATAAAATGATCTAATCGGTTCTCTGTTTGCCTTATCCTAGATGTTTAATAGTACATCTTACTCGCCATTTCATGCGCTTTGAGATGCCGCTTAGCCCAATACGCTATCTGAAATTGGAGCGACGTAATTTGAACAAATGTGATAGAATTTCGCTTTATTCTTATATTAACCAAAATATAAAATGATCTAATCGGGTCCCTGATTGCCCTATCATCGAAGTTTAATAGTGCATTTCACTCGCCATTCCACGCGCTTTAAGATGCCGCCTAGCGCAGTACGCTATCTTAAATAGGAGCGACGTAAATTGAACAAATGTGATAGAATTTTGCTGAATTCTTAAATTAACCATAATACAAAATGATCCAATCGGGTCTCTGTTTGCTCTACTCTAGAAGTATAAGAGTGCATTTTACTCGCCATTTCCTGCGCTTTGAGATGCCGCATAGCCCAATACGCTATCTGAAATAGGAGCGACGTAAATTGAACAAATGCGATAGAATTTCCCTGAAATCTTATATTAAACAAAATATAAAATGATCTAATCGTGTCTCTGATTGCCCTATCATAGAAGTTTAGTAGTGCATTTTACTCGCCATTCCACGCGCTTTAAGATGCCGCCTTGCCCAGTACGCTACCTGGAATGGGAGCGACGTAAATTGAACAAATGTGATAGAATTTCCCTGAATTCTTATATTAACCTTAATGTAAAATGATCTAGTCGGGTCTCTTTTCGCCCTACCATAGAAGTCTAATAGTGCATTTCACTCGCCATTCCACGCGCTTTAAGATGCCGCCGAGCCCAGTACGGTATCTGAAATAGGAGCGATGTAAATTGAACAAATGTGATAGAATTTTGCTGAATTCTTAAATTAACCATAATATAAAATGATCTAATCGGGTCTCTGTACGCCGTACCATAGGAATCTAATAGTGCATTTTACTCGCCATTTCATGCGCTTTGAGATGCCGCTTAGCCCAATACGCTATCTGAAATATGAGCGACGTAAGTTGAACAAATGTGATAGAATTTCGCTGAATTCTTTTATTAACCATAATGTAAAATGATCTGATCGGGTCTCTGTTCGCCCTAGCCTAGAAGTTTAAGAGTGCATTTTATTCGCCATTTCATGCGCTTTGAGATGCCGCATAGTCGAAGACGCTATCTGAAATAGGAGCGACGTAAATTGAACAAATGCGATAGAATTTCCCTGAAATCTTATATTAAACAAAATATAAAATGATCTAATCGGGTCTCTGATTGCCCTATCATAGAAGTTTAGTAGTGCATTTTACTCGCCATTCCACGCGCTTTATGATGCCGCCTAGCCCAGTATGGTATCTGAAATAGGAGCTACTTAAGTTGAACAAATGTGATAGAATTACGCTGAATTCTTATATTAACCGTAATATAAAATGATGTAATCGGGCCTCTGTTTGCCCTATCATAGAAGTTTGATAGTATATTTTACTCGTCATTTCATGTGCTTTAAGCTGCCGCATAGCCCAATACGCTATCTGGAATAGGAGCGACGTAAATTGAACAAATGTGATAGAATTTCCCTGAATTCTTATATTAACCTTAATGTAAAATGATCTAATCGTGTCTCTGTTCGCGCTACCATAGAAGTCTAATAGTGCATTTCACTCGCCATTTCATGCGCTTTGAGATGCCGCTTAGCACAATACGCTATTTGAAATAGGGGCGACGTAAATTGATCAAATGTGATAGAATTACGCTGAATTCTTATATTATCCGTAATATAAAATGACCTAATCGGGTCTCTGTTTGCCTTATCCTAGAAGTTTAATAGTGCATTTTACTCGCCATTTCATGCGCTTTGAGATGCCGCTTAGCCCAATACGCTATCTGAAATAGGAGCGACGTAAATTGAACAAATGTGATAGAATTACGCTGCATTCTTATATTAACCGTAATATAAAATGATCTAATCGGGTCTCTGTTTGCCTTACCATAGAAGTTTAATAGTGCATTATACTCGCCATTTCATGCGCTTCGAGATGCCGCTTAGCCCAATACGCTATCTGAAATAGGAGCGACATAAATTGAACAAATGTGATAGAATTTCGCTGAATTCTTAAATTAACCATAATAACAAATGATCTAATCGGGTCTCTGTTTGCTCTACCCTAGAAGTTTAACAGTGCATTTTACTCGCCATTTCATGCGCTTTGAGATGCCGCATAGCCCAATACGCTATCTGAAATAGGAGCGACGTAAATTGAACAAATGCGATAGAATTTCCCTGAAATCTTATATTAAACAAAATATAAAATGATCTAATCGGGTCTCTGATTGCCCTATCATAGAAGTTTACTAGTGCATTTTACACGCCATTCCACGCGCTTTATGATGCCGCCTAGCCCAGTACGCTACCTGAAATAGGAGCGACGTAAGTTGAACAAATGTGATAGAATTACGCTGAATTCTTATATTAACCGTAATATAAAATGATGTAATCGGGCCTCTGTTTGCCCTATCATAGAAGTTTGATAGTGCATTTTACTCACCATTTCATGTGCTTTAAGCTGCCGCATAGCCCAATACGCTATCGGGAATAGGAGCGACGTAAATTGAACAAATGTGATAGAATTTCCCTGAATTCTTATATTAACCTTAATGTAAAATGATCTAATCGGGTCTCTGTTCGCCCTACCATAGAAGTCTAATAGTGCATTTCACTCGCCATTTCATGCGCTTTGAGATGCCGCTTAGCACAATACGCTATTTGAAATAGGGGCGACGTAAATTGATCAAATGTGATAGAATTACGCTGAATTCTTATATTATCCGTAATATAAAATGATCTAATCGGGTCTCTGTTTGCCTTATCCTAGAAGTTTAATAGTGCATTTTACTCGCCATTTCATGCGCTTTGAGATGCCGCTTAGCCCAATACGCTCTCTGAAATAGGAGCGACGTAAATTGAACAAATGTGATAGAATTACGCTGCATTCTTATATTAACCGTAATATAAAATGATCTAATCGGGTCTCTGTTTGCCTTACCCTAGAAGTTTAATAGTGCATTATACTCGCCATTTCATGCGCTTCGAGATGCCGCTTAGCCCAATACGCTATCTGAAATAGGAGCGACATAAATTGAACAAATGTGATAGAATTTCGCTGAATTCTTAAATTAACCATAATAACAAATGATCTAATCGGGTCTCTGTTTGCTCTACCCTAGAAGTTTAACAGTGCATTTTACTCGCCATTTCATGCGCTTTGAGATGCCGCATAGCCCAATACGCTATCTGAAATAGGAGCGACGTAAATTGAACAAATGCGATAGAATTTCCCTGAAATCTTATATTAACCAAAATATAAAATGATCTAATCGGGTCTCTGATTGCCCTAGCATTGAAGTTTAATAGTGCAATTTTACTCGCCATTCCGCGCGCTTTAAGATGCCGCATAGCCCAGTTCGCTACCTGAAATAGGAGCAACGTAAATTGACAAATGTGATAGAATTTCGCTGAATTCTTATATTAACCAAAATATAAAATGATCTAATCGGGTCTCTGTTTACCTTATCCTAGAAGTTTAATAGTGCATTTCACTCGTCATGTCATGCGCTTTGAGATGCCGCTAAGCACAATAAGCTATCTGGAATAGCAGCGACGTAAATTGAACAAATGTGATAGAATTACGCCAAATTCTTATATTTACCATAATATAAAATGATCTAATCGGGTCTCTGTTTGCCTTATCCTAGAAGTTTAATAGGGCATTTTACTCGCCATTTCATGCGCTTTAAGATGCCGCCGAGCCCAGTACGGTATCTGAAATAGGAGCGATGTAAATTGAACAAATGTGATAGAATTTTGCTGAATTCTTAAATTAACCATAATATAAAATGATCTAATCGGGTCTCTGTACGCCCTACCATAGAAATCTAATAGTGTATTTTACTCGCCATTTCATGCGCTTTGAGATGCCGCTTAGCCCAATACGCTATCTGAAATAGGAGCGACGTAAGTTGAACAAATGTGATAGAATTTCGCTGAATTCTTTTATTAACCATAATGTAAAATGATCTGATCGGGTCTCTGTTCGCCCTAGCCTAGAAGTTTAAGAGTGCATTTTATTCGCCATTTCATGCGCTTTGAGATGCCGCATAGTCGAATACGCTATCTGAAATAGGAGCGACGTAAATTGAACAACTGCGATAGAATTTCCCTGAAATCTTATATTAAACAAAATATAAAATGATCTAATCGGGTCTCTGATTGCCCTATCATAGAAGTTTAGTAGTGCATTTTACTCGCCATTCCACGCGCTTTATGATGCCGCCTAGCCCAGTATGGTATCTGAAATAGGAGCTACGTAAGTTGAACAAATGTGATAGAATTACGCTGAATTCTTATATTAACCGTAATATAAAATGATGTAATCGGGCCTCTGTTTGCCCTATCATAGAAGTTTGATAGTGCATTTTACTCGTCATTTCATGTGCTTTAAGCTGCCGCATAGCCCAATGCGCTATCTGGAATAGGAGCGACGTAAATTGAACAAATGTGATAGAATTTCCCTGAATTCTTATATTAACCTTAATGTAAAATGATCTAATCGGGTCTCTGTTCGCCCTACCATAGAAGTCTAATAGTGCATTTCACTCGCCATTTCATGCGCTTTGAGATGCCGCTTAGCACAATACGCTATTTGAAATAGGGGCGACGTAAATTGAACAAATGTGATAGAATTACGCTGAATTCTTATATTATCCGTAATATAAAATGATCTAATCGGGTCTCTGTTTGCCTTATCCTAGAAGTTTAATAGTGCATTTTACTCGCCATTTCATGCGCTTTGAGATGCCGCTTAGCCCAATACGCTATCTGAAATAGGAGCGACGTAAATTGAACAAATGTGATAGAATTACGCTGCATTCTTATATTAACCGTAATATAAAATGATCTAATCGGGTCTCTGTTTGCCTTACCCTAGAAGTTTAATAGTGCATTATACTCGCCATTTCATGCGCTTCGAGATGCCGCTTAGCCCAATACGCTATCTGAAATAGGAGCGACATAAATTGAACAAATGTGATAGAATTTCGCTGAATTCTTAAATTAACCATAATAACAAATGATCTAATCGGGTCTCTGTTTGCTCTACCCTAGAAGTTTAACAGTGCATTTTACTCGCCATTTCATGCGCTTTGAGATGCCGCATAGCCCAATACGCTATCTGAAATAGGAGCGACGTAAATTGAACAAATGCGATAGAATTTCCCTGAAATCTTATATTAAACAAAATATAAAATGATCTAATCGGGTCTCTGATTGCCCTATCATAGAAGTTTAGTAGTGCATTTTACTCGCCATTCCACGCGCTTTAAGATGCCGCCTAGCCCAGTACGCTACCTGGAATGGGAGCGACGTAAATTGAACAAATGTGATAGAATTTCCCTGAATTCTTATATTAACCTTAATGTAAAATAATCTAGTCGGGTCTCTTTTCGCCCTACCATAGAAGTCTAATAGTGCATTTCACTCGCCATTCCACGCGCTTTAAGATGCCGCCGAGCCCAGTACGGTATCTGAAATAGGAGCGATGTAAATTGAACAAATGTGATAGAATTTTGCTGAATTCTTAAATTAACCATAATATAAAATGATCTAATCGGGTCTCTGTACGCCCTACCGTAGAAATCTAATAGTGTATTTTACTCGCCATTTCATGCGCTTTGAGATGCCGCTTAGCCCAATACGCTATCTGAAATAGGAGCGACGTAAGTTGAACAAATGTGATAGAATTTCGCTGAATTCTTTTATTAACCATAATGTAAAATGATCTGATCGGGTCTCTGTTCGCCCTAGCCTAGAAGTTTAAGAGTGCATTTTATTCGCCATTTCAGGCGCTTTGAGATGCCGCATAGTCGAATACGCTATCTGAAATAGGAGCGACGTAAATTGAACAACTGCGATAGAATTTCCCTGAAATCTTATATTAAACAAAATATAAAATGATCTAATCGGGTCTCTGATTGCCCTATCATAGAAGTTTAGTAGTGCATTTTACTCGCCATTCCACGCGCTTTATGATGCCGCCTAGCCCAGTATGGTATCTGAAATAGGAGCTACGTAAGTTGAACAAATGTGATAGAATTACGCTGAATTCTTATATTAACCGTAATATAAAATGATGTAATCGGGCCTCTGTTTGCCCTATCATAGAAGTTTGATAGTGCATTTTACTCGTCATTTCATGTGCTTTAAGCTGCCGCATAGCCCAATGCGCTATCTGGAATAGGAGCGACGTAAATTGAACAAATGTGATAGAATTTCCCTGAATTCTTATATTAACCTTAATGTAAAATGATCTAATCGGGTCTCTGTTCGCCCTACCATAGAAGTCTAATAGTGCATTTCACTCGCCATTTCATGCGCTTTGAGATGCCGCTTAGCACAATACGCTATTTGAAATAGGGGCGACGTAAATTGATCAAATGTGATAGAATTACGCTGAATTCTTATATTATCCGTAATATAAAATGATCTAATCGGGTCTCTGTTTGCCTTATCCTAGAAGTTTAATAGTGCATTTTACTCGCCATTTCATGCGCTTTGAGATGCCGCTTAGCCCAATACGCTATCTGAAATAGGAGCGACGTAAATTGAACAAATGTGATAGAATTACGCTGCATTCTTATATTAACCGTAATATAAAATGATCTAATCGGGTCTCTGTTTGCCTTACCCTAGAAGTTTTAATAGTGCATTATACTCGCCCATTTCATGCGCTTCGAGATGCCGCTTAGACCCAATACGCTATCTGAAATAGGAGCGACATAAATTGAACAAATGTGATAGAATTTCGCTGAATTCTTAAATTAACCATAATTACAAATGATCTAATCGGGTCTCTGTTTGCTCTACCCTAGAAGTTTAACAGTGCATTTTACTCGCCATTTCATGCGCTTGGAGATGCCGCATAGCCCAATACGCTATCTGAAATAGGAGCGACGTAAATTGAACAAATGCGATAGAATTTCCCTGAAATCTTATATATAAACAAAATATAAAATGATCTAATCGGGTCTCTGATTGCCCTATCATAGAAGTTTAGTAGTGCATTTTACTCGCCATTCACGCGCTTTAAGATGCCGCCTAGCCCAGTACGCTACCTGGAATGGGAGCGACGTAAATTGAACAAATGTGATAGAATTTCCCTGAATTCTTATATTAACCTTAATGTAAAATGATCTAGTCGGGTCTCTTTTCGCCCTACCATAGAAGTCTAATAGTGCATTTCACTCGCCATTCCACGCGCTTTAAGATGCCGCCGAGCCCAGTACGGTATCTGAAATAGGAGCGATGTAAATTGAACAAATGTGATAGAATTTTGCTGAATTCTTAAATTAACCATAATAAAAATGATAATCGGGTCTCTGTACGCCCTACCATAGAAATCTAATAGTGTATTTTACTCGCCATTTCATGCGCTTTGAGATGCCGCTTAGCCCAATACGCTATCTGAAATAGGAGCGACGTAAGTTGAACAAATGTGATAGAATTTCGCTGAATTCTTTTATTAACCATAATGTAAAATGATCTGATCGGGTCTCTGTTCGCCCTAGCCTAGAAGTTTAAGAGTGCATTTTATTCGCCATTTCATGCGCTTTGAGATGCCGCATAGTCGAATACGCTATCTGAAATAGGAGCGACGTAAATTGAACATCTGCGATAGAATTTCCCTGAAATCTTATATTAAACAAAATATAAAATGATCTAATCGGGTCTCTGATTGCCCTATCATAGAAGTTTAGTAGTGCATTTTACTCGCCATTCCACGCGCTTTATGATGCCGCCTAGCCCAGTATGGTATCTGAAATAGGAGCTACGTAAGTTGAACAAATGTGATAGAATTACGCTGAATTCTTATATTAACCGTAATATAAAATGATGTAATCGGGCCTCTGTTTGCCCTATCATAGAAGTTTGATAGTGCATTTTACTCGTCATTTCATGTGCTTTAAGCTGCCGCATAGCCCAATGCGCTATCTGGAATAGGAGCGACGTAAATTGAACAAATGTGATAGAATTTCCCTGAATTCTTATATTAACCTTAATGTAAAATGATCTAATCGGGTCTCTGTTCGCCCTACCATCGAAGTCTAATAGTGCATTTCACTCGCCATTTCATGCGCTTTGAGATGCCGCTTAGCACAATACGCTATTTGAAATAGGGGCGACGTAAATTGATCAAATGTGATAGAATTACGCTGAATTCTTATATTATCCGTAATATAAAATGATCTAATCGGGTCTCTGTTTGCCTTATCCTAGAAGTTTAATAGTGCATTTTACTCGCCATTTCATGCGCTTTGAGATGCCGCTTAGCCCAATACGCTATCTGAAATAGGAGCGACGTAAATTGAACAAATGTGATAGAATTACGCTGCATTCTTATATTAACCGTAATATAAAATGATCTAATCGGGTCTCTGTTTGCCTTACCCTAGAAGTTTAATAGTGCATTATACTCGCCATTTCATGCGCTTCGAGATGCCGCTTAGCCCAATACGCTATCTGAAATAGGAGCGACATAAATTGAACAAATGTGATAGAATTTCGCTGAATTCTTAAATTAACCATAATAACAAATGATCTAATCGGGTCTCTGTTTGCTCTACCCTAGAAGTTTAACAGTGCATTTTACTCGCCATTTCATGCGCTTTGAGATGCCGCATAGCCCAATACGCTATCTGAAATAGGAGCGACGTAAATTGAACAAATGCGATAGAATTTCCCTGAAATCTTATATTAAACAAAATATAAAATGATCTAATCGGGTCTCTGATTGCCCTATCATAGAAGTTTAGTAGTGCATTTTACTCGCCATTCCACGCGCTTTAAGATGCCGCCTAGCCCAGTACGCTACCTGGAATGGGAGCGACGTAAATTGAACAAATGTGATAGAATTTCCCTGAATTCTTATATTAACCTTAATGTAAAATGATCTAGTCGGGTCTCTTTTCGCCCTACCATAGAAGTCTAATAGTGCATTTCACTCGCCATTCCACGCGCTTTAAGATGCCGCCGAGCCCAGTACGGTATCTGAAATAGGAGCGATGTAAATTGAACAAATGTGATAGAATTTTGCTGAATTCTTAAATTAACCATAATATAAAATGATCTAATCGGGTCTCTGTACGCCCTACCATAGAAATCTAATAGTGCATTTTACTCGCCATTTCATGCGCTTTGAGATGCCGCTTAGCCCAATACGCTATCTGAAATAGGAGCGACGTAAGTTGAACAAATGTGATAGAATTTCGCTGAATTCTTTTATTAACCATAATGTAAAATGATCTGATCGGGTCTCTGTTCGCCCTAGCCTAGAAGTTTAAGAGTGCATTTTATTCGCCATTTCATGCGCTTTGAGATGCCGCATAGTCGAATACGCTATCTGAAATAGGAGCGACGTAAATTGAACAAATGCGATAGAATTTCCCTGAAATCTTATATTAAACAAAATATAAAATGATCTAATCGGGTCTCTGATTGCCCTATCATAGAAGTTTAGTAGTGCATTTTACTCGCCATTCCACGCGCTTTATGATGCCGCCTAGCCCAGTATGGTATCTGAAATAGGAGCTACGTAAGTTGAACAAATGTGATAGAATTACGCTGAATTCTTATATTAACCGTAATATAAAATGATGTAATCGGGCCTCTGTTTGCCCTATCATAGAAGTTTGATAGTATATTTTACTCGTCATTTCATGTGCTTTAAGCTGCCGCATAGCCCAATACGCTATCTGGAATAGGAGCGACGTAAATTGAACAAATGTGATAGAATTTCCCTGAATTCTTATGTTAACCTTAATGTAAAATGATCTAATCGTGTCTCTGTTCGCGCTACCATAGAAGTCTAATAGTGCATTTCACTCGCCATTTGATGCGCTTTGAGATGCCGCTTAGCACAATACGATATTTGAAATAGGGGCGACGTAAATTGAACAAATGTGATAGAATTACGCTGAATTCTTATATTATCCGTAATATAAAATGATCTAATCGGGTCTCTGATTGCCCTATCATGGAAGCTTAGTAGTGCATTCTACTCGCCATTCCACGCGCTTTAAGTTGCCGCCTAGCCCAGTACGCTATCTGAAATAGGAGCGACGTAACTTGAACAAATGTGATAGAATTACGCTGCATTCTTATATTAACCGTAATATAAAATGATCTAATCGGGTCTCTGATTGCCCTATCATAGAAGTTTAGTAGTGCATTCTACTCGCCATTCCACGCGCTTTAAGTTGCCGCCTAGCCCGGTACGCTATCTGAAATAGGAGCAACGTAAGTTGAACAAATGTGATAGAATTACGCTGAATTCTTATATTAACCGTAATATACAATGATGTAATCGGGCCTCTGTTTGCCCTATCATAGAAGTTTGATAGTGCATTTTACTCGCCATTTCATGTGCTTTAAGCTGCCGCATAGCCCAATACGCTATCTGGAATAGGAGCGACGTAAATTGAACAAATGTGATAGAATTTCCCTGAATTCTTATATTATTCGTAATATAAAATGATCTAATCGGTTCTCTGTTTGCCTTATCCTAGAAGTTTAATAGTGCATTTTACTCGTCATTTCATGCGCTTTGAGATGCCGCTTAGCCCAATACGCTATCGAGAATAGGAGCGACGTAAATTGAACAAATGTGATAGAATTTCCCTGAATTCTTATATTAACCTTAATGTAAAATGATCTAATCGGGTCTCTGTTCGCCCTACCATAGAAGTCTAATAGTGCATTTCACTCGCCATTTCATGCGCTTTGAGATGCCGCTTAGCACAATACGCTATTTGAAATAGGGGCGACGTAAATTGAACAAATGTGATAGAATTACGCTGAATTCTTAAATTAACCATAATATAAAATGATCTAATCGGGTCACTGTTTGCCTTACCCTAGAAGTTTAATAGCGCATTTTACTCGCCATTTCATGCGCTTTGAGATGCCGCTTAGCCCAATACCCTATCTGAAATAGGAGCGACGTAAATTGAACAAGTGTGATAGAATTTCGTTGAATTCTTAAATTAACCATAATATACAATGATCTAATAGGGTCTCTGTTCGCCATAGCCTAGAAGTTTAAGAGTGCATTTTACTCGCCCTTCCACGCGCTTTATGATGCCGCCTAGCCCAGTACGCTATTTTAAATAGGAGCGACGTAAGTTTAACAAATGTGATAGAATTACGCTGAATTCTTATATTATCCGTAATATAAAATGATCTAATCGGTTCTCTGTTTGCCTTATCCTAGAAGTTTAATAGTACATCTTACTCGCCATTTCATGCGCTTTGAGATGCCGCTTAGCCCAATACGCTATCTGAAATAGGAGCGACGTAATTTGAACAAATGTGATAGAATTTCGCTTTATTCTTATATTAACCAAAATATAAAATGATCTAATCGGGTCTCTGATTGCCCTATCATCGAAGTTTAATAGTGCATTTCACTCGCCATTCCACGCGCTTTAAGATGCCGCCTAGCGCAGTACGCTATCTTAAATAGGAGCGACGTAAATTGAACAAATGTGATAGAATTTTGCTGAATTCTTAAATTAACCATAATACAAAATGATCCAATCGGGTCTCTGTTTGCTCTACTCTAGAAGTATAAGAGTGCATTTTACTCGCCATTTCCTGCGCTTTGAGATGCCGCTTAGCGCAATTCGCTATCTGAAATATGAGCGACGCAAATTGAACAAATGTGATAGAATTTCCCTGAAATCTTATATTAAACAAAATATAAAATGATCTAATCGGGTCTCTGATTGCCCTATCATAGAAATTTAGGAGTGCATTTTACTCGCCATTTCATACGCTTTGAGATGCCGCTTAGCACTATACGCTATCTGAAATATGAGCGACGTAAATTGAACAAATGTGATAGAATTTCGCTGAATTCTTATATTAACCTTAATGTAAAATGATCTAATCGGGTCTCTGTTCGCCCGTCCCTAGAAGTTTAATGTTGCATTTCACTCGTCATTTCATGCGCCTCGAGATGCCGCCTAGCCCAATACGCTATCTGAAATAGGAGCGACCTAAATTGAACGAATGTGATAGAATTTTGCTGAATTCTTAAATTAACCATAATATAAAATGATCTAATCGAGTCTCTCCTTGCCCTACCCTAGAAGTTTAATAGTGCATTTTACTCGTCATTTCATGCGCTTTGAGATGCCGCATAGCCCAATACGCTATCTGGAATAGGAGCGACGAAAATTGATCAAATGTGATAGAATTTCGCTGAATTCTTATATTAACCTTAATGTAAAATGATCTAATCGGGTCTCTGTTCGCCCGTCCCTAGAAGTTTAATGTTGCATTTCACTCGTCATTTCAGGCGCCTCGAGATGCCGCCTAGCCCAATACGCTATCTGAAATAGGAGCGACCTAAATTGAACGAATGTGATAGAATTTTGCTGAACTCTTTTATTAACCATAATGTAAAATGATCTAATCGGATCTCTGTTCGCCCTAGCCTAGAACATTAATAGTGCATTTTATTCGCCATTTCATACGCTTTGAGATGCCGCTTTGCCCAATACGCTATCTGAAATAGGAGCGACGTAAATAGAACAAATGTGATAGAATTTCACTGAATTCTTATATTAACCAAAATATAAAATGATCTAATCCGGTCTCTGATTGCCCTAGCATTGAAGTTTAATAGTGCAATTTTACTCGCCATTCCGCGCGCTTTAAGATGCCGCATAGCCCAGTTCGCTACCTGAAATAGGAGCGACGTAAATTGACAAATGTGATAGAATTTCGCTGAATTCTTATATTAACCAAAATATAAAATGATCTAATCGGGTCTCTGTTTGCCTTATCCTAGAAGTTTAATAGTGCATTTCACTCGTCATGTCATGCGCTTTGAGATGCCGCTAAGCACAATAAGCTATCTGGAATAGCAGCGACGTAAATTGAACAAATGTGATAGAATTACGCCAAATTCTTATATTTACCGTAATATAAAATGATCTAATCGGGTCTCTGTTTGCCTTATCCTAGAAGTTTAATAGGGCATTTTACTCGCCATTTCATGCGCTTTGAAATGCAGCTTAGCCCAATACGCTATCTGAAATAGGAGCGACGTAAATTGAACAAGTGTGATAGAATTTCACTGAATTCTTAAATTAACCATAATATAAAATGATCTAATCGGGTCTCTGTTCGCCCTACCATAGAAGTCTAATAGTGCATTTCACTCGCCATTTCATGCGCTTTGAGATGCCGCTTAGCCCAATATGCTATCTGAAATAAGAGCGACGTAAATTGAACAAATGTGATAGAATTTTTCTGAATTCTTAAATTAACCATAATATAAAATGATCTAATCGGGTCTCTGTACGCCCTACCATAGAAATCTAATAGTGCATATTACTCGCCATTTCATGCGCTTTGAGATGCCGCTTAGCCCAATACGCTATCTGAAATAGGAGCGACGTAAGTTGAACAAATGTGATAGAATTTCGCTGAATTCTTATATTATCCGTAATATAAAATGATCTAATCGGGTCTCTGTTTGCCTTATCCTAGAAGTTTAATAGTGCATTTTACTCGCCATTTCATGCGCTTTGAGATGCCGCTTAGCCCAATACGCTATCTGAAATAGGAGCGACGTAAATTGAACAAATGTGATAGAATTACGCTGCATTCTTATATTAACCGTAATATAAAATGATCTAATCGGGTCTCTGTTTGCCTTACCCTAGAAGTTTAATAGTGCATTATACTCGCCATTTCATGCGCTTCGAGATGCCGCTAACCCAATACGCTATCTGAAATAGGAGCGACATAAATTGAACAAATGTGATAGAATTTCGCAGAATTCTTATATTAACCAAAATATAAAATGATCTAATCTGGTCTCTGATTGCCCTATCATAGAAATTTAATTGCGCATTCTACTCGCCATTCCACCCGCTTTAAGTTGCCGCCTAGCCCAGTACGCTATCTGAAATAGGAGCGACGGAAATTGAACAAATGTGATTGAATCTTGCTGAATTCTTAAATTAACCATAATATAAAATGATCTAATCGGGTCTCTGATTGCCCTATCATAGAAGTTTAATAGTGCATTTTACTCGCCATTCCACGCGCTTTAAGATGCCGCTTAGCCCAGTACGCTATCTGAAATAGGAACGACGTAAGTTGAACAAATGTGATAGAATTACGCTGAATACTTATATTAACCTTAATGTAAAATGATCTAATCGGGTCTCTGTTCGCCCTAGCCTAGAAGTTTAATAGCGCATTTTACTCGCCATTTCATGCGCTTTGAGATGCCGCTTAGCCCAATACGCTATCTGAAATAGGAGCGACGTAAGTTGAACAAATGTGATAGAATTTCGCTGAATTCTTTTATTAACCATAATGTAAAATGATCTGATCGGGTCTCTGTTCGCCCTAGCCTAGAAGTTTAAGAGTGCATTTTATTCGCCATTTCATGCGCTTTGAGATGCCGCATAGTCGAATACGCTATCTGAAATAGGAGCGACGTAAATTGAACAAATGCGATAGAATTTCCCTGAAATCTTATATTAAACAAAATATAAAATGATCTAATCGGGTCTCTGATTGCCCTATCATAGAAGTTTGATAGTATATTTTACTCGTCATTTCATGTGCTTTAAGCTGCCGCATAGCCCAATACGCTATCTGGAATAGGAGCGACGTAAATTGAACAAATGTGATAGAATTTCCCTGAATTCTTATATTAACCTTAATGTAAAATGATCTAATCGTGTCTCTGTTCGCGCTACCATAGAAGTCTAATAGTGCATTTCACTCGCCATTTCATGCGCTTTGAGATGCCGCTTAGCACAATACGCTATTTGAAATAGGGGCGACGTAAATTGAACAAATGTGATAGAATTACGCTGAATTCTTATATTATCCGTAATATAAAATGATCTAATCGGGTCTGTGATTGCCCTATCATAGAAGCTTAGTAGTGCATTCTACTCGCCATTCCACGCGCTTTAAGTTGCCGCCTAGCCCAGTACGCTATCTGAAATAGGAGCGACGTAAATTGAACAAATGTGATAGAATTTCCCTGAATTCTTATATTAACCTCAATGTAAAATGATCTAATCGTGTCTCTGTTCGCCCTACCATAGAAGTCTAATTGTGCATTTCACTCGCCATTTCATGCGCTTTGAGATGCCGCTTAGCACAATACGCTATTTGAAATAGGGGCGACGTAAATTGAACAAATGTGATAGAATTACGCTGAATTCTTATATTATCCGTAATATAAAATGATCTAATCGGGTCTCTGTTTGCCTTATCCTAGAAGTTTAATAGTGCATTTTACTCGCCATTTCATGCGCTTTGGGATGCCGCTTAGCCCAGTACGCTACCTGAAATAGGAGCGACGTAAGTTGAACAAATGTGATAGAATTACGCTGAATTCTTATATTAACCGTAATATAAAATGATATAATCGGGTCTCTGTTTGCCCTATGATAGAAGTTTAATAGTGCATTTTACTCGCCATTTCATGTGCTTTAAGGTGCCGCATAGCCCAATACGCTATCTGGAATGGGAGCGACGTAAATTGAACAAATGTGATAGAATTTCCCTGAATTCTTATATTAACCTTAATGTAAAATGATCTAGTCGGGTCTCTGTTCGCCCTACCATAGAAGTCTAATAGTGCATTTCACTCGCCATTCCACGCGCTTTAAGATGCGGCCGAGCCCAGTACGGTATCTGAAATAGTAGCGACGTAAATTGAACAAATGTGATAGAATTTTGCTGAATTCTTAAATTAACCATAATATAAAATGATCTAATCGGGTCTCTGTACGCCCTACCATAGAAATTTAATAGTGCATTTTACTCGCCATTTCATGCGCTTTGAGATGCCGCTTAGCCCAATACGCTATCTGAAATAGGAGCGACGTAAGTTGAACAAATGTGATAGAATTTCGCTGAATTCTTTTATTAACCATAATGTAAAATGATCTGATCGGGTCTCTGTTCGCCCTAGCCTAGAAGTTTAAGAGTGCATTTTTTCGCCATTTCATGCGCTTTGAGATGCCGCATAGCCGAATACGCTATCTGAAATAGGAGCGACGTAAATTGAACAAATGCGATAGAATTTCCCTGAAATCTTATATTAAACAAAATATAAAATGATCTAATCGTGTCTCTGATTGCCCTATCATAGAAGTTTAGTAGTGCATTTTACTCGCCATTCCACGCGCTTTAAGATGCCGCCTAGCCCAGTACGCTACCTGAAATAGGAGCGACATAAGTTGAACAAATGTGATAGAATTACGCTGAATTCTTATATTAACCGTAATATAAAATGATGTAATGGGGCCTCTGTTTGCCCTATCATAGAAGTTTGATAGTGCATTTTACTCACCATTTCATGTGCTTTAAGCTGCCGCATAGCCCAATACGCTATCGGGAATAGGAGCGACGTAAATTGAACAAATGTGATAGAATTTCCCTGAATTCTTATATTAACCTTAATGTAAAATGATCTAATCGGGTCTCTGTTCGCCCTACCATAGAAGTCTAATAGTGCGTTTCACTCGCCATTTCATGCGCTTTGAGATGCCGCTTAGCACAATACGCTATTTGAAATAGGGGCGACGTAAATTGATCAAATGTGATAGAATTACGCTGAATTCTTATATTATCCGTAATATAAAATGATCTAATCGGGTCTCTGTTTGCCTTATCCTAGAAGTTTGATAGTGCATTTTACTCGCCATTTCATGCGCTTTGAGATGCCGCTTAGCCCAATACGCTATCTGAAATAGGAGCGACGTAAATTGAACAAATGTGATAGAATTACGCTGCATTCTTATATTAACCGTAATATAAAATGATCTAATCGGGTCTCTGTTTGCCTTACCCTAGAAGTTTAATAGTGCATTATACTCGCCATTTCATGCGCTTCGAGATGCCGCTTAGCCCAATACGCTATCTGAAATAGGAGCGACATAAATTGAACAAATGTGATAGAATTTCGCTGAATTCTTAAATTAACCATAATAACAAATGATCTAATCGGGTCTCTGTTTGCTCTACCCTAGAAGTTTAACAGTGCATTTTACTCGCCATTTCATGCGCTTTGAGATGGCGCATAGCCCAATACGCTATCTGAAATAGGAGCGACGTAAATTGAACAAATGCGATAGAATTTCCCTGAAATCTTATATTAAACAAAATATAAAATGATCTAATCGGGTCTCTGATTGCCCTATCATAGAAGTTTACTAGTGCATTTTACTCGCCATTCCACGCGCTTTAAGATGCCGCCTAGCCCAGTACGCTACCTGAAATAGGAGCGACGTAAGTTGAACAAATGTGATAGAATTACGCTGAATTCTTATATTAACCGTAATATAAAATGATGTAATGGGGCCTCTGTTTGCCCTATCATAGAAGTTTGATAGTGCATTTTACTCACCATTTCATGTGCTTTAAGCTGCCGCATAGCCCAATACGCTATCGGGAATAGGAGCGACGTAAATTGAACAAATGTGATAGAATTTCCCTGAATTCTTTTATTAACCTTAATGTAAAATGATCTAATCGGGTCTCTGTTCGCCCTACCATAGAAGTCTAATAGTGCATTTCACTCGCCATTTCATGCGCTTTGAGATGCCGCTTAGCACAATACGCAATTTGAAATAGGGGCGACGTAAATTGATCAAATGTGATAGAATTACGCTGAATTCTTATATTATCCGTAATATAAAATGATCTAATCGGGTCTCTGTTTGCCTTATCCTAGAAGTTTAATAGTGCATTTTACTCGCCATTTCATGCGCTTTGAGATGCCGCTTAGCCCAATACGCTATCTGAAATAGGAGCGACGTAAATTGAACAAATGTGATAGAATTACGCTGCATTCTTATATTAACCGTAATATAAAATGATCTAATCGGGTCTCTGTTTGCCTTACCCTAGAAGTTTAATAGTGCATTATACTCGCCATTTCATGCGCTTCGAGATGCCGCTTCGCCCAATACGCTATCTGAAATAGGAGCGACATAAATTGAACAAATGTGATAGAATTTCGCTGAATTCTTAAATTAACCATAATAACAAATGATCTAATCGGGTCTCTGTTTGCTCTACCCTAGAAGTTTAACAGTGCATTTTACTCGCCATTTCATGCGCTTTGAGATGCCGCATAGCCCAATACGCTATCTGAAATAGGAGCGACGTAAATTGAACAAATGCGATAGAATTTCCCTGAAATCTTATATTAAACAAAATATAAAATGATCTAATCGGGTCTCTGATTGCCCTATCATAGAAGTTTAGTAGTGCATTTTACTCGCCATTCCACGCGCTTTAAGATGCCGCCTAGCCCAGTACGCTACCTGGAATGGGAGCGACGTAAATTGAACAAATGTGATAGAATTTCCCTGAATTCTTATATTAACCTTAATGTAAAATGATCTAGTCGGGTCTCTTTTCGCCCTACCATAGAAGTCTAATAGTGCATTTCACTCGCCATTCCACGCGCTTTAAGATGCCGCCGAGCCCAGTACGGTATCTGAAATAGGAGCGATGTAAATTGAACAAATGTGATAGAATTTTGCTGAATTCTTAAATTAACCATAATATAAAATGATCTAATCGGGTCTCTGTACGCCCTACCACAGAAATCTAATAGTGCATTTTACTCGCCATTTCATGCGCTTTGAGATGCCGCTTAGCCCAATACGCTATCTGAAATATGAGCGACGTAAGTTGAACAAATGTGATAGAATTTCGCTGAATTCTTTTATTAACCATAATGTAAAATGATCTGATCGGGTCTCTGTTCGCCCTAGCCTAGAAGTTTAAGAGTGCATTTTATTCGCCATTTCATGCGCTTTGAGATGCCGCATAGTCGAAGACGCTATCTGAAATAGGAGCGACGTAAATTGAACAAATGCGATAGAATTTCCCTGAAATCTTATATTAAACAAAATATAAAATGATCTAATCGGGTCTCTGATTGCCCTATCATAGAAGTTTAGTAGTGCATTTTACTCGCCATTCGACGCGCTTTATGATGCCGCCTAGCCCAGTATGGTATCTGAAATAGGAGCTACGTAAGTTGAACAAATGTGATAGAATTACGCTGAATTCTTATATTAACCGTAATATAAAATGATGTAATCGGGCCTCTGTTTGCCCTATCATAGAAGTTTGATAGTATATTTTACTCGTCATTTCATGTGCTTTAAGCTGCCGCATAGCCCAATACGCTATCTGGAATAGGAGCGACGTAAATTGAACAAATGTGATAGAATTTCCCTGAATTCTTATATTAACCTTAATGTAAAATGATCTAATCGTGTCTCTGTTCGCGCTACCATAGAAGTCTAATAGTGCATTTCACTCGCCATTTCATGCGCTTTGAGATGCCGCTTAGCACAATACGCTATTTGAAATAGGGGCGACGTAAATTGAACAAATGTGATAGAATTACGCTGAATTCTTATATTATCCGTAATATAAAATGATCTAATCGGGTCTCTGATTGCCCTATCATGGAAGCTTAGTAGTGCATTCTACTCGCCATTCCACGCGCTTTAAGTTGCCGCCTAGACCAGTACGCTATCTGAAATAGGAGCGACGTAACTTGAACAAATGTGATAGAATTACGCTGCATTCTTATATTAACCGTAATATAAAATGATCTAATCGGGTCTCTGATTGCCCTATCATAGAAGTTTAGTAGTGCATTCTACTCGCCATTCCACGCGCTTTAAGTTGCCGCCTAGCCCAGTACGCTATCTGAAATAGGAGCAACGTAAGTTGAACAAATGTGATAGAATTACGCTGAATTCTTATATTCACCGTAATATACAATGATGTAATCGGGCCTCTGTTTGCCCTATCATAGAAGTTTGATAGTGCATTTTACTCGCCATTTCATGTGCTTTAAGCTGCCGCATAGCCCAATACGCTATCTGGAATAGGAGCGACGTAAATTGAACAAATGTGATAGAATTTCCCTGAATTCTTATATTAACCTCAATGTAAAATGATCTAATCGTGTCTCTGTTCGCCCTACCATAGAAGTCTAATTGTGCATTTCACTCGCCATTTCATGCGCTTTGAGATGCCGCTTAGAACAATACGCTATTTGAAATAGGGCCGACGTAAATTGAACAAATGTGATAGAATTACGCTGAATTCTTATATTATCCGTAATATAAAATGATCTAATCGGGTCACTGTTTGCCTTACCCTAGAAGTCTAATAGTGCATTTCACTCGCCATTTCATGCGCTTTGAGATGCCGCATAGCCCAATACGCTATCTGAAATAGGAGCGACGTAAATTGAACAAATGCGATAGAATTTCCCTGAAATCTTATATTAAACAAAATATAAAATGATCTAATCGGGTCTCTGATTGCCCTATCATAGAAGTTTAGTAGTGCATTTTACTCGCCATTCCACGCGCTTTAAGATGCCGCCTAGCCCAGTACGCTACCTGGAATGGGAGCGACGTAAATTGAACAAATGTGATAGAATTTCCCTGAATTCTTATATTAACCTTAATGTAAAATGATCTAGTCGGGTCTCTTTTCGCCCTACCATAGAAGTCTAATAGTGCATTTCACTCGCCATTCCACGCGCTTTAAGATGCCGCCGAGCCCAGTACGGTATCTGAAATAGGAGCGATGTAAATTGAACAAATGTGATAGAATTTTGCTGAATTCTTAAATTAACCATAATATAAAATGATCTAATCGGGTCTCTGTACGCCCTACCATAGAAATCTAATAGTGCATTTTACTCGCCATTTCATGCGCTTTGAGATGCCGCTTAGCCCAATACGCTATCTGAAATAGGAGCGACGTAAGTTGAACAAATATGATAGAATTTCGCTGAATTCTTTTATTAACCATAATGTAAAATGATCTGATCGGGTCTCTGTTCGCCCTAGCCTAGAAGTTTAAGAGTGCATTTTATTCGCCATTTCATGCGCTTTGAGATGCCGCATAGTCGAATACGCTATCTGAAATAGGAGCGACGTAAATTGAACAAATGCGATAGAATTTCCCTGAAATCTTATATTAAACAAAATATAAAATGATCTAATCGGGACTCTGATTGCCCTATCATAGAAGTTTAGTAGTGCATTTTACTCGCCATTCCACGCGCTTTATGATGCCGCCTAGCCCAGTATGGTATCTGAAATAGGAGCTACGTAAGTTGAACAAATGTGATAGAATTACGCTGAATTCTTATATTAACCGTAATATAAAATGATGTAATCGGGCCTCTGTTTGCCCTATCATAGAAGTTTGATAGTGCATTTTACTCGTCATTTCATGTGCTTTAAACTGCCGCATAGCCCAATACGCTATCTGGAATAGGAGCGACGTAAATTGAACAAATGTGATAGAATTTCCCTGAATTCTTATATTAACCTTAATGTAAAATGATCTAATCGTGTCTCTGTTCCCGCTACCATAGAAGTCTAATAGTGCATTTCACTCGCCATTTCATGCGCTTTGAGATGCCGCTTAGCACAATACGCTATTTGAAATATGGGCGACGTAAATTGAACAAATGTGATAGAATTACGCTGAATTCTTATATTATCCGTAATATAAAATGATCTAATCGGGTCTCTGATTGCCCTATCATAGAAGCTTAGTAGTGCATTCTACTCGCCATTCCACGCGCTTTAAGTTGCCGCCTAGCCCAGTACGCTATCTGAAATAGGAGCGACGTAACTTGAACAGATGTGATAGAATTACGCTGCATTCTTATATTAACCGTAATATAAAATGATCTAATCGTGTCTCTGATTGCCCTATCATAGAAGTTTAGTAGTGCATTCTACTCGCCATTCCACGCGCTTTAAGTTGCCGCCTAGCCCAGTACGCTATCTGAAATAGGAGCAACGTAAGTTGAACAAATGTGATAGAATTACGCTGAATTCTTATATTAACCGTAATATACAATGATGTAATCGGGCCTCTGTTTGCCCTATCATAGAAGTTTGATAGTGCATTTTACTCGCCATTTCATGTGCTTTAAGCTGCCGCATAGCCCAATACGCTATCTGGAATAGGAGCGACGTAAATTGAACAAATGTGATAGAATTTCCCTGAATTCTTATATTAACCTCAATGTAAAATGATCTAATCGTGTCTCTGTTCGCCCTACCATAGAAGTCTAATTGTGCATTTCACTCGCCATTTCATGCGCTTTGAGATGCCGCTTAGCACAATACGCTATTTGAAGTAGGGGCGACGTAAATTGAACAAATGTGATAGAATTACGCTGAATTCTTATATTATCCGTAATATAAAATGATCTAATCGGGTCTCTGTTTGCCTTATCCTAGAAGTTTAATAGTGCATTTTAGTCGCCATTTCATGCGCTTTGAGATGCCGCTTAGCCCAATACGCTATCTGAAATAGGAGCGACGTAAATTGAACAAATCTGTTAGAATTTCCCTGAAATCTTATATTAAACAAAATATAAAATGATCTAATCGGGTCTCTGATTGCCCTATCATAGAAGTTTAGTAGTGCATTTTACTCGCCATTCCACGCGCTTTATGATGCCGCCTAGCCCAGTACGCTACCTGAAATAGGAGCGACGTAAGTTGAACAAATGTGATAGAATTACGCTGAATTCTTATATTAACCGTAATATAAAATGATATAATCGGGTCTCTGTTTGCCCTATGATAGAAGTTTAATAGTGCATTTTACTCGCCATTTCATGTGCTTTAAGGTGCCGCATAGCCCAATACGCTATCTGGAATGGGAGCGACGTAAATTGAACAAATGTGATAGAATTTCCCTGAATTCTTATATTAACCTTAATGTAAAATGATCTAGTCGGGTCTCTGTTCGCCCTACCATAGAAGTCTAATAGTGCATTTCACTCGCCATTCCACGCGCTTTAAGATGCGGCCGAGCCCAGTACGGTATCTGAAATAGGAGCGACGTAAATTGAACAAATGTGATAGAATTTTGCTGAACTCTTAAATTAACCATAATATAAAATGATCTAATCGGGTCTCTGTACGCCCTACCATAGAAATCTAATAGTGCATTTTACTCGCCATTTCATGCGCTTTGAGATGCCGCTTAGCCCAATACGCTATCTGAAATAGGAGCGACGTAAGTTGAACAAATGTGATAGAATTTCGCTGAATTCTGTTATTAACCATAATGTAAAATGATCTGATCGGATCTCTGTTCGCCCTAGCCTAGAAGTTTAAGAGTGCATTTTTTCGCCATTTCATGCGCTTTGAGATGCCGCATAGCCGAATACGCTATCTGAAATAGGAGCGACGTAAATTGAACAAATGTGATAGAATTACGCTGAATTCTTATATTAACCGTAATATAAAATGATCTAATCGGGTCTCTGTTTGCCTTATCCTAGAAGTTTAATAGTGCAGTTTACTCGCCATTTCATGCGCTTTGAGATGCCGCTTAGTCCAATGCGCTATCGAGAATAGGAGCGACGTAAATTGAACAAATGTGATAGAATTTCCCTGAATTCTTATATTAACCTTAATGTAAAATGATCTAATCGGGTCTCTGTTCGCCCTACCATAGAAGTCTAATAGTGCATTTCACTCGCCATTCCACGCGCTTTAAGATGCCGCCTAGCCCAGTACGCTACCTGAAATAGGAGCGACGTAAATTGAACAAGTGTGATAGAATTTCGTTGAATTCTTAAATTAACCATAATATACAATGATCTAATAGGGTCTCTGTTCGCCATAGCCTAGAAGTTTAAGAGTGCATTTTACTCGCCCTTCCACGCGCTTTATGATGCCGCCTAGCCCAGTACGCTATTTTAAATAGGAGCGACGTAAGTTTAACAAATGTGATAGAATTACGCTGAATTCTTATATTATCCGTAATATAAAATGATCTAATCGGTTCTCTGTTTGCCTTATCCTAGAAGTTTAATAGTACATCTTACTCGCCATTTCATGCGCTTTGAGATGCCGCTTAGCCCAATACGCTATCTGAAATAGGAGCGACGTAATTTGAACAAATGTGATAGAATTTCGCTTTATTTTTATATTAACCAAAATATAAAATGATCTAATCGGGTCTCTGATTGCCCTATCATCGAAGTTTAATAGTGCATTTCACTCGCCATTCCACGCGCTTTAAGATGCCGCCTAGCGCAGTACGCTATCTTAAATAGGAGCGACGTAAATTGAACAAATGTGATAGAATTTTGCTGAATTCTTAAATTAACCATAATACAAAATGATCCAATCGGGTCTCTGTTTGCTCTACTCTAGAAGTATAAGAGTGCATTTTACTCGCCATTTCCTGCGCTTTGAGATGCCGCATAGCCCAATACGCTATCTGGAATAGGAGCGACGAAAATTGATCAAATGTGATAGAATTTTGCTGAATTCTTAAATTAACCATAATATAAAATGATCTAATCGAGTCTCTCCTTGCCCTACCCTAGAAGTTTAATAGTGCATTTTACTCGTCATTTCATGCGCTTTGAGATGCCGCATAGCCCAATACGCTATCTGGAATAGGAGCGACGAAAATTGATCAAATGTGATAGAATTTCGCTGAATTCTTATATTAACCTTAATGTAAAATGATCTAATCGGGTCTCTGTTCGCCCGTCCCTAGAAGTTTAATGTTGCATTTCACTCGTCATTTCATGCGCCTCGAGATGCCGCCTAGCCCAATACGCTATCTGAAATAGGAGCGACCTAAATTGAACGAATGTGATAGAATTTTGCTGAATTCTTAAATTAACCATAATATAAAATGATCTAATCGAGTCTCTGCTTGCCCTACCCTAGAAGTTTAATAGTGCATTTTACTCGTCATTTCATGCGCTTTGAGATGCCGCTTAGCGTAATACGCTATCTGAAATAGGTGCGATATAAGTTGAACAAATGTGATAGAATTTCGCTGAACTCTTTTATTAACCATAATGTAAAATGATCTAATCGGATCTCTGTTCGCCCTAGCCTAGAACTTTAATAGTGCATTTTATTCGCCATTTCATACGCTTTGAGATGCCGCTTTGCCCAATACGCTATCTGAAATAGGAGCGACGTAAATTGAACAAATGTGATAGAATTTCACTGAATTCTTATATTAACCAAAATATAAAATGATCTAATCGGGTCTCTGATTGCCCTAGCATTGAAGTTTAATAGTGCAATGTTACTCGCCATTCCGCGCGCTTTAGGATGCCGCATAGCCCAGTTCGCTATCTGAAATAGGAGCGACGTAAATTGAACAAATGTGATAGAATTTCGCTGAATTCTTATATTAACCAAAATATAAAATGATCTAATCGGGTCTCTGATTGCCCTATCATCGAAGTTTTATAGTGCATTTCACACGCCATTCCACGCGCTTTAAGATGCCGCCTAGCGCAGTACGCTATCTTAAATAGGAGCGACGTAAATTGAACAAATGTGATAGAATTTTGCTGAATTCTTAAATTAACCATAATATAAAATGATCTAATCGGGTCTCTGTACGCCCTACCATAGAAATCTAATAGTGCATATTACTCGCCATTTCATGCGCTTTGAGATGCCGCTTAGCCCAATACGCTATCTGAAATAGGAGCGACGTAAGTTGAACAAATGTGATAGAATTTCGCTGAATTCTTTTATTAACCATAATGTAAAATGATCTGATCGGGTCTCTGTTCGCCCTAGCCTAGAAGTTTAAGAGTGCATTTTATTCGCCATTTCATGCGCTTTGAGATGCCGCTTAGCCGAATACGCTATCTGAAATAGGAGCGACGTAAATTGAACAAATGCAATAGAATTACGCTGAATTCTTATATTAACCGTAATATAAAATGATGTAATCGGGCCTCTGTTTGCCCTATCATAGAAGTTTGATAGTGCATTTTACTCACCATTTCATGTGCTTTAAGCTGCCGCATAGCCCAATACGCTATCGGGAATAGGAGCGACGTAAATTGAACAAATGTGATAGAATTTCCCTGAATTCTTATATTAACCTTAATGTAAAATGATCTAATCGTGTCTCTGTTCGCGCTACCATAGAAGTCTAATAGTGCATTTCACTCGCCATTTCATGCGCTTTGAGATGCCGCTTAGCACAATACGCTATTTGAAATAGGGGCGACGTAAATTGAACAAATGTGATAGAATTACGCTGAATTCTTATATTATCCGTAATATAAAATGATCTAAGCGGGTCTCTGATTGCCCTATCATAGAAGCTTAGTAGTGCATTCTACTCGCCATTCCACGCGCTTTAAGTTGCCGCCTAGCCCAGTACGCTATCTGAAATAGGAGCGACGTAACTTGAACAAATGTGATAGAATTACGCTGCATTCTTATATTAACCGTAATATAAAATGATCTAATCGGGTCTCTGATTGCCCTATCATAGAAGTTTAGTAGTGCATTCTACTCGCCATTCCACGCGCTTTAAGTTGCCGCCTAGCCCAGTACGCTATCTGAAATAGGAGCAACGTAAGTTGAACAAATGTGATAGAATTACGCTGAATTCTTATATTAACCGTAATATACAATGATGTAATCGGGCCTCTGTTTGCCCTATCATAGAAGTTTGATAGTGCATTTTACTCGCCATTTCATGTGCTTTAAGCTGCCGCATAGCCCAATACGCTATCTGGAATACGAGCGACGTACATTGAACAAATGTGATAGAATTTCCCTGAATTCTTATATTAACCTCAATGTAAAATGATCTAATCGTGTCTCTGTTCGCCCTACCATAGAAGTCTAATTGTGCATTTCACTCGCCATTTCATGCGCTTTGAGATGCCGCTTAGCACAATACGCTATTTGAAATAGGGGCGACGTAAATTGAACAAATGTGATAGAATTACGCTGAATTCTTATATTATCCGTAATATAAAATGATCTAATCGGGTCTCTGTTTGCCTTATCCTAGAAGTTTAATAGTGCATTTTACTCGCCATTTCATGCGCTTTGAGATGCCGCTTAGCCCAATACGCTATCTGAAATAGGAGCGACGTAAATTGAACAAATCTGTTAGAATTTCCCTGAAATCTTATATTAAACAAAATATAAAATGATCTAATCGGGTCTCTGATTGCCCTATCATAGAAGTTTAGTAGTGCATTTTACTCGCCATTCCACGCGCTTTATGATGCCGCCTAGCCCAGTACGCTACCTGAAATAGGAGCGACGTAAGTTGAACAAATGTGATAGAATTACGCTGAATTCTTATATTAACCGTAATATAAAATGATATAATCGGGTCTCTGTTTGCCCTATGACAGAAGTTTAATAGTGCATTTTACTCGCCATTTCATGTGCTTTAAGGTGCCGCATAGCCCAATACGCTATCTGGAATAGGAGCGACGTAAATTGAACAAATGTGATAGAATTTCCCTGAATTCTTATATTAACCTTAATGTAAAATGATCTAGTCGGGTCTCTGTTCGCCCTACCATAGAAGTCTAATAGTGCATTTCACTCGCCATTCCACGCGCTTTAAGATGCGGCCGAGCCCAGTACGGTATCTGAAATAGGAGCGACGTAAATTGAACAAATGTGATAGAATTTCGCTGAATTCTTTTATTAACCATAATGTAAAATGATCTAATCGTGTCTCTGTTCGCCCTACCATAGAAATCTAATAGTGCATTTTACTCGCCATTTCATGCGCTTTGAGATGCCGCTTAGACCAATACGCTATCTGAAATAGGAGCGACGTAAGTTGAACAAATGTGATAGAATTTCGCTGAATTCTTTTATTAACCATAATATACAATGATCTAATAGGGTCTCTGTTCGCCATAGCCTAGAAGTTTAAGAGTGCATTTTACTCGCCCTTCCACGCGCTTTATGATGCCGCCTAGCCCAGTACGCTATTTTAAATAGGAGCGACGTAAGTTTAACAAATGTGATAGAATTACGCTGAATTCTTATATTATCCGTAATATAAAATGATCTAATCGGTTCTCTGTTTGCCTTATCCTAGAACTTTAATAGTACATCTTACTCGCCATTTCATGCGCTTTGAGATGCCGCTTAGCCCAATACGCTATCTGAAATAGGAGCGACGTAATTTGAACAAATGTGATAGAATTTCGCTTTATTCTTATATTAACCAAAATATAAAATGATCTAATCGGGTCTCTGATTGCCCTATCATCGAAGTTTAATAGTGCATTTCACTCGCCATTCCACGCGCTTTAAGATGCCGCCTAGCGCAGTACGCTATCTTAAATAGGAGCGACGTAAATTGAACAAATGTGATAGAATTTTGCTGAATTCTCAAATTAACCATAATACAAAATGATCCAATCGGGTCTCTGTTTGCCCTACTCTAGAAGTATAAGAGTGCATTTTACTCGCCATTTCCTGCGCTTTGAGATGCCGCTTAGCGCAATACGCTACCTGAAATATGAGCGACGCAAATTGAACAAATGTGATAGAATTTCCCTGAAATCTTATATTAAACAAAATATAAAATGATCTAATCGGGTCTCTGATTGCCCTATCATAGAAATTTAGGAGTGCATTTTACTCGCCATTTCATACGCTTTGTGATGCCGCTTAGCCCAATACGCTATCTGAAATATGAGCGACGTAAATTGAACAAATGTGATAGAATTTCGCTGAATTCTTATATTAACCTTAATGTAAAATGATCTAATCGGGTCTCTGTTCGCCCGTCCCTAGAAGTTTAATGTTGCATTTCACTCGTCATTTCATGCGCCTCGAGATGCCGCCTAGCCCAATACGCTATCTGAAATAGGAGCGACCTAAATTGAACGAATGTGATAGAATTTTGCTGAATTCTTAAATTAACCATAATATAAAATGATCTAATCGAGTCTCTCCTTGCCCTACCCTAGAAGTTTAATAGTGCATTTTACTCGTCATTTCATGCGCTTTGAGATGCCGCATAGCCCAATACGCTATCTGGAATAGGAGCGACGAAAATTGATCAACTGTGATAGAATTTCGCTGAATTCTTATATTAACCTTAATGTAAAATGATCTAATCGGGTCTCTGTTCGCCCTAGCCTAGAACTTTAATAGTGCATTTTATTCGCCATTTCATACGCTTTGAGATGCCGCTTTGCCCAATACGCTATCTGAAATAGGAGCGACGTAAATTGAACAAATGTGATAGAATTTCACTGAATTCTTATATTAACCAAAATATAAAATGATCTAATCGGGTCTCTGATTGCCCTAGCATTGAAGTTTAATAGTGCAATTTTACTCGCCATTCCGCGCGCTTTAAGATGCCGCATAGCCCAGTTCGCTACCTGAAATAGGAGCGACATAAATTGAACAAATGTGATAGAATTTCGCTGAATTCTTATATTAACCAAAATATAAAATGATCTAATCGGGTCTCTGTTTGCCTTATCCTAGAAGTTTAATAGTGCATTTCACTCGTCATTTCATGCGCTTTGAGATGCCGCTAAGCACAATAAGCTATCTGGAATAGCAGCGACGTAAATTGAACAAATGTGATAGAATTACGCCAAATTCTTATATTTACCGTAATATAAAATGATCTAATCGGGTCTCTGTTTGCCTTATCCTAGAAGTTTAATAGGGCATTTTACTCGCCATTTCATGTGCTTTGAGATGCCGCATAGCCCAATACGCTATCTGAAATAGGAGCGACGTAAATTGAACAAGTGCGATAGAATTTCCCTGAAATCTTATATTAAACAAAATATAAAATGATCTAATCGGGTCTCTGTTTGACCTACCCTAGAAGTTTAATAGTGCATTTTACTCGCCGTTTCATGTGCTTTGAGATGCCGCATAGCCCAATACGCTATCTGGAATAGGAGCGACGAAAATTGAACAAATGCGATAGAATTTCCCTGAAATCTTATATTAAACAAAATATAAAATGATCTAATCGGGTCTCTGTTTGACCTACCCTAGAAGTTTGATAGTGCATTTTACTCGTCATTTCATGCGCTTTGAGATGCCGCATAGCCCAATACGCTATCTGGAATAGGAGCGACGAAAATTGATCAAATGTGATAGAATTTCGCTGAATTCTTATATTAACCTTAATGTAAAATGATCTAATCGGGTCTCTGTTCGCCCGTCCCTAGAAGTTTAATGTTGCATTTCACTCGTCATTTCATGCGCCTCGAGATGCCGCCTAGCCCAATACGCTATCTGAAATAGGAGCGACCTAAATTGAACGAATGTGATAGAATTTTGCTGAATTCTTAAATTAACCATAATATAAAATGATCTAATCGAGTCTCTGCTTGCCCTACCCTAGAAGTTTAATAGTGCATTTTACTCGTCATTTCATGCGCTTTGAGATGCCGCTTAGCGTAATACGCTATCTGAAATAGGTGCGATATAAGTTGAACAAATGTGATAGAATTTCGCTGAACTCTTTTATTAACCATAATGTAAAATGATCTAATCGGATCTCTGTTCGCCCTAGCCTAGAACTTTAATAGTGCATTTTATTCGCCATTTCATACGCTTTGAGATGCCGCTTTGCCCAATACGCTATCTGAAATAGGAGCGACGTAAATTGAACAAATGTGATAGAATTTCACTGAATTCTTATATTAACCAAAATATAAAATGATCTAATCGGGTCTCTGATTGCCCTAGCATTGAAGTTTAATAGTGCAATGTTACTCGCCATTCCGCGCGCTTTAGGATGCCGCATAGCCCAGTTCGCTATCTGAAATAGGAGCGACGTAAATTGAACAAATGTGATAGAATTTCGCTGAATTCTTATATTAACCAAAATATAAAATGATCTAATCGGGTCTCTGATTGCCCTATCATCGAAGTTTTATAGTGCATTTCACACGCCATTCCACGCGCTTTAAGATGCCGCCTAGCGCAGTACGCTATCTTAAATAGGAGCGACGTAAATTGAACAAATGTGATAGAATTTTGCTGAATTCTTAAATTAACCATAATATAAAATGATCTAATCGGGTCTCTGTACGCCCTACCATAGAAATCTAATAGTGCATATTACTCGCCATTTCATGCGCTTTGAGATGCCGCTTAGCCCAATACGCTATCTGAAATAGGAGCGACGTAAGTTGAACAAATGTGATAGAATTTCGCTGAATTCTTTTATTAACCATAATGTAAAATGATCTGATCGGGTCTCTGTTCGCCCTAGCCTAGAAGTTTAAGAGTGCATTTTATTCGCCATTTCATGCGCTTTGAGATGCCGCTTAGCCGAATACGCTATCTGAAATAGGAGCGACGTAAATTGAACAAATGCAATAGAATTACGCTGAATTCTTATATTAACCGTAATATAAAATGATGTAATCGGGCCTCTGTTTGCCCTATCATAGAAGTTTGATAGTGCATTTTACTCACCATTTCATGTGCTTTAAGCTGCCGCATAGCCCAATACGCTATCGGGAATAGGAGCGACGTAAATTGAACAAATGTGATAGAATTTCCCTGAATTCTTATATTAACCTTAATGTAAAATGATCTAATCGTGTCTCTGTTCGCGCTACCATAGAAGTCTAATAGTGCATTTCACTCGCCATTTCATGCGCTTTGAGATGCCGCTTAGCACAATACGCTATTTGAAATAGGGGCGACGTAAATTGAACAAATGTGATAGAATTACGCTGAATTCTTATATTATCCGTAATATAAAATGATCTAATCGGGTCTCTGATTGCCCTATCATAGAAGCTTAGTAGTGCATTCTACTCGCCATTCCACGCGCTTTAAGTTGCCGCCTAGCCCAGTACGCTATCTGAAATAGGAGCGACGTAACTTGAACAAATGTGATAGAATTACGCTGCATTCTTATATTAACCGTAATATAAAATGATCTAATCGGGTCTCTGATTGCCCTATCATAGAAGTTTAGTAGTGCATTCTACTCGCCATTCCACGCGCTTTAAGTTGCCGCCTAGCCCAGTACGCTATCTGAAATAGGAGCAACGTAAGTTGAACAAATGTGATAGAATTACGCTGAATTCTTATATTAACCGTAATATACAATGATGTAATCGGGCCTCTGTTTGCCCTATCATAGAAGTTTGATAGTGCATTTTACTCGCCATTTCATGTGCTTTAAGCTGCCGCATAGCCCAATACGCTATCTGGAATACGAGCGACGTACATTGAACAAATGTGATAGAATTTCCCTGAATTCTTATATTAACCTCAATGTAAAATGATCTAATCGTGTCTCTGTTCGCCCTACCATAGAAGTCTAATTGTGCATTTCACTCGCCATTTCATGCGCTTTGAGATGCCGCTTAGCACAATACGCTATTTGAAATAGGGGCGACGTAAATTGAACAAATGTGATAGAATTACGCTGAATTCTTATATTATCCGTAATATAAAATGATCTAATCGGGTCTCTGTTTGCCTTATCCTAGAAGTTTAATAGTGCATTTTACTCGCCATTTCATGCGCTTTGAGATGCCGCTTAGCCCAATACGCTATCTGAAATAGGAGCGACGTAAATTGAACAAATCTGTTAGAATTTCCCTGAAATCTTATATTAAACAAAATATAAAATGATCTAATCGGGTCTCTGATTGCCCTATCATAGAAGTTTAGTAGTGCATTTTACTCGCCATTCCACGCGCTTTATGATGCCGCCTAGCCCAGTACGCTACCTGAAATAGGAGCGACGTAAGTTGAACAAATGTGATAGAATTACGCTGAATTCTTATATTAACCGTAATATAAAATGATATAATCGGGTCTCTGTTTGCCCTATGACAGAAGTTTAATAGTGCATTTTACTCGCCATTTCATGTGCTTTAAGGTGCCGCATAGCCCAATACGCTATCTGGAATAGGAGCGACGTAAATTGAACAAATGTGATAGAATTTCCCTGAATTCTTATATTAACCTTAATGTAAAATGATCTAGTCGGGTCTCTGTTCGCCCTACCATAGAAGTCTAATAGTGCATTTCACTCGCCATTCCACGCGCTTTAAGATGCGGCCGAGCCCAGTACGGTATCTGAAATAGGAGCGACGTAAATTGAACAAATGTGATAGAATTTCGCTGAATTCTTTTATTAACCATAATGTAAAATGATCTAATCGTGTCTCTGTTCGCCCTACCATAGAAATCTAATAGTGCATTTTACTCGCCATTTCATGCGCTTTGAGATGCCGCTTAGACCAATACGCTATCTGAAATAGGAGCGACGTAAGTTGAACAAATGTGATAGAATTTCGCTGAATTCTTTTATTAACCATAATATACAATGATCTAATAGGGTCTCTGTTCGCCATAGCCTAGAAGTTTAAGAGTGCATTTTACTCGCCCTTCCACGCGCTTTATGATGCCGCCTAGCCCAGTACGCTATTTTAAATAGGAGCGACGTAAGTTTAACAAATGTGATAGAATTACGCTGAATTCTTATATTATCCGTAATATAAAATGATCTAATCGGTTCTCTGTTTGCCTTATCCTAGAAGTTTAATAGTACATCTTACTCGCCATTTCATGCGCTTTGAGATGCCGCTTAGCCCAATACGCTATCTGAAATAGGAGCGACGTAATTTGAACAAATGTGATAGAATTTCGCTTTATTCTTATATTAACCAAAATATAAAATGATCTAATCGGGTCTCTGATTGCCCTATCATCGAAGTTTAATAGTGCATTTCACTCGCCATTCCACGCGCTTTAAGATGCCGCCTAGCGCAGTACGCTATCTTAAATAGGAGCGACGTAAATTGAACAAATGTGATAGAATTTTGCTGAATTCTCAAATTAACCATAATACAAAATGATCCAATCGGGTCTCTGTTTGCCCTACTCTAGAAGTATAAGAGTGCATTTTACTCGCCATTTCCTGCGCTTTGAGATGCCGCTTAGCGCAATACGCTACCTGAAATATGAGCGACGCAAATTGAACAAATGTGATAGAATTTCCCTGAAATCTTATATTAAACAAAATATAAAATGATCTAATCGGGTCTCTGATTGCCCTATCATAGAAATTTAGGAGTGCATTTTACTCGCCATTTCATACGCTTTGTGATGCCGCTTAGCCCAATACGCTATCTGAAATATGAGCGACGTAAATTGAACAAATGTGATAGAATTTCGCTGAATTCTTATATTAACCTTAATGTAAAATGATCTAATCGGGTCTCTGTTCGCCCGTCCCTAGAAGTTTAATGTTGCATTTCACTCGTCATTTCATGCGCCTCGAGATGCCGCCTAGCCCAATACGCTATCTGAAATAGGAGCGACCTAAATTGAACGAATGTGATAGAAGTTTGCTGAATTCTTAAATTAACCATAATATAAAATGATCTAATCGAGTCTCTCCTTGCCCTACCCTAGAAGTTTAATAGTGCATTTTACTCGTCATTTCATGCGCTTTGAGATGCCGCATAGCCCAATACGCTATCTGGAATAGGAGCGACGAAAATTGATCAACTGTGATAGAATTTCGCTGAATTCTTATATTAACCTTAATGTAAAATGATCTAATCGGGTCTCTGTTCGCCCTAGCCTAGAACTTTAATAGTGCATTTTATTCGCCATTTCATACGCTTTGAGATGCCGCTTTGCCCAATACGCTATCTGAAATAGGAGCGACGTAAATTGAACAAATGTGATAGAATTTCACTGAATTCTTATATTAACCAAAATATAAAATGATCTAATCGGGTCTCTGATTGCCCTAGCATTGAAGTTTAATAGTGCAATTTTACTCGCCATTCCGCGCGCTTTAAGATGCCGCATAGCCCAGTTCGCTACCTGAAATAGGAGCGACGTAAATTGAACAAATGTGATAGAATTTCGCTGAATTCTTATATTAACCAAAATATAAAATGATCTAATCGGGTCTCTGTTTGCCTTATCCTAGAAGTTTAATAGTGCATTTCACTCGTCATTTCATGCGCTTTGAGATGCCGCTAAGCACAATAAGCTATCTGGAATAGCAGCGACGTAAATTGAACAAATGTGATAGAATTACGCCAAATTCTTATATTTACCGTAATATAAAATGATCTAATCGGGTCTCTGTTTGCCTTATCCTAGAAGTTTAATAGGGCATTTTACTCGCCATTTCATGTGCTTTGAGATGCCGCATAGCCCAATACGCTATCTGAAATAGGAGCGACGTAAATTGAACAAGTGCGATAGAATTTCCCTGAAATCTTATATTAAACAAAATATAAAATGATCTAATCGGGTCTCTGTTTGACCTACCCTAGAAGTTTAATAGTGCATTTTACTCGCCGTTTCATGTGCTTTGAGATGCCGCATAGCCCAATACGCTATCTGGAATAGGAGCGACGAAAATTGAACAAATGCGATAGAATTTCCCTGAAATCTTATATTAAACAAAATATAAAATGATCTAATCGGGTCTCTGTTTGACCTACCCTAGAAGTTTAATAGTGCATTTTACTCGTCATTTCATGCGCTTTGAGATGCCGCATAGCCCAATACGCTATCTGGAATAGGAGCGACGAAAATTGATCAAATGTGATAGAATTTCGCTGAATTCTTATATTAACCTTAATGTAAAATGATCTAATCGGGTCTCTGTTCGCCCGTCCCTAGAAGTTTAATGTTGCATTTCACTCGTCATTTCATGCGCCTCGAGATGCCGCCTAGCCCAATACGCTATCTGAAATAGGAGCGACCTAAATTGAACGAATGTGATAGAATTTTGCTGAATTCTTAAATTAACCATAATATAAAATGATCTAATCGAGTCTCTGCTTGCCCTACCCTAGAAGTTTAATAGTGCATTTTACTCGTCATTTCATGCGCTTTGAGATGCCGCTTAGCGTAATACGCTATCTGAAATAGGTGCGATATAAGTTGAACAAATGTGATAGAATTTCGCTGAACTCTTTTATTAACCATAATGTAAAATGATCTAATCGGATCTCTGTTCGCCCTAGCCTAGAACTTTAATAGTGCATTTTATTCGCCATTTCATACGCTTTGAGATGCCGCTTTGCCCAATACGCTATCTGAAATAGGAGCGACGTAAATTGAACAAATGTGATAGAATTTCACTGAATTCTTATATTAACCAAAATATAAAATGATCTAATCGGGTCTCTGATTGCCCTAGCATTGAAGTTTAATAGTGCAATTTTACTCGCCATTCCGCGCGCTTTAGGATGCCGCATAGCCCAGTTCGCTATCTGAAATAGGAGCGACGTAAATTGAACAAATGTGATAGAATTTCGCTGAATTCTTATATTAACCAAAATATAAAATGATCTAATCGGGTCTCTGATTGCCCTATCATCGAAGTTTAATAGTGCATTTCACACGCCATTCCACGCGCTTTAAGATGCCGCCTAGCGCAGTACGCTATCTTAAATAGGAGCGACGTAAGTTGAACAAATGTGATAGAATTTCGCTGAATTCTTTTATTAACCATAATGTAAAATGATCTGATCGGGTCTCTGTTCGCCCTAGCCTAGAAGTTTAAGAGTGCATTTTATTCGCCATTTCATGCGCTTTGAGATGCCGCTTAGCCGAATACGCTATCTGAAATAGGAGCGACGTAAATTGAACAAATGCGATAGAATTACGCTGAATTCTTATATTAACCGTAATATAAAATGATGTAATCGGGCCTCTGTTTGCCCTATCATAGAAGTTTGATAGTGCATTTTACTCACCATTTCATGTGCTTTAAGCTGCCGCATAGCCCAATGCGCTATCGGGAATAGGAGCGACGTAAATTGAACAAATGTGATAGAATTTCCCTGAATTCTTATATTAACCTTAATGTAAAATGATCTAATCGTGTCTCTGTTCGCGCTACCATAGAAGTCTAATAGTGCATTTCACTCGCCATTTCATGCGCTTTGAGATGCCGCTTAGCACAATACGCTATTTGAAATAGGGGCGACGTAAATTGAACAAATGTGATAGAATTACGCTGAATTCTTATATTATCCGTAATATAAAATGATCTAATCGGGTCTCTGATTGCCCTATCATAGAAGCTTAGTAGTGCATTCTACTCGCCATTCCACGCGCTTTAAGTTGCCGCCTAGCCCAGTACGCTATCTGAAATAGGAGCGACGTAACTTGAACAAATGTGATAGAATTACGCTGCATTCTTATATTAACCGTAATATAAAATGATCTAATCGGGTCTCTGATTGCCCTATCATAGAAGTTTAGTAGTGCATTCTACTCGCCATTCCACGCGCTTTAAGTTGCCGCCTAGCCCAGTACGCTATCTGAAATAGGAGCAACGTAAGTTGAACAAATGTGATAGAATTACGCTGAATTCTTATATTAACCGTAATATACAATGATGTAATCGGGCCTCTGTTTGCCCTATCATAGAAGTTTGATAGTGCATTTTACTCGCCATTTCATGTGCTTTAAGCTGCCGCATAGCCCAATACGCTATCTGGAATACGAGCGACGTACATTGAACAAATGTGATAGAATTTCCCTGAATTCTTATATTAACCTCAATGTAAAATGATCTAATCGTGTCTCTGTTCGCCCTACCATAGAAGTCTAATTGTGCATTTCACTCGCCATTTCATGCGCTTTGAGATGCCGCTTAGCACAATACGCTATTTGAAATAGGGGCGACGTAAATTGAACAAATGTGATAGAATTACGCTGAATTCTTATATTATCCGTAATATAAAATGATCTAATCGGGTCTCTGTTTGCCTTATCCTAGAAGTTTAATAGTGCATTTTACTCGCCATTTCATGCGCTTTGAGATGCCGCTTAGCCCAATACGCTATCTGAAATAGGAGCGACGTAAATTGAACAAATCTGTTAGAATTTCCCTGAAATCTTATATTAAACAAAATATAAAATGATCTAATCGGGTCTCTGATTGCCCTATCATAGAAGTTTAGTAGTGCATTTTACTCGCCATTCCACGCGCTTTATGATGCCGCCTAGCCCAGTACGCTACCTGAAATAGGAGCGACGTAAGTTGAACAAATGTGATAGAATTACGCTGAATTCTTATATTAACCGTAATATAAAATGATCTAATCGAGTCTCTCCTTGCCCTACCCTAGAAGTTTAATAGTGCATTTTACTCGTCATTTCATGCGCTTTGAGATGCCGCATAGCCCAATACGCTATCTGGAATAGGAGCGACGAAAATTGATCAACTGTGATAGAATTTCGCTGAATTCTTATATTAACCTTAATGTAAAATGATCTAATCGGGTCTCTGTTCGCCGTAGCCTAGAACTTTAATAGTGCATTTTATTCGCCATTTCATACGCTTTGAGATGCCGCTTTGCCCAATACGCTATCTGAAATAGGAGCGACGTAAATTGAACAAATGTGATAGAATTTCACTGAATTCTTATATTAACCAAAATATAAAATGATCTAATCGGGTCTCTGATTGCCCTAGCATTGAAGTTTAATAGTGCAATTTTACTCGCCATTCCGCGCGCTTTAAGATGCCGCATAGCCCAGTTCGCTACCTGAAATAGGAGCGACATAAATTGAACAAATGTGATAGAATTTCGCTGAATTCTTATATTAACCAAAATATAAAATGATCTAATCGGGTCTCTGTTTGCCTTATCCTAGAAGTTTAATAGTGCATTTCACTCGTCATTTCATGCGCTTTGAGATGCCGCTAAGCACAATAAGCTATCTGGAATAGCAGCGACGTAAATTGAACAAATGTGATAGAATTACGCCAAATTCTTATATTTACCGTAATATAAAATGATCTAATCGGGTCTCTGTTTGCCTTATCCTAGAAGTTTAATAGGGCATTTTACTCGCCATTTCATGTGCTTTGAGATGCCGCATGGCCCAATACGCTATCTGAAATAGGAGCGACGTAAATTGAACAAGTGCGATAGAATTTCCCTGAAATCTTATATTAAACAAAATATAAAATGATCTAATCGGGTCTCTGTTTGACCTACCCTAGAAGTTTAATAGTGCATTTTACTCGCCATTTCATGTGCTTTGAGATGCCGCATAGCCCAATACGCTATCTGGAATAGGAGCGACGAAAATTGAACAAATGCGATAGAATTTCCCTGAAATCTTATATTAAACAAAATATAAAATGATCTAATCGGGTCTCTGATTACCCTATCATAGAAATTTAGGAGTGCATTTTACTCGACATTTCATACGCTTTGAGATGCCGCTTAGCACTATACGCTATCTGAAATATGAGCGACGTAAATTGAACAAATGTGATAGAATTTCGCTGAATTCATATATTAACCTTAATGTAAAATGATCTAATCGGGTCTCTGTTCGCCCGTCCCTAGAAGTTTAATGTTGCATTTCACTCGTCATTTCATGCGCCTCGAGATGCCGCCTAGCCCAGTACGCTATCTTAAATAGGAGCGACGTAAATTGAACAAATGTGATAGAGTTACGCTTAATTCTTATATTAACCGTAATATAAATTGATCTAATCGGGTCTCCCTTTCCCTTACCCTAGAAGTTTGATAGTGCATTTTACTAGCCATTTCATGCGTTTTGAGATGCCGCTCAGCCCAATACGCTATCTGAAATAGGAGCGACGTAAATTGAACAAATATGATAGAATTTCCCTGAATTCTTATATTAACCTTAATGTAAAATGATCTAATCGGGTCTCTGTTTGCCCTAGTCTAGAAGTTTAAGAGTGCATTTTATTCGCCATTTCATGCGCTTTGAGATGCCGCTTAGCCGAATACGCTATCTGAAATAGGAGCGACGTAAATTGAACAAATGCGATAGAATTTCCCTGAAATCTTATAATAAACAAAATATAAAATGATCTAATCGGGTCTCTGATTGCCCTATCATATAAGTTTAGTAGTGCATTTTACTCTCCATTCCACGCGCTTTATGATGCCGCCTAGCCCAGTACGGTATCTGAAATAGGAGCTACGTAAGTTGAACAAATGTGATAGAATTACGCTGAATTCTTATATTAACCGTAATATAAAATGATGTAATCGGGCCTCTGTTTGCCCTATCATAGAAGTTTGAAAGTGCATTTTACTCACCATTTCATGCGCTTTGAGATGCCGCTTAGCCCAATACCCTATCTGAAATAGGAGCGACGTAAATTGAACAAGTGTGATAGAACTTCGTTGAATTCTTAAATTAACCATAATATACAATGATCTAATAGGGTCTCTGTTCGCCCTAGCCTAGAAGTTTAAGAGTGCATTTTACTCACCCTTCCACGCGCTCTATGATGCCGCCTAGCCCAGTACGCTATTTGAAATAGGAGCGACGTAAGTTTAACAAATGTGATAGAATTACGCTGAATTCTTATATTATCCGTAATATAAAATGATCTAATCGGTTCTCTGTTTCCCTTATCCTAGAAGGTTAATAGTACATCTTACTCGCCATTTCATGCGCTTTGAGATGCCGCTTAGCCCAATACGCTATCTGAAATAGGAGCGACGTAATTTGAACAAATGTGATAGAATTTCGCTGAATTCTTATATTAACCTTAATGTAAAATGATCTAATCGGGTCTCTGTTCGCCCGTCCCTAGAAGTTTAATGTTGCATTTCACTCGTCATTTCATGCGCCTCGAGATGCCGCCTAGCCCAATACGCTATCTGAAATAGGAGCGACCTAAATTGAACGAATGTGATAGAATTTTGCTGAATTCTTAAATTAACCATAATATAAAATGATCTAATCGAGTCTCTGCTTGCCCTACCCTAGAAGTTTAATAGTGCATTTTACTCGTCATTTCATGCGCTTTGAGATGCCGCTTAGCGTAATACGCTATCTGAAATAGGAGCGATATAAGTTGAACAAATGTGATAGAATTTCGCTGAACTCTTTTATTAACCATAATGTAAAATGATCTAATCGGATCTCTGTTCGCCCTAGCCTAGAACTTTAATAGTGCATTTTATTCGCCATTTCATACGCTTTGAGATGCCGCTTTGCCCAATACGCTATCTGAAATAGGAGCGACGTAAATTGAACAAATGTGATAGAATTTCACTGAATTCTTATATTAACCAAAATATAAAATGATCTAATCGGGTCTCTGTTTGCCTTATCCTAGAAGTTTAATAGTGCATTTCACTCGTCATTTCATGCGCTTTGAAATGCCGCTTAGCCCAATACGCTATCTGAAATAGGAGCGACGTAAATTGAACAAGTGTGATAGAATTTCACTGAATTCTTAAATTAACCATAATATAAAATGATCTAATCGGGTCTCTGTTTGACCTACCCTAGAAGTTTAATAGTGCATTTTACTCGCCGTTTCATGTGCTTTGAGATGCCGCATAGCCCAATACGCTATCTGGAATAGGAGCGACGAAAATTGATCAAATGTGATAGAATTTCCCTGAATTCTTATATTAACCTTAATGTAAAATGATCTAATCGGGTCTCTGTTCGCCCTACTATAGAAGTCTAATAGTGCATTTCACTCGCCATTTCATGCGCTTTGAGATGCCGCTTAGCCCAATATGCTATCTGAAATAGGAGCGACGTAAATTGAACAAATGTGATAGAATTTTGCTGAATTCTTAAATTAACCATAATATTAGATGATGTAATCGGGTCTCTGCTTGACCTACCCTAGAAGTTTAATAGTGCATTTTACTCGCCATTTCATGCGCTTTGAGATGCCGCTTGGCCCAATACGCTATCTGAAATAGGAGCGACGTAAGTTGAACAAATGTGATAGAATTTTGCTGAATTCTTAAATTAACCATAATATAAAATGATCTAATCGGGTCTCTGTTTGCCACACCCTAGAAGTTTAATAGCGGATTTTGCTCGCCATTTCATGCGCTTTGAGATGCCGCTTAGCCCAATACGCTATCTGAAATAGGAGCGACGTAAATTGAACAAATGTGATAGAATTCCCCTGAAATCTTATATTAAACAAAATATAAAATGATCTAAACGGGACTCTGATTGCCCTATCATAGAAGTTTAGTAGTGCATTTTACTCGCCATTCCACGCGCTTTAAGATGCCGCCTAGCACAGTACGCTATCTGAAATAGGAGCGACGTAAGTTGAACAAATGTGATAGAATTACGCTGAATTCTTATATTAACCGTAATATAAAATGATCTAATCGGGTCCCTGTTTGCCTTATCCTAGAAGTTTAATAGTGAATTTTACTCGCCATTTCATGCGCATTGAGATGCCGCTTAGCCCAATACGCCATCTGAAATAGGAGCGACGTAAATTGAACAAATATGATAGAGTTTCGCTGAATTCTTAAATTAACCATAATATAAAATCATCTTATCGGGTCTCTGTTTGCCCTACCCTAGAAGTTTAATAGTGCATTTTACTCGCCATTTCTTGCGCTTTAAGATGCCGCCGAGCCCAGTACGCTATCTGAAGTAGGAGCGACGTAAATTGAACAATTCTGATGGAATTTCGCTGAATTCTTATATTAACCAAAATATAAAATGATCTAGTCGGGTCTCTGATTGCCCTATCATAGAAGTTTAATAGTGCGTTTTACTCGCCAACCCACGCGCTTTAAGATTCCGCCTAGCCTAGTACGCTATCTGAAATAGGAGCGACGTAAGTTGAACAAATGTGATAGAATTTGGCTGAATTCTTAAATTAATCATAATATAAAATGATCTAATCGGGTCTCTGATTGCCCTATCATAGAAGTTTAATAGTGTATTTCACTCATCATTTCATGCGCTTTAAGATGTCGCTTAGCCCAGTACGCTATCTGAAATAGGAGGGACGTAAGTTTAACAAATGTGATAGAATTACGCTGAATTCTTATATTAACCAAAATATAAAATGATCTAATCGGGTCTCTGTTTGCCATACCCTAGAAGTTTAATAGTACATCTTACTCGCCATTTCATGCGCTTTGAGATGCCGCTTTGCCCAATACGCTATCTGAAATAGGAGTGACGTAAATTGAACAAATGTGATAGAATTTCACTGAATTCTTATATTAACCAAAATATAAAATGATCTAATCGGGTCTCTGATTGCCCTAGCATAGAAGTTTAATAGTGCATTTTACTCGCCATTCCGCGCGCTTTAAGATGCCGCATAGTCCAGTTCGCTATCTGAAATATGAGCGACGTAAATTGAACAAATGTGATAGAATTTCCCTGAAATCTTATATTAAACAAAATATAAAATGATCTAAACGGGACTCTGATTGCCCTATCATAGAAGTTTAGTAGTGCATTTTACTCGCCCTTCCACGTGCTTTAAGATGCCGCCTAGCCCAGAACACTATCTGAAATAGGAGCGACGTATGTTGAACAAATGTGATAGAATTACGCTGAATTCTTAAATTAACCGTAATATAAAATGATCTAATCGGGTCTCTGTTCTCCCTAGCCTAGAAGTTTAATAGTGCATTTTATTCTCCATTTCATGCGCTCTGAGGTGCCGCTTAGCCCAATACGCTATCTGAAATAGGAGCGACGTAAATTGAACAAATGTGATAGAATTTCCCTGAATTCTTATATTAACCAAAATATAAAATGATCTAATCGGGTCTCTGATTGCCCTATCATAGAAGTTTAATAGTGCATTTTACTCGCCAATCCACGCGCTTTGAGATTCCGCCTAGCCCAGTACGCTATCTGATATAGGAGCGACGTAAATTGAACAAATGTGATAGAATTTGGCAGAATTCTTAAATTAACCATAATATAAAATGATCTAATCGGGTCTCTGTTTGCCCTACCCTAGAAGTTTAATAGTGCCTTTCACTCGTCATTTCATGCGCATTGAGATGCCGCTTAGCCCAATACGCTATCTGAAATAGGAGCGACGTAAATTGAATAATTGTGATAGAATTTAGCTGAATTCTTATATTAACCAAAATATAAAATGATCTAGTCGGGTCTCTGATTGCCCTATCATAGAAGTTTAATAGTGCATTTTGATCGCCATTCCACGCGCTTTAAGATGCCGCCTAACCCAGTACGCTATCTGAAATTGGAGCGACGTAAATTGAACAAATGTGACAGAATTTTGCTGACATCTTAAATTAACTATAATATAAAATGATCTAATCGGGTCTCTGTTTGACCTACCCTACAAGTTTAGCAGTGCATTTTACTCGCCATTTCATGCGCTTTGAGATGCCGCTTAGCCCAATACGCTATCTGAAATAGGAGCGACGTAAATTGAACAAATGTGATAGAATTTGGCAGAATTCTTAAATTAACCATAATATAAAATGATCTAATCGGGTCTCTGTTCTCCCTACCCTAGAAGTTTAATAGTGCATTTTACTCGCCATTTCATGCGCTTTGAGATGGCGCTTAGCCCAATACGCTATCTGAAATAGGAGCGACGTAAATTGAACAAATGTGATAGAATTTGGCTGAATTCTTAAATTAACCATAATATAAAATCATCTTATCGGGTCTCTGTTTGCCCCACCCTAGAAGTTTCATAGTGCATTTTACTCGCCATTTCTTGCGCTTTAAGATGCCGCCGAGCCCAGTACGCTATCTGAAGTAGGAGCGACGTAAGTTGAACAAATGTGATAGAATTACGCTGAATTCTTATATTAACCGTAATATAAAATTATCTAATCGGTTCTCTGTTCACCCTACCCTAGAAGTTTAAGAGTGCCTTTCACTCGTCATTTCATGCGCTTTGAGATGCCGCTTAGCCCAATACGCTATCTGAAATAGGAGCGACGTAAATTGAACAATTGTGATAGAATTTAGCTGAATTCTTATATTAACCAAAATATAAAATGATCTAGTCGGGTCTCTGATTGCCCTATCATAGAAGTTTAATAGTGCATTTTGATCGCCATTCCACGCGCTTTAAGATGCCGCCTAACCCAGTACGCTATCTGAAATTGGAGCGACGTAAATTGAACAAATGTGACAGAATTTTGCTGACATCTTAAATTAACTATAATATAAAATGATCTAATCGGGTCTCTGTTTAACCTACCCTACAAGTTTAGCAGTGCATTTTACTCGCCATTTCATGCGCTTTGAGATGCCGCTTAGCCCAATACGCTATCTGAAATAGGAGCGACGTAAATTGAACAAATGTGATAGAATTTCCCTGAATTCTTATATTGACCTTAATGTAAAATGATCTAATCGGGTCTCTGTTCTCCCTACCCTAGAAGTTTAATACTGCATTTCACTCGTCATTTCATGCGCTTTGAGTTGCCGCTTAGCCCAATACGATATCTGAAATAGGAGCGATGTAAATTGAACAAATGTGATAGAATTTTGCTGAATTCGTAAATTAACCATAATATAATATGATCTAATCGGGTCTCTGTTTGCCCTACCCTATAAGTTTAATAGTGCATTTTACTCGCCATTTCATGCGCTTTGAGATGCCGCTTAGCCCAATACGCTATCTGACATAGGAGCGACGTAAATTGAACAAATGTGATAGAATTTCCCTGAAATCTTATATTAAACAAAATATAAAATGATCTAAACGGGACTCTGATTGCCCTATCATAGAAGTTTAGTAGTGCATTTTACTCGCCCTTCCACGTGCTTTAAGATGCCGCCTAGCCCAGAACACTATCTGAAATAGGAGCGACGTATGTTGAACAAATGTGATAGAATTACGCTGAATTCTTAAATTAACCGTAATATAAAATGATCTAATCGGGTCTCTGTTCTCCCTAGCCTAGAAGTTTAATAGTGCATTTTATTCTCCATTTCATGCGCTTTGAGGTGCCGCTTAGCCCAATACGCTATCTGAAATAGGAGCGACGTAAATTGAACAAATGTGATAGAATTTCCCTGAATTCTTATATTAACCAAAATATAAAATGATCTAATCGGGTCTCTGATTGCCCTATCATAGAAGTTTAATAGTGCATTTTACTCGCCAATCCACGCGCTTTAAGATTCCGCCTAGCCCAGTACGCTATCTGAAATAGGAGCGACGTAAATTGAACAAATGTGATAGAATTTGGCAGAATTCTTAAATTAACCATAATATAAAATGATCTAATCGGGTCTCTGTTTGCCCTACCCTAGAAGTTTAATAGTGCATTTTACTCGCCATTTCATGCGCTTTGAGATGGCGCTTAGCCCAATACGCTATCTGAAATAGGAGCGACGTAAATTGAACAAATGTGATAGAATTTGGCTGAATTCTTAAATTAACCATAATATAAAATCATCTTATCGGGTCTCTGTTTGCCCTACCCTAGAAGTTTAATAGTGCATTTTACTCGCCATTTCTTGCGCTTTAAGATGCCGCCGAGCCCAGTACGCTATCTGAAGTAGGAGCGACGTAAGTTGAACAAATGTGATAGAATTACGCTGAATTCTTATATTAACCGTAATATAAAATGATCTAATCGGTTCTCTGTTCACCCTACCCTAAAAGTTTAAGAGTGCCTTTCACTCGGCATTTCATGCGCTTTGAGATGCCGCTTAGCCCAATACGCTATCTGAAATAGGAGCGACGTAAATTGAACAATTGTGATAGAATTTAGCTGAATTCTTATATTAACCAAAATATAAAATGATCTAGTCGGGTCTCTGATTGCCCTATCATAGAAGTTTAATAGTGCATTTTGATCGCCATTCCACGCGCTTTAAGATGCCGCCTAACCCAGTACGCTATCTGAAATTGGAGCGACGTAAATTGAACAAATGTGACAGAATTTTGCTGACATCTTAAATTAACTATAATATAAAATGATCTAATCGGGTCTCTGTTTGACCTACCCTACAAGTTTAGCAGTGCATTTTACTCGCCATTTCATGCGCTTTGAGATGCCGCTTAGCCCAATACGCTATCTGAAATAGGAGCGACGTAAATTGAACAAATGTGATAGAATTTGGCAGAATTCTTAAATTAACCATAATATAAAATGATCTAATCGGGTCTCTGTTCTCCCTACCCTAGAAGTTTAATAGTGCATTTTACTCGCCATTTCATGCGCTTTGAGATGGCGCTTAGCCCAATACGCTATCTGAAATAGGAGCGACGTAAATTGAACAAATGTGATAGAATTTGGCTGAATTCTTAAATTAACCATAATATAAAATCATCTTATCGGGTCTCTGTTTGCCCTACCCTAGAAGTTTAATAGTGCATTTTACTCGCCATTTCTTGCGCTTTAAGATGCCGCCGAGCCCAGTACGCTATCTGAAGTAGGAGCGACGTAAGTTGAACAAATGTGATAGAATTACGCTGAATTCTTATATTAACCGTAATATAAAATGATCTAATCGGTTCTCTGTTCACCCTACCCTAAAAGTTTAACAGTGCCTTTCACTCGGCATTTCATGCGCTTTGAGATGCCGCTTAGCCCAATACGCTATCTGAAATAGGAGCGACGTAAATTGAACAAATCTGTTAGAATTTCCCTGAAATCTTATATTAAACAAAATATAAAATGATCTAATCGGGTCTCTGATTGCCCTATCATAGAAGTTTAGTAGTGCATTTTACTCGCCATTCCACGCGCTTTATGATGCCGCCTAGCCCAGTACGCTACCTGAAATAGGAGCGACGTAAGTTGAACAAATGTGATAGAATTTTGCTGAATTCTCAAATTAACCATAATACAAAATGATCCAATCGGGTCTCTGTTTGCCCTACTCTAGAAGTATAAGAGTGCATTTTACTCGCCATTTCCTGCGCTTTGAGATGCCGCTTAGCGCAATACGCTACCTGAAATATGAGCGACGCAAATTGAACAAATGTGATAGAATTTCCCTGAAATCTTATATTAAACAAAATATAAAATGATCTAATCGGGTCTCTGATTGCCCTATCATAGAAATTTAGGAGTGCATTTTACTCGCCATTTCATACGCTTTGTGATGCCGCTTAGCCCAATACGCTATCTGAAATATGAGCGACGTAAATTGAACAAATGTGATAGAATTTCGCTGAATTCTTATATTAACCTTAATGTAAAATGATCTAATCGGGTCTCTGTTCGCCCGTCCCTAGAAGTTTAATGTTGCATTTCACTCGTCATTTCATGCGCCTCGAGATGCCGCCTAGCCCAATACGCTATCTGAAATAGGAGCGACCTAAATTGAACGAATGTGATAGAATTTTGCTGAATTCTTAAATTAACCATAATATAAAATGATCTAATCGAGTCTCTCCTTGCCCTACCCTAGAAGTTTAATAGTGCATTTTACTCGTCATTTCATGCGCTTTGAGATGCCGCATAGCCCAATACGCTATCTGGAATAGGAGCGACGAAAATTGATCAACTGTGATAGAATTTCGCTGAATTCTTATATTAACCTTAATGTAAAATGATCTAATCGGGTCTCTGTTCGCCGTAGCCTAGAACTTTAATAGTGCATTTTATTCGCCATTTCATACGCTTTGAGATGCCGCTTTGCCCAATACGCTATCTGAAATAGGAGCGACGTAAATTGAACAAATGTGATAGAATTTCACTGAATTCTTATATTAACCAAAATATAAAATGATCTAATCGGGTCTCTGATTGCCCTAGCATTGAAGTTTAATAGTGCAATTTTACTCGCCATTCCGCGCGCTTTAAGATGCCGCATAGCCCAGTTCGCTACCTGAAATAGGAGCGACATAAATTGAACAAATGTGATAGAATTTCGCTGAATTCTTATATTAACCAAAATATAAAATGATCTAATCGGGTCTCTGTTTGCCTTATCCTAGAAGTTTAATAGTGCATTTCACTCGTCATTTCATGCGCTTTGAGATGCCGCTAAGCACAATAAGCTATCTGGAATAGCAGCGACGTAAATTGAACAAATGTGATAGAATTACGCCAAATTCTTATATTTACCGTAATATAAAATGATCTAATCGGGTCTCTGTTTGCCTTATCCTAGAAGTTTAAGAGGGCATTTTACTCGCCATTTCATGTGCTTTGAGATGCCGCATGGCCCAATACGCTATCTGAAATAGGAGCGACGTAAATTGAACAAGTGCGATAGAATTTCCCTGAAATCTTATATTAAACAAAATATAAAATGATCTAATCGGGTCTCTGTTTGACCTACCCTAGAAGTTTAATAGTGCATTTTACTCGCCATTTCATGTGCTTTGAGATGCCGCATAGCCCAATACGCTATCTGGAATAGGAGCGACGAAAATTGAACAAATGCGATAGAATTTCCCTGAAATCTTATATTAAACAAAATATAAAATGATCTAATCGGGTCTCTGATTACCCTATCATAGAAATTTAGGAGTGCATTTTACTCGACATTTCATACGCTTTGAGATGCCGCTTAGCACTATACGCTATCTGAAATATGAGCGACGTAAATTGAACAAATGTGATAGAATTTCGCTGAATTCATATATTAACCTTAATGTAAAATGATCTAATCGGGTCTCTGTTCGCCCGTCCCTAGAAGTTTAATGTTGCATTTCACTCGTCATTTCATGCGCCTCGAGATGCCGCCTGGCCCAGTACGCTATCTTAAATAGGAGCGACGTAAATTGAACAAATGTGATAGAATTACGCTTAATTCTTATATTAACCGTAATATAAATTGATCTAATCGGGTCTCCCTTTCCCTTACCCTAGAAGTTTGATAGTGCATTTTACTAGCCATTTCATGCGTTTTGAGATGCCGCTCAGCCCAATACGCTATCTGAAATAGGAGCGACGTAAATTGAACAAATATGATAGAATTTCCCTGAATTCTTATATTAACCTTAATGTAAAATGATCTAATCGGGTCTCTGTTTGCCCTAGTCTAGAAGTTTAAGAGTGCATTTTATTCGCCATTTCATGCGCTTTGAGATGCCGCTTAGCCGAATACGCTATCTGAAATAGGAGCGACGTAAATTGAACAAATGCGATAGAATTTCCCTGAAATCTTATAATAAACAAAATATAAAATGATCTAATCGGGTCTCTGATTGCCCTATCATATAAGTTTAGTAGTGCATTTTACTCTCCATTCCACGCGCTTTATGATGCCGCCTAGCCCAGTACGGTATCTGAAATAGGAGCTACGTAAGTTGAACAAATGTGATAGAATTACGCTGAATTCTTATATTAACCGTAATATAAAATGATGTAATCGGGCCTCTGTTTGCCCTATCATAGAAGTTTGAAAGTGCATTTTACTCACCATTTCATGCGCTTTGAGATGCCGCTTAGCCCAATACCCTATCTGAAATAGGAGCGACGTAAATTGAACAAGTGTGATAGAACTTCGTTGAATTCTTAAATTAACCATAATATACAATGATCTAATAGGGTCTCTGTTCGCCCTAGCCTAGAAGTTTAAGAGTGCATTTTACTCACCCTTCCACGCGCTCTATGATGCCGCCTAGCCCAGTACGCTATCTGAAATAGGAGCGACGTAAGTTTAACAAATGTGATAGAATTACGCTGAATTCTTATATTATCCGTAATATAAAATGATCTAATCGGTTCTCTGTTTCCCTTATCCTAGAAGGTTAATAGTACATCTTACTCGCCATTTCATGCGCTTTGAGATGCCGCTTAGCCCAATACGCTATCTGAAATAGGAGCGACGTAATTTGAACAAATGTGATAGAATTTCGCTGAATTCTTATATTAACCTTAATGTAAAATGATCTAATCGGGTCTCTGTTCGCCCGTCCCTAGAAGTTTAATGTTGCATTTCACTCGTCATTTCATGCGCCTCGAGATGCCGCCTAGCCCAATACGCTATCTGGAATAGGAGCGACCTAAATTGAACGAATGTGATAGAATTTTGCTGAATTCTTAAATTAACCATAATATAAAATGATCTAATCGAGTCTCTGCTTGCCCTACCCTAGAAGTTTAATAGTGCATTTTACTCGTCATTTCATGCGCTTTGAGATGCCGCTTAGCGTAATACGCTATCTGAAATAGGAGCGATATAAGTTGAACAAATGTGATAGAATTTCGCTGAACTCTTTTATTAACCATAATGTAAAATGATCTAATCGGATCTCTGTTCGCCCTAGCCTAGAACTTTAATAGTGCATTTTATTCGCCATTTCATACGCTTTGAGATGCCGCTTTGCCCAATACGCTATCTGAAATAGGAGCGACGTAAATTGAACAAATGTGATAGAATTTCACTGAATTCTTATATTAACCAAAATATAAAATGATCTAATCGGGTCTCTGTTTGCCTTATCCTAGAAGTTTAATAGTGCATTTCACTCGTCATTTCATGCGCTTTGAAATGCCGCTTAGCCCAATACGCTATCTGAAATAGGAGCGACGTAAATTGAACAAGTGTGATAGAATTTCACTGAATTCTTAAATTAACCATAATATAAAATGATCTAATCGGGTCTCTGTTTGACCTACCCTAGAAGTTTAATAGTGCATTTTACTCGCCGTTTCATGTGCTTTGAGATGCCGCATAGCCCAATACGCTATCTGGAATAGGAGCGACGAAAATTGATCAAATGTGATAGAATTTCCCTGAATTCTTATATTAACCTTAATGTAAAATGATCTAATCGGGTCTCTGTTCGCCCTACTATAGAAGTCTAATAGTGCATTTCACTCGCCATTTCATGCGCTTTGAGATGCCGCTTAGCCCAATATGCTATCTGAAATAGGAGCGACGTAAATTGAACAAATGTGATAGAATTTTGCTGAATTCTTAAATTAACCATAATATAAAATGATCTAATCGGGTCTCTGTTTGCCACACCCTAGAAGTTTAATAGCGGATTTTGCTCGCCATTTCATGCGCTTTGAGATGCCGCTTAGCCCAATACGCTATCTGAAATAGGAGCGACGTAAATTGAACAAATGTGATAGAATTCCCCTGAAATCTTATATTAAACAAAATATAAAATGATCTAAACGGGACTCTGATTGCCCTATCATAGAAGTTTAGTAGTGCATTTTACTCGCCATTCCACGCGCTTTAAGATGCCGCCTAGCGCAGTACGCTATCTGAAATAGGAGCGACGTAAGTTGAACAAATGTGATAGAATTACGCTGAATTCTTATATTAACCGTAATATAAAATGATCTAATCGGGTCCCTGTTTGCCTTATCCTAGAAGTTTAATAGTGAATTTTACTCGCCATTTCATGCGCATTGAGATGCCGCTTAGCCCAATACGCCATCTGAAATAGGAGCGACGTAAATTGAACAAATATGATAGAGTTTCGCTGAATTCTTAAATTAACCATAATATAAAATCATCTTATCGGGTCTCTGTTTGCCCTACCCTAGAAGTTTAATAGTGCATTTTACTCGCCATTTCTTGCGCTTTAAGATGCCGCCGAGCCCAGTACGCTATCTGAAGTAGGAGCGACGTAAATTGAACAATTCTGATGGAATTTCGCTGAATTCTTATATTAACCAAAATATAAAATGATCTAATCGGGTCTCTGATTGCCCTAGCATAGAAGTTTAATAGTGCATTTTACTCGCCATTCCGCGCGCTTTAAGATGCCGCATAGCCCAGTTCGCTATCTGAAATATGAGCGACGTAAATTGAACAAATGTGATAGAATTTCCCTGAAATCTTATATTAAACAAAATATAAAATGATCTAAACGGGACTCTGATTGCCCTATCATAGAAGTTTAGTAGTGCATTTTACTCGCCCTTCCACGTGCTTTAAGATGCCGCCTAGCCCAGAACACTATCTGAAATAGGAGCGACGTATGTTGAACAAATGTGATAGAATTACGCTGAATTCTTAAATTAACCGTAATATAAAATGATCTAATCGGGTCTCTGTTCTCCCTAGCCTAGAAGTTTAATAGTGCATTTTATTCTCCATTTCATGCGCTCTGAGGTGCCGCTTAGCCCAATACGCTATCTGAAATAGGAGCGACGTAAATTGAACAAATGTGATAGAATTTCCCTGAATTCTTATATTAACCAAAATATAAAATGATCTAATCGGGTCTCTGATTGCCCTATCATAGAAGTTTAATAGTGCATTTTACTCGCCAATCCACGCGCTTTGAGATTCCGCCTAGCCCAATACGCTATCTGAAATAGGAGCGACGTAAATTGAACAAATGTGATAGAATTCCCCTGAAATCTTATATTAAACAAAATATAAAATGATCTAAACGGGACTCTGATTGCCCTATCATAGAAGTTTAGTAGTGCATTTTACTCGCCATTCCACGCGCTTTAAGATGCCGCCTAGCGCAGTACGCTATCTGAAATAGGAGCGACGTAAGTTGAACAAATGTGATAGAATTACGCTGAATTCTTATATTAACCGTAATATAAAATGATCTAATCGGGTCCCTGTTTGCCTTATCCTAGAAGTTTAATAGTGAATTTTACTCGCCATTTCATGCGCATTGAGATGCCGCTTAGCCCAATACGCCATCTGAAATAGGAGCGACGTAAATTGAACAAATATGATAGAGTTTCGCTGAATTCTTAAATTAACCATAATATAAAATCATCTTATCGGGTCTCTGTTTGCCCTACCCTAGAAGTTTAATAGTGCATTTTACTCGCCATTTCTTGCGCTTTAAGATGCCGCCGAGCCCAGTACGCTATCTGAAGTAGGAGCGACGTAAATTGAACAATTCTGATGGAATTTCGCTGAATTCTTATATTAACCAAAATATAAAATGATCTAATCGGGTCTCTGATTGCCCTAGCATAGAAGTTTAATAGTGCATTTTACTCGCCATTCCGCGCGCTTTAAGATGCCGCATAGCCCAGTTCGCTATCTGAAATATGAGCGACGTAAATTGAACAAATGTGATAGAATTTCCCTGAAATCTTATATTAAACAAAATATAAAATGATCTAAACGGGACTCTGATTGCCCTATCATAGAAGTTTAGTAGTGCATTTTACTCGCCCTTCCACGTGCTTTAAGATGCCGCCTAGCCCAGAACACTATCTGAAATAGGAGCGACGTATGTTGAACAAATGTGATAGAATTACGCTGAATTCTTAAATTAACCGTAATATAAAATGATCTAATCGGGTCTCTGTTCTCCCTAGCCTAGAAGTTTAATAGTGCATTTTATTCTCCATTTCATGCGCTCTGAGGTGCCGCTTAGCCCAATACGCTATCTGAAATAGGAGCGACGTAAATTGAACAAATGTGATAGAATTTCCCTGAATTCTTATATTAACCAAAATATAAAATGATCTAATCGGGTCTCTGATTGCCCTATCATAGAAGTTTAATAGTGCATTTTACTCGCCAATCCACGCGCTTTGAGATTCCGCCTAGCCCAGTACGCTATCTGAAATAGGAGCGACGTAAATTGAACAAATGTGATAGAATTTGGCAGAATTCTTAAATTAACCATAATATAAAATGATCTAATCGGGTCTCTGTTTGCCCTACCCTAGAAGTTTAATAGTGCATTTTACTCGCCATTTCTTGCGCTTTAAGATGCTGCCGAGCCCAGTACGCTATCTGAAGTAGGAGCGACGTAAGTTGAACAAATGTGATAGAATTACGCTGAATTCTTATATTAACCGTAATATAAAATGATCTAATCGGTTCTCTGTTCACCCTACCCTAAAAGTTTAAGAGTGCCTTTCACTCGTCATTTCATGCGCATTGAGATGCCGCTTAGCCCAATACGCTATCTGAAATAGGAGCGACGTAAATTGAATAATTGTGATAGAATTTAGCTGAATTCTTATATTAACCAAAATATAAAATGATCTAGTCGGGTCTCTGATTGCCCTATCATAGAAGTTTAATAGTGCATTTTGATCGCCATTCCACGCGCTTTAAGATGCCGCCTAACCCAGTACGCTATCTGAAATTGGAGCGACGTAAATTGAACAAATGTGACAGAATTTTGCTGACATCTTAAATTAACTATAATATAAAATGATCTAATCGGGTCTCTGTTTGACCTACCCTACAAGTTTAGCAGTGCATTTTACTCGCCATTTCATGCGCTTTGAGATGCCGCTTAGCCCAATACGCTATCTGAAATAGGAGCGACGTAAATTGAACAAATGTGATAGAATTTGGCAGAATTCTTAAATTAACCATAATATAAAATGATCTAATCGGGTCTCTGTTCTCCCTACCCTAGAAGTTTAATAGTGCATTTTACTCGCCATTTCATGCGCTTTGAGATGGCGCTTAGCCCAATACGCTATCTGAAATAGGAGCGACGTAAATTGAACAAATGTGATAGAATTTGGCTGAATTCTTAAATTAACCATAATATAAAATCATCTTATCGGTTCTCTGTTTGCCCCACCCTAGAAGTTTAATAGTGCATTTTACTCGCCATTTCTTGCGCTTTAAGATGCCGCCGAGCCCAGTACGCTATCTGAAGTAGGAGCGACGTAAGTTGAACAAATGTGATAGAATTACGCTGAATTCTTATATTAACCGTAATATAAAATTATCTAATCGGTTCTCTGTTCACCCTACCCTAGAAGTTTAAGAGTGCCTTTCACTCGTCATTTCATGCGCTTTGAGATGCCGCTTAGCCCAATACGCTATCTGAAATAGGAGCGACGTAAATTGAACAATTGTGATAGAATTTAGCTGAATTCTTATATTAACCAAAATATAAAATGATCTAGTCGGGTCTCTGATTGCCCTATCATAGAAGTTTAATAGTGCATTTTGATCGCCATTCCACGCGCTTTAAGATGCCGCCTAACCCAGTACGCTATCTGAAATTGGAGCGACGTAAATTGAACAAATGTGACAGAATTTTGCTGACATCTTAAATTAACTATAATATAAAATGATCTAATCGGGTCTCTGTTTAACCTACCCTACAAGTTTAGCAGTGCATTTTACTCGCCATTTCATGCGCTTTGAGATGCCGCTTAGCCCAATACGCTATCTGAAATAGGAGCGACGTAAATTGAACAAATGTGATAGAATTTCCCTGAATTCTTATATTAACCTTAATGTAAAATGATCTAATCGGGTCTCTGTTCTCCCTACCCTAGAAGTTTAATACTGCATTTCACTCGTCATTTCATGCGCTTTGAGTTGCCGCTTAGCCCAATACGATATCTGAAATAGGAGCGATGTAAATTGAACAAATGTGATAGAATTTTGCTGAATTCGTAAATTAACCATAATATAATATGATCTAATCGGGTCTCTGTTTGCCCTACCCTATAAGTTTAATAGTGCATTTTACTCGCCATTTCATGCGCTTTGAGATGCCGCTTAGCCCAATACGCTATCTGACATAGGAGCGACGTAAATTGAACAAATGTGATAGAATTTCCCTGAAATCTTATATTAAACAAAATATAAAATGATCTAAACGGGACTCTGATTGCCCTATCATAGAAGTTTAGTAGTGCATTTTACTCGCCCTTCCACGTGCTTTAAGATGCCGCCTAGCCCAGAACACTATCTGAAATAGGAGCGACGTATGTTGAACAAATGTGATAGAATTACGCTGAATTCTTAAATTAACCGTAATATAAAATGATCTAATCGGGTCTCTGTTCTCCCTAGCCTAGAAGTTTAATAGTGCATTTTATTCTCCATTTCATGCGCTTTGAGGTGCCGCTTAGCCCAATACGCTATCTGAAATAGGAGCGACGTAAATTGAACAAATGTGATAGAATTTCCCTGAATTCTTATATTAACCAAAATATAAAATGATCTAATCGGGTCTCTGATTGCCCTATCATAGAAGTTTAATAGTGCATTTTACTCGCCAATCCACGCGCTTTAAGATTCCGCCTAGCCCAGTACGCTATCTGAAATAGGAGCGACGTAAATTGAACAAATGTGATAGAATTTGGCAGAATTCTTAAATTAACCATAATATAAAATGATCTAATCGGGTCTCTGTTTGCCCTACCCTAGAAGTTTAATAGTGCATTTTACTCGCCATTTCATGCGCTTTGAGATGGCGCTTAGCCCAATACGCTATCTGAAATAGGAGCGACGTAAATTGAACAAATGTGATAGAATTTGGCTGAATTCTTAAATTAACCATAATATAAAATCATCTTATCGGGTCTCTGTTTGCCCTACCCTAGAAGTTTAATAGTGCATTTTACTCGCCATTTCTTGCGCTTTAAGATGCCGCCGAGCCCAGTACGCTATCTGAAGTAGGAGCGACGTAAGTTGAACAAATGTGATAGAATTACGCTGAATTCTTATATTAACCGTAATATAAAATGATCTAATCGGTTCTCTGTTCACCCTACCCTAAAAGTTTAACAGTGCCTTTCATTCGGCATTTCATGCGCTTTGAGATGCCGCTTAGCCCAATACGCTATCTGAAATAGGAGCGACGTAAATTGAACAATTGTGATAGAATTTAGCTGAATTCTTATATTAACCAAAATATAAAATGATCTAGTCGGGTCTCTGATTGCCCTATCATAGAAGTTTAATAGTGCATTTTGATCGCCATTCCACGCGCTTTAAGATGCCGCCTAACCCAGTACGCTATCTGAAATTGGAGCGACGTAAATTGAACAAATGTGACAGAATTTTGCTGACATCTTAAATTAACTATAATATAAAATGATCTAATCGGGTCTCTGTTTGACCTACCCTGCAAGTTTATCAGTGCATTTTACTCGCCATTTCATGCGCTTTGAGACGCCGCTTAGCCCAATACGCTATCTGAAATAGGAGCGACGTAAATTGAACAAATGTGATAGAATTTCCCTGAATTCTTATATTAACCTTAATGTAAAATGATCTAATCGGGTCTCTGTTCTCCCTACCCTAGAAGTTTAATACTGCATTTCACTCGTCATTTCATGCGCTTTGAGTTGCCGCTTAGCCCAATACGATATCTGAAATAGGAGCGATGTAAATTGAACAAATGTGATAGAATTTTGCTGAATTCGTAAATTAACCATAATATAATATGATCTAATCGGGTCTCTGTTTGCCCTACCCTATAAGTTTAATAGTGCATTTTACTCGCCATTTCATGCGCTTTGAGATGCCGCTTAGCCCAATACGATATCTGACATAGGAGCGACGTACATTGAACAAATGTGATAGAATTTCCCTGAAATCTTATATTAAACAAACTATAAAATGATCTTAACGGGACTCAGATTGCCCTATCATAGAAGTTTAGTAGTGCATTTTACTCGCCCTTCCACGTGCTTTAAGATGCCGCCTAGCCCAGTACACTATCTGAAATAGGAGCGACGTATGTTGAACAAATGTGATAGAATTACGCTGAATTCTTAAATTAACCGTAATATAAAATGATCTAATCGGGTCTCTGTTCTCCCTAGCCTAGAAGTTTAATAGTGCATTTTATTCTCCATTTCATGCGCTTTGAGATGCCGCTTAGCCCAATACGCTATCTGAAATAGGAGCGACGTAAATTGAACAAATGTGATAGAATTTCCCTGAAATCTTATATTAAACAAAATATAAAATGATCTAAACGGGACTCTGATTGCCCTATCACAGAAGTTTAGTAGTGCATTTTACTCGCCATTCCACGCGCTTTAAGATGCCACCTAGCCCAGTACGCTATCTGAAATAGGAGCGACGTAAGTTGAACAAATGTGATAGAATTACGCTGCATTCTTATTTTAACCGTAATATAGAATGATCTAATCGGGTCCCTGTTTGCCTTATCCTAGAAGTTTAATAGTGAATTTTACTCGCCATTTCATGCGCATTGAGATGCCGCTTAGCCCAATACGCTATCTGAAATAGGAGCGACGTAAATTGAACATATATGATAGAGTTTCGCTGAATTCTTAAATTAACCATAATATAAAATCATCTTATCGGGTCTCCGTTTGCCCTACCCTAGAAGGTTAATAGTGCATTTTACTCGCCATTTCTTGCGCTTTAAGATGCCGCCGAGCCCAGTACGATATCTGAAGTAGGAGCGACGTAAATTGAACAATTCTGATAGAATTTCGCTGAATTCTTATATTAACCAAAATATAAAATGATCTAGTCGGGTCTCTGATTGCCCTATCATAGAAGTTTAATAGTGCATTTTACTCGCCAATCCACGCGCTTTAAGATTCCGCCTAGCCCAGTACGCTATCTGAAATAGGAGCGACGTAAATTGAACAAATGTGATAGAATTTGGCAGAATTCTTAAATTAACCATAATATAAAATGATCTAATCGGGTCTCTGTTTGCCCTACCCTAGAAGTTTAATAGTGCATTTTACTCGCCATTTCATGCGCTTTGAGATGGCGCTTAGCCCAATACGCTATCTGAGATAGGAGCGACGTAAATTGAACAAATGTGATAGAATTTGGCTGAATTCTTAAATTAACCATAATATAAAATCATCTTATCGGGTCTCTGTTTGCCCTACCCTAGAAGTTTAATAGTGCATTTTACTCGCCATTTCTTGCGCTTTAAGATGCCGCTTAGCCCAATACGCTATCTGCAATAGGAGCGACGTAAATTGAACAAATGTGATAGAATTCGGCTGAATTCTGAAATTAACCATAATATAAAATAATCTAATCGGGTCTCTGTTTGCCCTACCCTAGAAGTTTAACAGTGCATTTTACTCGCCATTTCATGCGCTTTGAGATACCGCTAAGCCCAATACGCTATCTGAAATAGGAGTGACGTAAATTGAACAAATGTGATAGAATTTCCCTGAATACTTATATTAACCTTAATGTAAAATGATCTAATCGGGTCTCTGTTCGCCCTACCCTAGAAGTTTAATAGTGCATTTCACTCGCCATTTCATGCGCTTTGAGATGCCGCTTAGCCCAATACGCTATCTGAAATAGGAGCGACGTAAATAGAACAATTGTAATAGAATTTCGCTGAATTCTTATATTAACCAAAATATAAAATGATCTAATCGGGTCTCCGATTGCCCTATCATAGAAGTTTAATAGTGCATTTTAGTCGCCAATCCACGGGCTTTAAGATTCCGCCAGCCCAGTACGCTATATGAAATAGGAGCGACGTAAGTTGAACAAATGTGATAGAATTTGGCTGAATTCTTAAATTAACCATAATATAAAATGATCTAATCGGGTCTCCGTTTGCCCTACCCTAGAAGTGTAATAGTGCATTTCACTCGCCATTTCATGCGCTTTGAGATGCCGCTTAGCCCAATACGCTATCTGAAATAGGAGCGACGTAAATAGAACAATTGTGATAGAATTTGGCTGAATTCTTAAATTAACCATAATATAAAATGATCTAATCGGGTCTCTGTTTGCCCAACCCTAGAAGTTTAACAGTGCATTTTACTCGCCATTTCATGCGCTTTGAGATGGCGCTTAGCCCAATACGCTATCTGAAATAGTAGCGACGTAAATTGAACAAATGTGATAGAATTTGGCTGAATTCTTAAATTAACCATAATATAAAATGATCTAATCGGGTCTCTGTTTGCCCTACCCTAGAAGTTTAATACAGCATTTCACTCGTCATTTCATGCGCTTTGTGTTGCCGCTTAGCCCAATACGATATCTGAAATAGGAGCGATGTAAATTGAACAAATGTGACAGAATTTTGCTGACATCTTAAATTAACTATAATATAAAATGATCTAATCGGGTCTCTGTTTGACCTACCCTACAAGTTTAGCAGTGCATTTTACTCGCCATTTCATGCGCTTTGAGATGCCGCTTAGCCCAATACGCTATCTGACATAGGAGCGACGTAAATTGAACAAATGTGATAGAATTTCCCTGAAATCTTATATTAAACAAAATATAAAATGATCTAAACGGGACTCTGATTGCCCTATCATAGAAGTTTAGTAGTGCATTTTACTCGACCTTCCACGTGCTTTAAGATGCCGCCTAGCCCAGTACACTATCTGAAATAGGAGCGACGTATGTTGAACAAATGTGATAGAATTACGCTGAATTCTTAAATTAACCGTAATATAAAATGATCTAATCGGGTCTCTGTTCGCCCTACCCTAGAAGATTACAAGCGCATTTCACTCGTCATTTCATGCGCTTTGAGATGCCGCTTAGCCCAATACGCTATCTGCAATAGGAGCGACGTAAATTGAACAAATGTGATAGAATTCGGCTGAATTCTTAAATTAACCATAATATAAAATGATCTAATCGGGTCTCTGTTTGCCCTACCCTAGAAGTTTAACAGTGCATTTTACTCGCCATTTCATGCGCTTTGAGATGCCGCTTAGCCTAATACGCTATCTGAAATAGGAGCGACGTAAATTGAACAAATGTGATAGAATTTCCCTGAATACTTATATTAACCTTAATGTAAAATGATCTAATCGGGTCTCTGTTCGCCCTACCCTAGAAGTTTAATAGTGCATTTCACTCGCCATTTCATGCGCTTTGAGATGCCGCTTAGCCCAATACGCTATCTGAAATAGGAGCGACGTAAATAGAACAATTGTAATAGAATTTCGCTGTATTCTTATATTAACCAAAATATAAAATGATTTAATCGGGTCTCCGATTGCCCTATCATAGAAGTTTAATAGTGCAATTCACTCGCCAATCCACGCGCTTTATGATTCCGCCTAGCCCAGTACGCTATCTGAAATAGGAGCGACGTAAGTTGAACAAATGTGATAGAATTTGGCTGAATTCTTAAATTAACCATAATATAAAATGATCTAATCGGGTCTCCGTTTGCCCTACCCTAGAGGTGTAATAGTGCATTTCACTCGCCATTTCATGCGCTTTGAGATGCCGCTTAGCCCAATACGCTATCTGAAATAGGAGCGACGTAAATAGAACAATTGTGATAGAATTTCGCTGAATTCTTATATTAACCAAAATATAAAATGATCTAATCGGGTCTCCGATTGCCCTATCATAGAAGTTTAATAGTGCATTTTACTCGCCAATCCACGCGCTTTAAGATTCCGCCTCGCCCAGTACGCTATCTGAAATAGGAGCGACGTAAATTGAACAAATGTGATAGAATTTTGCTGAATTCTTAAATTAACCATAACATAAAATGATCTAATCGGGTCTCTGTTTGCCCTACCCTAGAAGTTTAATAGTGCATTTTACTCGCCATTTCATGCGCTTTGAGATGCCGCTTAGCCCAATACGCTATCTGAAATACGAGCGACGTAAATTTAACAAATGTGATAGAATTTTGCTGAATTCTTAAATTAACCATAACATAAAATGATCTAATCGGGTCTCTGTTTGCCCTACCCTAGAAGTTTAATAGTGCATTTTACTCGCCATTTCATGCGCTTTGAGATGCCGCGTAGCCCAATACGCTATCTGAAATAGGAGCGACGTAAATTGAACAAATGTGATAGAATTTCCCTGGAACCTTATATTGAACAAAATATAAAATGATCTAATTGGGTCTCTGATTACTCTATCATAGAAGTTTAGTAGTGCATTTTACTCGCCATTCCACGCGCTTTAAGATGCCGCCTAGCCCAGTACGCTATCTGAAATAGGAGCGACGTAAATTGAACAAATGTGATAAAATTTCGCTGAATTCTTTTATTCACCATAATGTAAAATGATCTAATCGGGTCTCTGTTCGCACTAGCCTAGAAGTTTAATAGTGCATTTTACTCGCCATTTCATGCGATTTGAGATGCCGCTTAGCCCAATACGCTATCTGAAATGGGAGCGACGTAAATTGAACAAATGTGATAGAATTTCCCTGAAATCTTATATTAAACAAAATTTAAAATGATCTAAACGGGACCCTGATTGCCCTATCATAGAAGTTTAGTAGTGCATTTTACTCGCCATTCCACGCGCTTTAAGATGCCGCCTAGCCCAGTACGCTATCTGAAATAGGAGCGACGTAAGTTGAACAAATGTGATAGAATTACGCTGAATTCTTAAATTAACCATAATATAAAATGATCTAATCGGGTCTCTGTTTGCCCTACCCTAGAAGTTTAACAGTGCATTTTACTCGCCATTTCATGCGCTTTGAGATGCCGCTTAGCCCAATACGCTATCTGAAATAGGAGCGACGTAAATTGAACAAATGTGATAGAATTTCCCTGAATTCTTATATTAACCTTAATGTAAAATGATCTAATCGGGTCTCTGTTCTCCCTACCCTGGAAGTTTAATACTGCATTTCACTCGTCATTTCATGCGCTTTGTGTTGCCGCTTAGCCCAATACGATATCTGAAATAGGAGCGATGTAAATTGAACAAATGTGATAGAATTTTGCTGAATTCGTAAATTAACCATAATATAATATGATCTAATCGGGTCTCTGTTTGCCCTACCCTATAAGTTTAATAGTGCATTTTACTCGCCATTTCATGCGCTTTGAGATGCCGCTTAGCCCAATACGCTATCTGACATAGGAGCGACGTAAATTGAACAAATGTGATAGAATTTCCCTGAAATCTTATATTAAACAAAATATAAAATGATCTAAACGGGACTCTGTTTGCCCTACCCTAGAAGTTTAACAGTGCATTTTACTCGCCATTTCATGCGCTTTGAGATGCCGCTTAGCCCAATACGCTATCTGAAATAGGAGCGACGTAAATTGAACAAATGTGATAGAATTTCCCTGAATTCTTATATTAACCTTAATGTAAAATGATCTAATCGGGTCTCTGTTCTCCCTACCCTAGAAGTTTAATACTGCATTTCACTCGTCATTTCATGCGCTTTGTGTTGCCGCTTAGCCCAATACGATATCTGAAATAGGAGCGATGTAAATTGAACAAATGTGATAGAATTTTGCTGAATTCGTAAATTAACCATAATATCATATGATCTAATCGGGTCTCTGTTTGCCCTACCCTATAAGTTTAATAGTGCATTTTACTCGCCATTTCATGCGCTTTGAGATGCCGCTTAGCCCAATACGCTATCTGACATAGGAGCGACGTAAATTGAACAAATGTGATAGAATTTCCCTGAAATCTTATATTAAACAAAATATAAAATGATCTAAACGGGACTCTGATTGCCCTATCATAGAAGTTTAGTAGTGCATTTTACTCGCCCTTCCACGTGCTTTAAGATGCCGCCTAGCCCAGTACACTATCTGAAATAGGAGCGACGTATGTTGAACAAATGTGACAGAATTACGCTGAATTCTTAAATTAACCGTAATATAAAATGATCTAATCGGGTCTCTGTTCGCCCTACCCTAGAAGATTACAAGCGCATTTCACTCGTCATTTCATGCGCTTTGAGATGCCGCTTAGCCCAATACGCTATCTGCAATAGGAGCGACGTAAATTGAACAAATGTGATAGAATTCAGCTGAATTCTTAACTTAACCATAATATAAAATGATCTAATCGGGTCTCTGTTTGCCCTACCCTAGAAGTTTAACAGTGCATTTTACTCGCCATTTCATGCGCTTTGAGATGCCGCTTAGCCCAATACGCTATCTGAAATAGGAGCGACGTAAATTGAACAAATGTGATAGAATTTGGCTGAATTCTTAAATTAACCGTAACATAAAATGATCTAATCGGGTCTCTGTTCGCCCTACCCTAGAAGATTACTAGTGCATTTCTCTCGTCATTTCATGCGCTTTGAGATGCCGCTTAGCCGAATACGCTATCTGCAATAGGAGCGACGTAAATTGAACAAATGTGATAGAATTCGGCTGAATTCTTAAATTAACCATAATATAAAATGATCTAATCGGGTCTCTGTTTGCCCTACCCTAGAAGTTTAACAGTGCATTTCACTCGCCATTTCATGCGCTTTGAGATGCCGCTTAGCCCAATACGCTATCTGAAATAGGAGCGACGTAAATTGAACAAATGTGATTGAATTTCCCTGAATTCTTATATTTACCTTAATGTAAAATGATCTAATCGGGTCTCTGTTCTCCCTACCCTAGAAGTTTAATACTGCATGTCACTCGTCATTTCATGCGCTTTGAGTTGCCGCTTAGCCCAATGCGATATCTGAAATAGGAGCGATGTAAATTGAACAAATGTGATAGAATTTTGCTGAATTCGTAAATTAACAATAATATAATATGATCTAATCGGGTCTCTGTTTGCCCTACCGTATAAGTGTAATAGTGCATTTTACTCGCCATTTCATGCGCTTTGAGATGCCGCTTAGCCCAATACGCTATCTGACATAGGAGCGACGTAAATTGAACAAATGTGATAGAATTTCCCTGAAATGTTATATTAAACAAAATATAAAATGATCTAAACGGGACTCTGATTGCCCTATCATAGAAGTTTAGTAGTGCATTTTACTCGACCTTCCACGTGCTTTAAGATGCCGCCTAGCCCAGTACACTATCTGAAATAGGAGCGACGTATGTTGAACAAATGTGATAGAATTACGCTGAATTCTTAAATTAACCGTAATATAAAATGATCTAATCGGGTCTCTGTTCGCCCTACCCTAGAAGATTACAAGCGCATTTCACTCGTCATTTCATGCGCTTTGAGATGCCGCTTAGCCCAATACGCTATCTGCAATAGGAGCGACGTAAATTGAACAAATGTGATAGAATTCGGCTGAATTCTTAAATTAACCATAATATAAAATGATCTAATCGGGTCTCTGTTTGCCCTACCCTAGAAGTTTAACAGTGCATTTTACTCGCCATTTCATGCGCTTTGAGATGCCGCTTAGCCCAATACGCTATCTGAAATAGGAGCGACGTAAATTGAACAAATGTGATAGAATTTCCCTGAATACTTATATTAACCTTAATGTAAAATGATCTAATCGGGTCTCTGTTCGCCCTACCCTAGAAGTTTAATAGTGCATTTCACTCGCCATTTCATGCGCTTTGAGATGCCGCTTAGCCCAATACGCTATCTGAAATAGGAGCGACGTAAATAGAACAATTGTAATAGAATTTCGCTGTATTCTTATATTAACCAAAATATAAAATGATTTAATCGGGTCTCCGATTGCCCTATCATAGAAGTTTAATAGTGCAATTCACTCGCCAATCCACGCGCTTTATGATTCCGCCTAGCCCAGTACGCTATCTGAAATAGGAGCGACGTAAGTTGAACAAATGTGATAGAATTTGGCTGAATTCTTAAATTAACCATAATATAAAATGATCTAATCGGGTCTCCGTTTGCCCTACCCTAGAGGTGTAATAGTGCATTTCACTCGCCATTTCATGCGCTTTGAGATGCCGCTTAGCCCAATACGCTATCTGAAATAGGAGCGACGTAAATAGAACAATTGTGATAGAATTTCGCTGAATTCTTATATTAACCAAAATATAAAATGATCTAATCGGGTCTCCGATTGCCCTATCATCGAAGTTTAACAGTGCATTTTACTCGCCAATCCACGCGCTTTAAGATTCCGCCTCGCCCAGTACGCTATCTGAAATAGGAGCGACGTAAATTGAACAAATGTGATAGAATTTTGCTGAATTCTTAAATTAACCATAACATAAAATGATCTAATCGGGTCTCTGTTTGCCCTACCCTAGAAGTTTAATAGTGCATTTTACTCACCATTTCATGCGCTTTGAGATGCCGCGTAGCCCAATACGCTATCTGAAATAGGAGCGACGTAAATTGAACAAATGTGATAGAATTTCCCTGGAACCTTATATTGAACAAAATATAAAATGATCTAATTGGGTCTCTGATTACTCTATCATAGAAGTTTAGTAGTGCATTTTACTCGCCATTCCACGCGCTTTAAGATGCCGCCTAGCCCAGTACGCTATCTGAAATAGGAGCGACGTAAATTGAACAAATGTGATAAAATTTCGCTGAATTCTTTTATTCACCATAATGTAAAATGATCTAATCGGGTCTCTGTTCGCCCTAGCCTAGAAGTTTAATAGTGCATTTTACTCGCCATTTCATGCGATTTGAGATGCCGCTTAGCCCAATACGCTATCTGAAATAGGAGCGACGTAAATTGAACAAATGTGATAGAATTTCCCTGAAATCTTATATTAAACAAAATTTAAAATGATCTAAACGGGACTCTGATTGCCCTATCATAGAAGTTTAGTAGTGCATTTTACTCGCCATTCCACGCGCTTTAAGATGCCGCCTAGCCCAGTACGCTATCTGAAATAGGAGCGACGTAAGTTGAACAAATGTGATAGAATTACGCTGAATTCTTAAATTAACCATAATATAAAATGATCTAATCGGGTCTCTGTTTGCCCTACCCTAGAAGTTTAACAGTGCATTTTACTCGCCATTTAATGCGCTTTGAGATGCCGCTTAGCCCAATACGCTATCTGAAATAGGAGCGACGTAAATTGAACAAATGTGATAGAATTTCCCTGAATTCTTATATTAACCTTAATGTAAAATGATCTAATCGGGTCTCTGTTCTCCCTACCCTGGAAGTTTAATACTGCATTTCACTCGTCATTTCATGCGCTTTGTGTTGCCGCTTAGCCCAATACGATATCTGAAATAGGAGCGATGTAAATTGAACAAATGTGATAGAATTTTGCTGAATTCGTAAATTAACCATAATATAATATGATCTAATCGGGTCTCTGTTTGCCCTACCCTATAAGTTTAATAGTGCATTTTACTCGCCATTTCATGCGCTTTGAGATGCCGCTTAGCCCAATACGCTATCTGACATAGGAGCGACGTAAATTGAACAAATGTGATAGAATTTCCCTGAAATCTTATATTAAACAAAATATAAAATGATCTAAACGGGACTCTGTTTGCCCTACCCTAGAAGTTTAATAGTGCATTTTACTCGCCATTTCATGCGCTTTGAGATGCCGCTTAGCCCAATACGCTATCTGAAATAGGAGCGACGTAAATTGAACAAATGTGATAGAATTTCCCTGAATTCTTATATTAACCTTAATGTAAAATGATCTAATCGGGTCTCTGTTCTCCCTACGCTAGAAGTTTAATACTGCATTTCACTCGTCATTTCATGCGCTTTGTGTTGCCGCTTAGCCCAATACGATATCTGAAATAGGAGCGATGTAAATTGAACAAATGTGATAGAATTTTGCTGAATTCGTAAATTAACCATAATATAATATGATCTAATCGGGTCTCTGTTTGCCCTACCCTATAAGTTTAATAGTGCATTTTACTCGCCATTTCATGCGCTTTGAGATGCCGCTTAGCCCAATACGCTATCTGACATAGGAGCGACGTAAATTGAACAAATGTGATAGAATTTCCCTGAAATCTTATATTAAACAAAATATAAAATGATCTAAACGGGACTCTGATTGCCCTATCATAGAAGTTTAGTAGTGCATTTTACTCGCCCTTCCACGTGCTTTAAGATGCCGCCTAGCCCAGTACACTATCTGAAATAGGAGCGACGTATGTTGAACAAATGTGACAGAATTACGCTGAATTCTTAAATTAACCGTAACATAAAATGATCTAATCGGGTCTCTGTTCGCCCTACCCTAGAAGATTACTAGTGCATTTCACTCGTCATTTCATGCGCTTTGAGATGCCGCTTAGCCCAATACGCTATCTGCAATAGGAGCGACGTAAATTGAACAAATGTGATAGAATTCGGCTGAATTCTTAAATTAACCATAATATAAAATGATCTAATCGGGTCTCTGTTTGCCCTACCCTAGAAGTTTAACAGTGCATTTCACTCGCCATTTCATGCGCTTTGAGATACCGCTTAGCCCAATACGCTATCTGAAATAGGAGCGACGTAAATTGAACAAATGTGATAGAATTTCCCTGAATACTTATATTAACCTTAATGTAAAATGATCTAATCGGGTCTCTGTTCGCCCTACCCTAGAAGTTTAATAGTGCATTTCACTCGCCATTTCATGCGCTTTGAGATGCCGCTTAGCCCAATACGCTATCTGAAATAGGAGCGACGTAAATAGAACAATTGTAATAGAATTTCGCTGAATTCTTATATTAACCAAAATATAAAATGATTTAATCGGGTCTCCGATTGCCCTATCATAGAAGTTTAATAGTGCATTTTACTCGCCAATCCACGCGCTTTATGATTCCGCCTAGCCCAGTACGCTATCTGAAATAGGAGCGACGTAAGTTGAACAAATGTGATAGAATTTGGCTGAATTCTTAAATTAACCATAATATAAAATGATCTAATCGGGTCTCTGTTTGCCCTACCCTAGAAGTGTAATAGTGCATTTCACTCGCCATTTCATGCGCTTTGAGATGCCGCTTAGCCCAATACGCTATCTGAAATAGGAGCGACGTAAATAGAACAATTGTGATAGAATTTCGCTGAATTCTTATATTAACCAAAATATAAAATGATCTAATCGGGTCTCTGATTGCCCTATCATAGAAGTTTAATAGTGCATTTTACTCGCCAATCCACGCGCTTTAAGATTCCGCCTCGCCCAGTACGCTATCTGAAATAGGAGCGACGTAAATTGAACAAATGTGATAGAATTTGGCTGAATTCTTAAATTAACCATAATATAAAATGATCTTATCGGGTCTCTGTTTGCCCTACCCTAGAAGTTTAATAGTGCATTTTACTCGCCATTTCATGCGCTTTGAGATGCCGCTTAGCCCAATACGCTATCTGAAATACGAGCGACGGAAATTGAACAAATGTGATAGAATTTTGCTGAATTCTTAAATTAACCATAACATAAAATGATCTAATCGGGTCTCTGTTTGCCCTACCCTAGAAGTTTAATAGTGCATTTTACTCGCCATTTCATGCGCTTTGAGATGCCGCGTAGCCCAATACGCTATCTGAAATAGGAGCGACGTAAATTGAACAAATGTGATAGAATTTCCCTGGAACCTTATATTGAACAAAATATAAAATGATCTAATTGGGTCTCTGATTGCCCTATCATAGAAGTTTAGTAGTGCATTTTACTCGCCATTCCACGCGCTTTAAGATGCCGCCTAGCCCAGTACGCTATCTGAAATAGGAGCGACGTATGTTGAACGAATGTGATAGAATTACGCTGAATTCTTATATTAACCGTAATATAAAATGATCTAATCGGGTCTCTGTTCGCCCTACCCTAGAAGATTACAAGCGCATTTCACTCGTCATTTCATGCGCTTTGAGATGCCGCTTAGCCCAATACGCTATCTGCAATAGGAGCGACGTAAATTGAACAAATGTGATAAAATTCGGCTGAATTCTTAAATTAACCATAATATAAAATGATCTAATCGGGTCTCTGTTTGCCCTACCCTAGAAGTTTAACAGTGCATTTTACTCGCCATTTCATGCGCTTTGAGATGCCGCTTAGCCCAATACGCTATCTGAAATAGGAGCGACGTAAATTGAACAAATGTGATAGAATTTCCCTGAAATCTTATATTAAACAAAATATAAAATGATCTAAACGGGACTCTGATTGCCCTATCACAGAAGTTTAGTAGTGCATTTTACTCGCCATTCCACGCGCTTTAAGATGCCACCTAGCCCAGTACGCTATCTGAAATAGGAGCGACGTAAGTTGAACAAATGTGATAGAATTACGCTGCATTCTTATTTTAACCGTAATATAGAATGATCTAATCGGGTCCCTGTTTGCCTTATCCTAGAAGTTTAATAGTGAATTTTACTCGCCATTTCATGCGCATTGAGATGCCGCTTAGCCCAATACGCTATCTGAAATAGGAGCGACGTAAATTGAACATATATGATAGAGTTTCGCTGAATTCTTAAATTAACCATAATATAAAATCATCTTATCGGGTCTCCGTTTGCCCTACCCTAGAAGGTTAATAGTGCATTTTACTCGCCATTTCTTGCGCTTTAAGATGCCGCCGAGCCCAGTACGCTATCTGAAGTAGGAGCGACGTAAATTGAACAATTCTGATAGAATTTCGCTGAATTCTTATATTAACCAAAATATAAAATGATCTAGTCGGGTCTCTGATTGCCCTATCATAGAAGTTTAATAGTGCATTTTACTCGCCAATCCACGCGCTTTAAGATTCCGCCTAGCCCAGTACGCTATCTGAAATAGGAGCGACGTAAATTGAACAAATGTGATAGAATTTGGCAGAATTCTTAAATTAACCATAATATAAAATGATCTAATCGGGTCTCTGTTTGCCCTACCCTAGAAGTTTAATAGTGCATTTTACTCGCCATTTCATGCGCTTTGAGATGGCGCTTAGCCCAATACGCTATCTGAGATAGGAGCGACGTAAATTGAACAAATGTGATAGAATTTGGCTGAATTCTTAAATTAACCATAATATAAAATCATCTTATCGGGTCTCTGTTTGCCCTACCCTAGAAGTTTAATAGTGCATTTTACTCGCCATTTCTTGCGCTTTAAGATGCCGCTTAGCCCAATACGCTATCTGCAATAGGAGCGACGTAAATTGAACAAATGTGATAGAATTCGGCTGAATTCTGAAATTAACCATAATATAAAATAATCTAATCGGGTCTCTGTTTGCCCTACCCTAGAAGTTTAACAGTGCATTTTACTCGCCATTTCATGCGCTTTGAGATACCGCTAAGCCCAATACGCTATCTGAAATAGGAGTGACGTAAATTGAACAAATGTGATAGAATTTCCCTGAATACTTATATTAACCTTAATGTAAAATGATCTAATCGGGTCTCTGTTCGCCCTACCCTAGAAGTTTAATAGTGCATTTCACTCGCCATTTCATGCGCTTTGAGATGCCGCTTAGCCCAATACGCTATCTGAAATAGGAGCGACGTAAATAGAACAATTGTAATAGAATTTCGCTGAATTCTTATATTAACCAAAATATAAAATGATCTAATCGGGTCTCCGATTGCCCTATCATAGAAGTTTAATAGTGCATTTTAGTCGCCAATCCACGGGCTTTAAGATTCCGCCTAGCCCAGTACGCTATATGAAATAGGAGCGACGTAAGTTGAACAAATGTGATAGAATTTGGCTGAATTCTTAAATTAACCATAATATAAAATGATCTAATCGGGTCTCCGTTTGCCCTACCCTAGAAGTGTAATAGTGCATTTCACTCGCCATTTCATGCGCTTTGAGATGCCGCTTAGCCCAATACGCTATCTGAAATAGGAGCGACGTAAATAGAACAATTGTGATAGAATTTGGCTGAATTCTTAAATTAACCATAATATAATATGATCTAATCGGGTCTCTGTTTGCCCTACCCTATAAGTTTAATAGTGCATTTTACTCGCCATTTCATGCGCTTTGAGATGCCGCTTAGCCCAATACGCTATCTGACATAGGAGCGACGTAAATTGAACAAATGTGATAGAATTTCCCTGAAATCTTATATTAAACAAAATATAAAATGATCTAAACGGGACTCTGTTTGCCCTACCCTAGAAGTTTAACAGTGCATTTTACTCGCCATTTCATGCGCTTTGAGATGCCGCTTAGCCCAATACGCTATCTGAAATAGGAGCGACGTAAATTGAACAAATGTGATAGAATTTCCCTGAATTCTTATATTAACCTTAATGTAAAATGATCTAATCGGGTCTCTGTTCTCCCTACGCTAGAAGTTTAATACTGCATTTCACTCGTCATTTCATGCGCTTTGTGTTGCCGCTTAGCCCAATACGATATCTGAAATAGGAGCGATGTAAATTGAACAAATGTGATAGAATTTTGCTGAATTCGTAAATTAACCATAATATAATATGATCTAATCGGGTCTCTGTTTGCCCTACCCTATAAGTTTAATAGTGCATTTTACTCGCCATTTCATGCGCTTTGAGATGCCGCTTAGCCCAATACGCTATCTGACATAGGAGCGACGTAAATTGAACAAATGTGATAGAATTTCCCTGAAATCTTATATTAAACAAAATATAAAATGATCTAAACGGGACTCTGATTGCCCTATCATAGAAGTTTAGTAGTGCATTTTACTCGCCCTTCCACGTGCTTTAAGATGCCGCCTAGCCCAGTACACTATCTGAAATAGGAGCGACGTATGTTGAACAAATGTGACAGAATTACGCTGAATTCTTAAATTAACCGTAATATAAAATGATCTAATCGGGTCTCTGTTCGCCCTACCCTAGAAGATTACAAGCGCATTTCACTCGTCATTTCATGCGCTTTGAGATGCCGCTTAGCCCAATACGCTATCTGCAATAGGAGCGACGTAAATTGAACAAATGTGATAGAATTCAGCTGAATTCTTAACTTAACCATAATATAAAATGATCTAATCGGGTCTCTGTTTGCCCTACCCTAGAAGTTTAACAGTGCATTTTACTCGCCATTTCATGCGCTTTGAGATGCCGCTTAGCCCAATACGCTATCTGAAATAGGAGCGACGTAAATTGAACAAATGTGATAGAATTTGGCTGAATTCTTAAATTAACCGTAACATAAAATGATCTAATCGGGTCTCTGTTCGCCCTACCCTAGAAGATTACTAGTGCATTTCACTCGTCATTTCATGCGCTTTGAGATGCCGCTTAGCCCAATACGCTATCTGCAATAGGAGCGACGTAAATTGAACAAATGTGATAGAATTCGGCTGAATTCTTAAATTAACCATAATATAAAATGATCTAATCGGGTCTCTGTTTGCCCTACCCTAGAAGTTTAACAGTGCATTTCACTCGCCATTTCATGCGCTTTGAGATACCGCTTAGCCCAATACGCTATCTGAAATAGGAGCGACGTAAATTGAACAAATGTGATAGAATTTCCCTGAATACTTATATTAACCTTAATGTAAAATGATCTAATCGGGTCTCTGTTCGCCCTACCCTAGAAGTTTAATAGTGCATTTCACTCGCCATTTCATGCGCTTTGAGATGCCGCTTAGCCCAATACGCTATCTGAAATAGGAGCGACGTAAATAGAACAATTGTAATAGAATTTCGCTGAATTCTTATATTAACCAAAATATAAAATGATTTAATCGGGTCTCCGATTGCCCTATCATAGAAGTTTAATAGTGCATTTTACTCGCCAATCCACGCGCTTTATGATTCCGCCTAGCCCAGTACGCTATCTGAAATAGGAGCGACGTAAGTTGAACAAATGTGATAGAATTTGGCTGAATTCTTAAATTAACCATAATATAAAATGATCTAATCGGGTCTCCGTTTGCCCTACCCTAGAAGTGTAATAGTGCATTTTACTCGCCATTTCATGCGCTTTGAGATGCCGCTTAGCCCAATACGCTATCTGAAATAGGAGCGACGTAAATAGAACAATTGTGATAGAATTTCGCTGAATTCTTATATTAACCAAAATATAAAATGATCTAATCGGGTCTCTGATTGCCCTATCATAGAAGTTTAATAGTGCATTTTACTCGCCAATCCACGCGCTTTAAGATTCCGCCTCGCCCAGTACGCTATCTGAAATAGGAGCGACGTAAATTGAACAAATGTGATAGAATTTGGCTGAATTCTTAAATTAACCATAATATAAAATGATCTTATCGGGTCTCTGTTTGCCCTACCCTAGAAGTTTAATAGTGCATTTTACTCGCCATTTCATGCGCTTTGAGATGCCGCTTAGCCCAATACGCTATCTGAAATACGAGCGACGGAAATTGAACAAATGTGATAGAATTTTGCTGAATTCTTAAATTAACCATAATATAAAATGATCTAATCGGGTCTCTGTTTGCCCTACCCTAGAAGTTTAATAGTGCATTTTACTCGCCATTTCATGCGCTTTGAGATGCCGCGTAGCCCAATACGCTATCTGAAATAGGAGCGACGTAAATTGAACAAATGTGATAGAATTTCCCTGGAACCTTATATTGAACAAAATATAAAATGATCTAATTGGGTCTCTGATTGCCCTATCATAGAAGTTTAGTAGTGCATTTTACTCGCCATTCCACGCGCTTTAAGATGCCGCCTAGCCCAGTACGCTATCTGAAATAGGAGCGACGTATGTTGAACGAATGTGATAGAATTACGCTGAATTCTTATATTAACCGTAATATAAAATGATCTAATCGGGTCTCTGTTCGCCCTACCCTAGAAGATTACAAGCGCATTTCACTCGTCATTTCATGCGCTTTGAGATGCCGCTTAGCCCAATACGCTATCTGCAATAGGAGCGACGTAAATTGAACAAATGTGATAAAATTCGGCTGAATTCTTAAATTAACCATAATATAAAATGATCTAATCGGGTCTCTGTTTGCCCTACCCTAGAAGTTTAACAGTGCATTTTACTCGCCATTTCATGCGCTTTGAGATGCCGCTTAGCCCAATACGCTATCTGAAATAGGAGCGACGTAAATTGAACAAATGTGATAGAATTTCCCTGAAATCTTATATTAAACAAAATATAAAATGATCTAAACGGGACTCTGATTGCCCTATCACAGAAGTTTAGTAGTGCATTTTACTCGCCATTCCACGCGCTTTAAGATGCCACCTAGCCCAGTACGCTATCTGAAATAGGAGCGACGTAAGTTGAACAAATGTGATAGAATTACGCTGCATTCTTATTTTAACCGTAATATAGAATGATCTAATCGGGTCCCTGTTTGCCTTATCCTAGAAGTTTAATAGTGAATTTTACTAGCCATTTCATGCGCATTGAGATGCCGCTTAGCCCAATACGCTATCTGAAATAGGAGCGACGTAAATTGAACATATATGATAGAGTTTCGCTGAATTCTTAAATTAACCATAATATAAAATCATCTTATCGGGTCTCCGTTTGCCCTACCCTAGAAGGTTAATAGTGCATTTTACTCGCCATTTCTTGCGCTTTAAGATGCCGCCGAGCCCAGTACGCTATCTGAAGTAGGAGCGACGTAAATTGAACAATTCTGATAGAATTTCGCTGAATCCTTATATTAACCAAAATATAAAATGATCTAGTCGGGTCTCTGATTGCCCTATCATAGAAGTTTAATAGTGCATTTTACTCGCCAATCCACGCGCTTTAAGATTCCGCCTAGTCCAGTACGCTATCTGAAATAGGAGCGACGTAAATTGAACAAATGTGATAGAATTTGGCAGAATTCTTAAATTAACCATAATATAAAATGATCTAATCGGGTCTCTGTTTGCCCTACCCTAGAAGTTTAATAGTGCATTTTACTCGCCATTTCATGCGCTTTGAGATGGCGCTTAGCCCAATACGCTATCTGAGATAGGAGCGACGTAAATTGAACAAATGTGATAGAATTTGGCTGAATTCTTAAATTAACCATAATATAAAATCATCTTATCGGGTCTCTGTTTGCCCTACCCTAGAAGTTTAATAGTGCATTTTACTCGCCATTTCATGCGCTTTGAGATACCGCTAAGCCCAATACGCTATCTGAAATAGGAGTGACGTAAATTGAACAAATGTGATAGAATTTCCCTGAATACTTATATTAACCTTAATGTAAAATGATCTAATCGGGTCTCTGTTCGCCCTACCCTAGAAGTTTAATAGTGCATTTCACTCGCCATTTCATGCGCTTTGAGATGCCGCTTAGCCCAATACGCTATCTGAAATAGGAGCGACGTAAATAGAACAATTGTAATAGAATTTCGCTGAATTCTTATATTAACCAAAATATAAAATGATCTAATCGGGTCTCCGATTGCCCTATCATAGAAGTTTAATAGTGCATTTTAGTCGCCAATCCACGGGCTTTAAGATTCCGCCTAGCCCAGTACGCTATATGAAATAGGAGCGACGTAAGTTGAACAAATGTGATAGAATTTGGCTGAATTCTTAAATTAACCATAATATAAAATGATCTAATCGGGTCTCCGTTTGCCCTACCCTAGAAGTGTAATAGTGCATTTCACTCGCCATTTCATGCGCTTTGAGATGCCGCTTAGCCCAATACGCTATCTGAAATAGGAGCGACGTAAATAGAACAATTGTGATAGAATTTGGCTGAATTCTTAAATTAACCATAATATAAAATGATCTAATCGGGTCTCTGTTTGCCCAACCCTAGAAGTTTAACAGTGCATTTTACTCGCCATTTCATGCGCTTTGAGATGGCGCTTAGCCCAATACGCTATCTGAAATAGTAGCGACGTAAATTGAACAAATGTGATAGAATTTGGCTGAATTCTTAAATTAACCATAATATAAAATGATCTAATCGGGTCTCTGTTTGCCCTACCCTAGAAGTTTAATACAGCATTTCACTCGTCATTTCATGCGCTTTGTGTTGCCGCTTAGCCCAATACGATATCTGAAATAGGAGCGATGTAAATTGAACAAATGTGACAGAATTTTGCTGACATCTTAAATTAACTATAATATAAAATGATCTAATCGGGTCTCTGTTTGACCTACCCTACAAGTTTAGCAGTGCATTTTACTCGCCATTTCATGCGCTTTGAGATGCCGCTTAGCCCAATACGCTATCTGACATAGGAGCGACGTAAATTGAACAAATGTGATAGAATTTCCCTGAAATCTTATATTAAACAAAATATAAAATGATCTAAACGGGACTCTGATTGCCCTATCATAGAAGTTTAGTAGTGCATTTTACTCGACCTTCCACGTGCTTTAAGATGCCGCCTAGCCCAGTACACTATCTGAAATAGGAGCGACGTATGTTGAACAAATGTGATAGAATTACGCTGAATTCTTAAATTAACCGTAATATAAAATGATCGAATCGGGTCTCTGTTCGCCCTACCCTAGAAGATTACAAGCGCATTTCACTCGTCATTTCATGCGCTTTGAGATGCCGCTTAGCCCAATACGCTATCTGCAATAGGAGCGACGTAAATTGAACAAATGTGATAGAATTCGGCTGAATTCTTAAATTAACCATAATATAAAATGATCTAATCGGGTCTCTGTTTGCCCTACCCTAGAAGTTTAACAGTGCATTTTACTCGCCATTTCATGCGCTTTGAGATGCCGCTTAGCCTAATACGCTATCTGAAATAGGAGCGACGTAAATTGAACAAATGTGATAGAATTTCCCTGAATACTTATATTAACCTTAATGTAAAATGATCTAATCGGGTCTCTGTTCGCCCTACCCTAGAAGTTTAATAGTGCATTTCACTCGCCATTTCATGCGCTTTGAGATGCCGCTTAGCCCAATACGCTATCTGAAATAGGAGCGACGTAAATAGAACAATTGTAATAGAATTTCGCTGTATTCTTATATTAACCAAAATATAAAATGATTTAATCGGGTCTCCGATTGCCCTATCATAGAAGTTTAATAGTGCAATTCACTCGCCAATCCACGCGCTTTATGATTCCGCCTAGCCCAGTACGCTATCTGAAATAGGAGCGACGTAAGTTGAACAAATGTGATAGAATTTGGCTGAATTCTTAAATTAACCATAATATAAAATGATCTAATCGGGTCTCCGTTTGCCCTACCCTAGAGGTGTAATAGTGCATTTCACTCGCCATTTCATGCGCTTTGAGATGCCGCTTAGCCCAATACGCTATCTGAAATAGGAGCGACGTAAATAGAACAATTGTGATAGAATTTCGCTGAATTCTTATATTAACCAAAATATAAAATGATCTAATCGGGTCTCCGATTGCCCTATCATAGAAGTTTAATAGTGCATTTTACTCGCCAATCCACGCGCTTTAAGATTCCGCCTCGCCCAGTACGCTATCTGAAATAGGAGCGACGTAAATTGAACAAATGTGATAGAATTTTGCTGAATTCTTAAATTAACCATAACATAAAATGATCTAATCGGGTCTCTGTTTGCCCTACCCTAGAAGTTTAATAGTGCATTTTACTCGCCATTTCATGCGCTTTGAGATGCCGCTTAGCCCAATACGCTATCTGAAATACGAGCGACGTAAATTTAACAAATGTGATAGAATTTTGCTGAATTCTTAAATTAACCATAACATAAAATGATCTAATCGGGTCTCTGTTTGCCCTACCCTAGAAGTTTAATAGTGCATTTTACTCGCCATTTCATGCGCTTTGAGATGCCGCGTAGCCCAATACGCTATCTGAAATAGGAGCGACGTAAATTGAACAAATGTGATAGAATTTCCCTGGAACCTTATATTGAACAAAATATAAAATGATCTAATTGGGTCTCTGATTACTCTATCATAGAAGTTTAGTAGTGCATTTTACTCGCCATTCCACGCGCTTTAAGATGCCGTCTAGCCCAGTACGCTATCTGAAATAGGAGCGACGTAAATTGAACAAATGTGATAAAATTTCGCTGAATTCTTTTATTCACCATAATGTAAAATGATCTAATCGGGTCTCTGTTCGCCCTAGCCTAGAAGTTTAATAGTGCATTTTACTCGCCATTTCATGCGATTTGAGATGCCGCTTAGCCCAATACGCTATCTGAAATGGGAGCGACGTAAATTGAACAAATGTGATAGAATTTCCCTGAAATCTTATATTAAACAAAATTTAAAATGATCTAAACGGGACCCTGATTGCCCTATCATAGAAGTTTAGTAGTGCATTTTACTCGCCATTCCACGCGCTTTAAGATGCCGCCTAGCCCAGTACGCTATCTGAAATAGGAGCGACGTAAGTTGAACAAATGTGATAGAATTACGCTGAATTCTTAAATTAACCATAATATAAAATGATCTAATCGGGTCTCTGTTTGCCCTACCCTAGAAGTTTAACAGTGCATTTTACTCGCCATTTCATGCGCTTTGAGATGCCGCTTAGCCCAATACGCTATCTGAAATAGGAGCGACGTAAATTGAACAAATGTGATAGAATTTCCCTGAATTCTTATATTAACCTTAATGTAAAATGATCTAATCGGGTCTCTGTTCTCCCTACCCTAGAAGTTTAATACTGCATTTCACTCGTCATTTCATGCGCTTTGTGTTGCCGCTTAGCCCAATACGATATCTGAAATAGGAGCGATGTAAATTGAACAAATGTGATAGAATTTTGCTGAATTCGTAAATTAACCATAATATCATATGATCTAATCGGGTCTCTGTTTGCCCTACCCTATAAGTTTAATAGTGCATTTTACTCGCCATTTCATGCGCTTTGAGATGCCGCTTAGCCCAATACGCTATCTGACATAGGAGCGACGTAAATTGAACAAATGTGATAGAATTTCCCTGAAATCTTATATTAAACAAAATATAAAATGATCTAAACGGGACTCTGATTGCCCTATCATAGAAGTTTAGTAGTGCATTTTACTCGCCCTTCCACGTGCTTTAAGATGCCGCCTAGCCCAGTACACTATCTGAAATAGGAGCGACGTATGTTGAACAAATGTGACAGAATTACGCTGAATTCTTAAATTAACCGTAATATAAAATGATCTAATCGGGTCTCTGTTCGCCCTACCCTAGAAGATTACAAGCGCATTTCACTCGTCATTTCATGCGCTTTGAGATGCCGCTTAGCCCAATACGCTATCTGCAATAGGAGCGACGTAAATTGAACAAATGTGATAGAATTCAGCTGAATTCTTAACTTAACCATAATATAAAATGATCTAATCGGGTCTCTGTTTGCCCTACCCTAGAAGTTTAACAGTGCATTTTACTCGCCATTTCATGCGCTTTGAGATGCCGCTTAGCCCAATACGCTATCTGAAATAGGAGCGACGTAAATTGAACAAATGTGATAGAATTTGGCTGAATTCTTAAATTAACCGTAACATAAAATGATCTAATCGGGTCTCTGTTCGCCCTACCCTAGAAGATTACTAGTGCATTTCTCTCGTCATTTCATGCGCTTTGAGATGCCGCTTAGCCGAATACGCTATCTGCAATAGGAGCGACGTAAATTGAACAAATGTGATAGAATTCGGCTGAATTCTTAAATTAACCATAATATAAAATGATCTAATCGGGTCTCTGTTTGCCCTACCCTAGAAGTTTAACAGTGCATTTCACTCGCCATTTCATGCGCTTTGAGATGCCGCTTAGCCCAATACGCTATCTGAAATAGGAGCGACGTAAATTGAACAAATGTGATTGAATTTCCCTGAATTCTTATATTTACCTTAATGTAAAACGATCTAATCGGGTCTCTGTTCTCCCTACCCTAGAAGTTTAATACTGCATGTCACTCGTCATTTCATGCGCTTTGAGTTGCCGCTTAGCCCAATACGATATCTGAAATAGGAGCGATGTAAATTGAACAAATGTGATAGAATTTTGCTGAATTCGTAAATTAACAATAATATAATATGATCTAATCGGGTCTCTGTTTGCCCTACCGTATAAGTGTAATAGTGCATTTTACTCGCCATTTCATGCGCTTTGAGATGCCGCTTAGCCCAATACGCTATCTGACATAGGAGCGACGTAAATTGAACAAATGTGATAGAATTTCCCTGAAATCTTATATTAAACAAAATATAAAATGATCTAAACGGGACTCTGATTGCCCTATCATAGAAGTTTAGTAGTGCATTTTACTCGACCTTCCACGTGCTTTAAGATGCCGCCTAGCCCAGTACACTATCTGAAATAGGAGCGACGTATGTTGAACAAATGTGATAGAATTACGCTGAATTCTTAAATTAACCGTAATATAAAATGATCTAATCGGGTCTCTGTTCGCCCTGCCCTAGAAGATTACAAGCGCATTTCACTCGTCATTTCATGCGCTTTGAGATGCCGCTTAGCCCAATACGCTATCTGCAATAGGAGCGACGTAAATTGAACAAATGTGATAGAATTCGGCTGAATTCTTAAATTAACCATAATATAAAATGATCTAATCGGGTCTCTGTTTGCCCTACCCTAGAAGTTTAACAGTGCATTTTACTCGCCATTTCATGCGCTTTGAGATGCCGCTTAGCCCAATACGCTATCTGAAATAGGAGCGACGTAAATTGAACAAATGTGATAGAATTTCCCTGAATACTTATATTAACCTTAATGTAAAATGATCTAATCGGGTCTCTGTTCGCCCTACCCTAGAAGTTTAATAGTGCATTTCACTCGCCATTTCATGCGCTTTGAGATGCCGCTTAGCCCAATACGCTATCTGAAATAGGAGCGACGTAAATAGAACAATTGTAATAGAATTTCGCTGTATTCTTATATTAACCAAAATATAAAATGATTTAATCGGGTCTCCGATTGCCCTATCATAGAAGTTTAATAGTGCAATTCACTCGCCAATCCACGCGCTTTATGATTCCGCCTAGCCCAGTACGCTATCTGAAATAGGAGCGACGTAAGTTGAACAAATGTGATAGAATTTGGCTGAATTCTTAAATTAACCATAATATAAAATGATCTAATCGGGTCTCCGTTTGCCCTACCCTAGAGGTGTAATAGTGCATTTCACTCGCCATTTCATGCGCTTTGAGATGCCGCTTAGCCCAATACGCTATCTGAAATAGGAGCGACGTAAATAGAACAATTGTGATAGAATTTCGCTGAATTCTTATATTAACCAAAATATAAAATGATCTAATCGGGTCTCCGATTGCCCTATCATAGAAGTTTAACAGTGCATTTTACTCGCCAATCCACGCGCTTTAAGATTCCGCCTCGCCCAGTACGCTATCTGAAATAGGAGCGACGTAAATTGAACAAATGTGATAGAATTTTGCTGAATTCTTAAATTAACCATAACATAAAATGATCTAATCGGGTCTCTGTTTGCCCTACCCTAGAAGTTTAATAGTGCATTTTACTCGCCATTTCATGCGCTTTGAGATGCCGCGTAGCCCAATACGCTATCTGAAATAGGAGCGACGTAAATTGAACAAATGTGATAGAATTTCCCTGGAACCTTATATTGAACAAAATATAAAATGATCTAATTGGGTCTCTGATTACTCTATCATAGAAGTTTAGTAGTGCATTTTACTCGCCATTCCACGCGCTTTAAGATGCCGCCTAGCCCAGTACGCTATCTGAAATAGGAGCGACGTAAATTGAACAAATGTGATAAAATTTCGCTGAATTCTTTTATTCACCATAATGTAAAATGATCTAATCGGGTCTCTGTTCGCCCTAGCCTAGAAGTTTAATAGTGCATTTTACTCGCCATTTCATGCGATTTGAGATGCCGCTTAGCCCAATACGCTATCTGAAATAGGAGCGACGTAAATTGAACAAATGTGATAGAATTTCCCTGAAATCTTATATTAAACAAAATTTAAAATGATCTAAACGGGACTCTGATTGCCCTATCATAGAAGTTTAGTAGTGCATTTTACTCGCCATTCCACGCGCTTTAAGATGCCGCCTAGCCCAGTACGCTATCTGAAATAGGAGCGACGTAAGTTGAACAAATGTGATAGAATTACGCTGAATTCTTAAATTAACCATAATATAAAATGATCTAATCGGGTCTCTGTTTGCCCTACCCTAGAAGTTTAACTGTGCATTTTACTCGCCATTTCATGCGCTTTGAGATGCCGCTTAGCCCAATACGCTATCTGAAATAGGAGCGACGTAAATTGAACAAATGTGATAGAATTTCCCTGAATTCTTATATTAACCTTAATGTAAAATGATCTAATCGGGTCTCTGTTCTCCCTACCCTGGAAGTTTAATACTGCATTTCACTCGTCATTTCATGCGCTTTGTGTTGCCGCTTAGCCCAATACGATATCTGAAATAGGAGCGATGTAAATTGAACAAATGTGATAGAATTTTGCTGAATTCGTAAATTAACCATAATATAATATGATCTAATCGGGTCTCTGTTTGCCCTACCCTATAAGTTTAATAGTGCATTTTACTCGCCATTTCATGCGCTTTGAGATGCCGCTTAGCCCAATACGCTATCTGACATAGGAGCGACGTAAATTGAACAAATGTGATAGAATTTCCCTGAAATCTTATATTAAACAAAATATAAAATGATCTAAACGGGACTCTGTTTGCCCTACCCTAGAAGTTTAATAGTGCATTTTACTCGCCATTTCATGCGCTTTGAGATGCCGCTTAGCCCAATACGCTATCTGAAATAGGAGCGACGTAAATTGAACAAATGTGATAGAATTTCCCTGAATTCTTATATTAACCTTAATGTAAAATGATCTAATCGGGTCTCTGTTCTCCCTACGCTAGAAGTTTAATACTGCATTTCACTCGTCATTTCATGCGCTTTGTGTTGCCGCTTAGCCCAATACGATATCTGAAATAGGAGCGATGTAAATTGAACAAATGTGATAGAATTTTGCTGAATTCGTAAATTAACCATAATATAATATGATCTAATCGGGTCTCTGTTTGCCCTACCCTATAAGTTTAATAGTGCATTTTACTCGCCATTTCATGCGCTTTGAGATGCCGCTTAGCCCAATACGCTATCTGACATAGGAGCGACGTAAATTGAACAAATGTGATAGAATTTCCCTGAAATCTTATATTAAACAAAATATAAAATGATCTAAACGGGACTCTGATTGCCCTATCATAGAAGTTTAGTAGTGCATTTTACTCGCCCTTCCACGTGCTTTAAGATGCCGCCTAGCCCAGTACACTATCGGAAATAGGAGCGACGTATGTTGAACAAATGTGACAGAATTACGCTGAATTCTTAAATTAACCGTAATATAAAATGATCTAATCGGGTCTCTGTTCGCCCTACCCTAGAAGATTACAAGCGCATTTCACTCGTCATTTCATGCGCTTTGAGATGCCGCTTAGCCCAATACGCTATCTGCAATAGGAGCGACGTAAATTGAACAAATGTGATAGAATTCAGCTGAATTCTTAACTTAACCATAATATAAAATGATCTAATCGGGTCTCTGTTTGCCCTACCCTAGAAGTTTAACAGTGCATTTTACTCGCCATTTCATGCGCTTTGAGATGCCGCTTAGCCCAATACGCTATCTGAAATAGGAGCGACGTAAATTGAACAAATGTGATAGAATTTGGCTGAATTCTTAAATTAACCGTAACATAAAATGATCTAATCGGGTCTCTGTTCGCCCTACCCTAGAAGATTACTAGTGCATTTCACTCGTCATTTCATGCGCTTTGAGATGCCGCTTAGCCCAATACGCTATCTGCAATAGGAGCGACGTAAATTGAACAAATGTGATAGAATTCGGCTGAATTCTTAAATTAACCATAATATAAAATGATCTAATCGGGTCTCTGTTTGCCCTACCCTAGAAGTTTAACAGTGCATTTCACTCGCCATTTCATGCGCTTTGAGATACCGCTTAGCCCAATACGCTATCTGAAATAGGAGCGACGTAAATTGAACAAATGTGATAGAATTTCCCTGAATACTTATATTAACCTTAATGTAAAATGATCTAATCGGGTCTCTGTTCGCCCTACCCTAGAAGTTTAATAGTGCATTTCACTCGCCATTTCATGCGCTTTGAGATGCCGCTTAGCCCAATACGCTATCTGAAATAGGAGCGACGTAAATAGAACAATTGTAATAGAATTTCGCTGAATTCTTATATTAACCAAAATATAAAATGATTTAATCGGGTCTCCGATTGCCCTATCATAGAAGTTTAATAGTGCATTTTACTCGCTAATCCACGCGCTTTATGATTCCGCCTAGCCCAGTACGCTATCTGAAATAGGAGCGACGTAAGTTGAACAAATGTGATAGAATTTGGCTGAATTCTTAAATTAACCATAATATAAAATGATCTAATCGGGTCTCCGTTTGCCCTACCCTAGAAGTGTAATAGTGCATTTCACTCGCCATTTCATGCGCTTTGAGATGCCGCTTAGCCCAATACGCTATCTGAAATAGGAGCGACGTAAATAGAACAATTGTGATAGAATTTCGCTGAATTCTTATATTAACCAAAATATAAAATGATCTAATCGGGTCTCTGATTGCCCTATCATAGAAGTTTAATAGTGCATTTTACTCGCCAATCCACGCGCTTTAAGATTCCGCCTCGCCCAGTACGCTATCTGAAATAGGAGCGACGTAAATTGAACAAATGTGATAGAATTTGGCTGAATTCTTAAATTAACCATAATATAAAATGATCTTATCGGGTCTCTGTTTGCCCTACCCTAGAAGTTTAATAGTGCATTTTACTCGCCATTTCATGCGCTTTGAGATGCCGCTTAGCCCAATACGCTATCTGAAATACGAGCGACGGAAATTGAACAAATGTGATAGAATTTTGCTGAATTCTTAAATTAACCATAACATAAAATGATCTAATCGGGTCTCTGTTTGCCCTACCCTAGAAGTTTAATAGTGCATTTTACTCGCCATTTCATGCGCTTTGAGATGCCGCGTAGCCCAATACGCTATCTGAAATAGGAGCGACGTAAATTGAACAAATGTGATAGAATTTCCCTGGAACCTTATATTGAACAAAATATAAAATGATCTAATTGGGTCTCTGATTGCCCTATCATAGAAGTTTAGTAGTGCATTTTACTCGCCATTCCACGCGCTTTAAGATGCCGCCTAGCCCAGTACGCTATCTGAAATAGGAGCGACGTATGTTGAACGAATGTGATAGAATTACGCTGAATTCTTATATTAACCGTAATATAAAATGATCTAATCGGGTCTCTGTTCGCCCTACCCTAGAAGATTACAAGCGCATTTCACTCGTCATTTCATGCGCTTTGAGATGCCGCTTAGCCCAATACGCTATCTGCAATAGGAGCGACGTAAATTGAACAAATGTGATAAAATTCGGCTGAATTCTTAAATTAACCATAATATAAAATGATCTAATCGGGTCTCTGTTTGCCCTACCCTAGAAGTTTAACAGTGCATTTTACTCGCCATTTCATGCGCTTTGAGATGCCGCTTAGCCCAATACGCTATCTGAAATAGGAGCGACGTAAATTGAACAAATGTGATAGAATTTGGCTGAATTCTTAAATTAACCGTAATATAAAATGATCTAATCGGGTCTCTGTTCGCCCTACCCTAGAAGATTACTAGTGCATTTCACTCGTCATTTCATGCGCTTTGAGATGCCGCTTAGCCCAATACGCTATCTGCAATAGGAGCGACGTAAATTGAACAAATGTGATCGAATTCGGCTGAATTCTTAAATTAACCATAATATAAAATGATCTAATCGGATCTCTGTTTGCCCTACCCTAGAAGTTTAACAGTGCATTTTACTCGCCATTTCATGCGCTTTGAGATACCGCTTAGCCCAATACGCTATCTGAAATAGGAGCGACGTAAATTGAACAAATGTGATAGAATTTCCCTGAATACTTATATTAACCTTAATGTAAAATGATCTAATCGGGTCTCTGTTTGCCCTACCCTAGAAGTTTAATAGTGCATTTCACTCGCCATTTCATGCGCTTTGAGGAGCCGCTTAGCCCAATACGCTATCTGAAATAGGAGCGACGTAAATAGAACAATTGTAATAGAATTTCGCTGAATTCTTATATTAACCAAAATATAAAATGATCTAATCGGGTCTCCGATTGCCCTATCATAGAAGTTTAATAGTGCATTTTACTCGCCAATCCACGCGCTTTAAGATTCTGCCTAGCCCAGTACGCTACCTGAAATAGGAGCGACGTAAGTTGAACAAATGTGATAGAATTTGACTGAATTCTTAAATTAACCATAATATAAAATGATCTAATCGGGTCTCCGTTTGCCCTACCCTAGAAGTGTAATAGTGCATTTCACTCGCCATTTCATGCGCTTTGAGATGCCGCTTAGCCCAATACGCTATCTGAAATAGGAGCGACGTAAATAGAACAATTGTGATAGAATTTCGCTGAATTCTTATATTAACCAAAATATAAAATGATCTAATCGGGTCTCTGATTGCCCTATCATAGAAGTTTAATAGTGCATTTTACTCGCCAATCCACGCGCTTTAAGATGCCGCCTAGCCCAGTACGCTACCTGAAATAGGAGCGACGTAAGTTGAACAAATGTGATAGAATTACGCTGAATTCTTATATTAACCGTAATATAAAATGATATAATCGGGTCTCTGTTTGCCCTATCATAGAAGTTTAATAGTGCATTTTACTCGCCATTTCATGTGCTTTAAGGTGCCGCATAGCCCAATACGCTATCTGGAATGGGAGCGACGTAAATTGAACAAATGTGATAGAATTTTGCTGAATTCTTAAATTAACCATAATATAAAATGATCTAATCGTGTCTCTGTTCGCCCTATCATAGAAGTCTAATAGTGCATTTCACTCGCCATTTCATGCGCTTTGAGATGCCGCTTAGCACAATACGCTATTTGAAATAGGGGCGACGTAAATTGAACAAATGTGATAGAATTACGCTGAATTCTTATATTATCCGAATTATAAAATGATCTAATCGGGTCTCTGATTGCCCTATCATAGAAGCTTAGTAGTGCATTCTACTCGCCATTCCACGCGCTTTACATTGCCGCCTAGCCCAGTACGCTATCTGAAATACGAGCGACGTAACTTGAACAAATGTGATAGAATTACGCTGCATTCTTATATTAACCGTAATATAAAATGATCTAAACGGGTCTCTGATTGCCCTATCATAGAAGTTTAGTAGTGCATTCTACTCGCCATTCCACGCGCTTTAAGTTGCCGCCTAGCCCAGTACGCTATCTGAAATAGGAGCAACGTAAGTTGAACAAATGTGATAGAATTACGCTGAATTCTTATATTAACCGTAATATACAATGATGTAATCGGGCCTCTGTTTGCCCTATCATAGAAGTTTGATAGTGCATTTTACTCGCCATTTCATGTGCTTTAAGCTGCCGCATAGCCCAATACGCTATCTGGAATAGGAGCGACGTAAATTGAACAAATGTGATAGAATTTCCCTGAATTCTTATATTAACCTCAATGTAAAATGATCTAATCGGGTATCTGTTCGCCCTACCATAGAAGTCTTATAGTGCACTTCACTCGCCATTACATGCGCTTTGAGATGCCGCTTAGCCCAAGACGCTATCTGAAATAGGAGCGACCTAAATTGAACAAATGTGATAGAATTTCGCTGAATTCTTATATTAAGCAAAATATAAAATGATCTAATCGGGTATCTGTTTGCCTTATCCTAGAAGTTTAATAGTGCATTTCACTCGTCATTTCATGCGCTTTGTGATGCCGCTAAGCACAATAAGCCATCTGGAATAGCAGCGACGTAAATTGAATAAATGTGATAGAATTACGCCAAATTCTTAAATTAACCATAATATAAAATGATCTTATCGGGTCTCTGTTTGCCCTACCCTAGAAGTTTAATAGTGCATTTTACTCGCCATTTCATGCGCTTTGAGATGCCGCTTAGCCCAATACGCTATCTGAAATACGAGCGACGTAAATTGAACAAATGTGATAGAATTTTGCTGAATTCTTAAATTAACCATAACATAAAATGATCTAATCGGGTCTCCGTTTGCCCTACCCTAGAAGTTTAATAGTGCATTTTACTCGCCATTTCATGCGCTTTGAGATGCCGCGTAGCCCAATACGCTATCTGAAATACGAGCGACGTAAATTGAACAAATGTGATAGAATTTTGCTGAATTCTTAAATTAACCATAACATAAAATGATCTAATCGGGTCTCTGTTCGCCCTACCCTAGAAGTTTAATACTGCATTTCACTCGTCATTTCATGCGCTTTGTGTTGCCGCTTAGCCCAATACGATATCTGAAATAGGAGCGATGTAAATTGAACAAATGTGATAGAATTTCCCTGAAATCTTATATTAAACAAAATATAAAATGATCTAAACGGGACTCTGATTGCCCTATCATAGAAGTTTAGTAGTGCATTTTACTCGCCATTCCACGCGCTTTAAGATGCCGCCTAGCCCAGTACGCTATCTGAAATAGGAGCGACGTAAGTTGAACAAATGTGATAGAATTACGCTGAATTCTTAAATTAACCATAATATAAAATGATCTAATCGGGTCTCTGTTTGCCCTACCCTAGAAGTTTAACAGAGCATTTTACTCGCCATTTCATGCGCTTTGAGATGCCGCTTAGCCCAATACGCTATCTGAAATAGGAGCGACGTAAATTGAACAAATGTGATAGAATTTCCCTGAATTCTTATATTAACCTTAATGTAAAATGATCTAATCGGGTCTCTGTTCTCCCTACCCTAGAAGTTTAATACTGCATTTCACTCGTCATTTCATGCGCTTTGTGTTGCCGCTTAGCCCAATACGATATCTGAAATAGGAGCGATGTAAATTGAACAAATGTGATAGAATTTTGCTGAATTCGTAAATTAACCATAATATAATATGATCTAATCGGGTCTCTGTTTGCACTACCCTATAAGTTTAATAGTGCATTTTACTCGCCATTTCATGCGCTTTGAGATGCCGCTTAGCCCAATACGCTATCTGACATAGGAGCGACGTAAATTGAACAAATGTGATAGAATTTCCCTGAAATCTTATATTAAACAAAATATAAAATGATCTAAACGGGACTCTGATTGCCCTATCATAGAAGTTTAGTAGTGCATTTTACTCGCCCTTCCACGTGCTTTAAGATGCCGCCTAGCCCAGTACACTATCTGAAATAGGAGCGACGTATGTTGAACAAATGTGATAGAATTACGCTGAATTCTTAAATTAACCGTAATATAAAATGATCTAATCGGGTCTCTGTTCTCCCTACCCTAGAAGTTTAATACTGCATTTCACTCGTCATTTCATGCGCTTTGTGTTGCCGCTTAGCCCAATACGCTATCTGAAATAGGAGCGACGTAAATTGAACAAATGTGATAGAATTCGGCTGAATTCTTAAATTAACCGTAACATAAAATGATCTAATCGGGTCTCTGTTCGCCCTACCCTAGAAGATTACTAGTGCATTTCACTCGTCATTTCATGCGCTTTGAGATGCCGCTTAGCCCAATACGCTATCTGCAATAGGAGCGACGTAAATTGAACAAATGTGATAGAATTCGGCTGAATTCTTAAATTAACCATATATAAAATGATCTAATCGGGTCTCTGTTTGCCCTACCCTAGAAGTTTAACAGTGCATTTTACTCGCCATTTCATGCGCTTTGAGATACCGCTTAGCCCAATACGCTATATGAAATAGGAGCGACGTAAATTGAACAAATGTGATAGAATTTCCCTGAATACTTATATTAACCTTAATGTAAAATGATCTAATCGGGTCTCTGTTCGCCCTACCCTAGAAGTTTAATAGTGCATTTCACTCGCCATTTCATGCGCTTTGAGATGCCGCTTAGCCCAATACGCTATCTGAAATAGGAGCGACGTAAATAGAACAATTGTAATAGAATTTCGCTGAATTCTTATATTAACCAAAATATAAAATGATTTAATCGGGTCTCCGATTGCCCTATCATAGAAGTTTAATAGTGCATTTTACTCGCCAATCCAGGCGCTTTATGATTCCGCCTAGCCCAGTACGCTATCTGAAATAGGAGCGACGTAAGTTGAACAAATGTGATAGAATTTGGCTGAATTCTTAAATTAACCATAATATAAAATGATCTAATCGGGTCTCCGTTTGCCCTACCCTAGAAGTGTAATAGTGCATTTCACTCGCCATTTCATGCGCTTTGAGATGCCGCTTAGCCCAATACGCTATCTGAAATAGGAGCGACGTAAATAGAACAATTGTGATAGAATTTCGCTGAATTCTTATATTAACCAAAATATAAAATGATCTAATCGGGTCTCTGATTGCCCTATCATAGAAGTTTAATAGTGCATTTTACTCGCCAATCCACGCGCTTTAAGATTCCGCCTCGCCCAGTACGCTATCTGAAATAGGAGCGACGTAAATTGAACAAATGTGATAGAATTTGGCTGAATTCTTAAATTAACCATAATATAAAATGATCTTATCGGGTCTCTGTTTGCCCTACCCTAGAAGTTTAATAGTGCATTTTACTCGCCATTTCATGCGCTTTGAGGAGCCGCTTAGCCCAATACGCTATCTGAAATAGGAGCGACGTAAATAGAACAATTGTAATAGAATTTCGCTGAATTCTTATATTAACCAAAATATAAAATGATCTAATCGGGTCTCCGATAGCCCTATCATAGAAGTTTAATAGTGCATTTTACTCGCCAATCCACGCGCTTTAAGATTCTGCCTAGCCCAGTACGCTACCTGAAATAGGAGCGACGTAAGTTGAACAAATGTGATAGAATTTGACTGAATTCTTAAATTAACCATAATATAAAATGATCTAATCGGGTCTCCGTTTGCCCTACCCTAGAAGTGTAATAGTGCATTTCACTCGCCATTTCATGCGCTTTGAGATGCCGCTTAGCCCAATACGCTATCTGAAATAGGAGCGACGTAAATAGAACAATTGTGATAGAATTTCGCTGAATTCTTATATTAACCAAAATATAAAATGATCTAATCGGGTCTCTGATTGCCCTATCATAGAAGTTTAATAGTGCATTTTACTCGCCAATCCACGCGCTTTAAGATGCCGCCTAGCCCAGTACGCTACCTGAAATAGGAGCGACGTAAGTTGAACAAATGTGATAGAATTTGACTGAATTCTTAAATTAACCATAATATAAAATGATCTAATCGAGTCTCTGCTTGCCCTACCCTAGAAGTTTAATAGTGCATTTCACTCGTCATTTCATGCGCTTTGAGATGCCGCTTAGCGTAATACGCTATCTGAAATAGGAGCGACGAAAATTGAACAAGTGTGATAGAATTTCGTTGAATTCTTAAATTAACCATAATATACAATGATCTAATAGGGTCTCTGTTCACCCTAGCCTAGAAGTTTAAGAGTGCATTTTACTCGCCCTTCCACGCGCTTTATGATGCCGCCTAGCCCAGTACGCTATTTGAAATAGGAGCGACGTAAGTTTAACAAATGTGATAGAGTTACGCTGAATTCTTATATTATCCGTAATATAAAATGATCTAATCGGTTCTCTGTTTCCCTTATCCTAGAAGGTTAATAGTACATCTTACTCGCCATTTCATGCGCTTTGAGATGCCGCTTAGCCCAATACGCTATCTGAAATAGGAGCGACGTAATTTGAACAAATGTGATAGAATTTCGCTTTATTCTTATTTTAACCAAAATATAAAATGATCTAATCGGGTCTCTGATTGCCCTATCATCGAAGTTTAATAGTGCATTTCACTCGCCATTCCACGCGCTTTAAGATGCCGCCTAGCGCAGTACGCTATCTTAAATAGGAGCGACGTAAATTGAACAAATGTGATAGAATTTTGCTGAATTCTTAAATTAACCATAATACAAAATGATCCAATCGGGTCTCTGTTTGCCCTACTCTAGAAGTATAAGAGTGCATTTTACTCGCCATTTCCTGCGCTTTGAGATGCCGCTTAGCGCAATACGCTACCTGAAATATGAGCGACGCAAATTGAACAAATGTGATAGAATTTCGCTGAATTCTTATATTAACCTTAATGTAAAATGATCTAATCGGGTCTCTGTTCGCCCGTCCCTAGAAGTTTAATGTTGCATTTCACTCGTCATTTCATGCGCCTCGAGATGCCGCCTAGCCCAATACGCTATCTGAAATAGGAGCGACCTAAATTGAACGAATGTGATAGAATTTTGCTGAATGCTTAAATTAACCATAATATAAAATGATCTAATCGAGTCTCTGCTTGCCCTACCCTAGAAGTTTAATAGTGCATTTTACTCGTCATTTCATGCGCTTTGAGATGCCGCTTAGCGTAATACGCTATCTGAAATAGGAGCGATATAAGTTGAACAAATGTGATAGAATTTCGCTGATCTCTTTTATTAACCATAATGTAAAATGATCTAATCGGATCTCTGTTCGCCCTAGCCTAGAACTTTAATAGTGCATTTTATTCGCCATTTCATACGCTTTGAGATGCCGCTTTGCCCAATACGCTATCTGAAATAGGAGCGACGTAAATTGAACAAATGTGATAGAATTTCACTGAATTCTTATATTAACCAAAATATAAAATGATCTAATCGGGTCTCTGATTGCCCTAGCATTGAAGTTTAATAGTGCAATTTTACTCGCCATTCCGCGCGCTTTAAGATGCCACATAGCCCAGTTCGCTACCTGAAATAGGAGCGACGTAAATTGAACAAATGTGATAGAATTTCGCTGAATTCTTATATTAACCAAAATATAAAATGATCTAATCGGGTCTCTGTTTGCCTTATCCTAGAAGTTTAATAGTGCATTTCACTCGTCATTTCATGCGCTTTGAGATGCCGCTAAGCACAATAAGCTATCTGAAATAGGAGCGACGTAAATTGAACAAATGTGATAGAATTTTGCTGAATTCTTAAATTAACCATAATATAAAATGATCTAATCGGGTCTCTGTTTGACCTACCCTAGAAGTTTAATAGTGCATTTTACTCGCCGTTTCATGTGCTTTGAGATGCCGCACAGCCCAATACGCTATCTGGAATAGGAGCGACGAAAATTGTTCAAATGTGATAGAATTTCCCTGAATTCTTATATTAACCTTAATGTAAAATGATCTAATCGGGTCTCTGTTCGCCCTACTATAGAAGTCTAATAGTGCATTTCACTCGCCATTTCATGCGCTTTGAGATGCCGCTTAGCCCAATATGCTATCTGAAATAGGAGCGACGTAAATTGAACAAATGTGATAGAATTTTGCTGAATTCTTAAATTAACCATAATATTAGATGATGTAATCGGGTCTCTGCTTGCCCTACCCTAGAAGTTTAATAGTGCATTTTACTCGCCATTTCATGCGCTTTGAGATGCCGCTTAGCACTATACGCTATCTGAAATATGAGCGACGTAAATTGAACAAATGTGATAGAATTTCGCTGAATTCTTATATTAACCTTAATGTAAAATGATCTAATCGGGTCTCTGTTCGCCCGTCCATAGAAGTTTAATGTTGCATTTCACTCGTAATTTCATGCGCTTTGAGCTGCCGCTTAGCCCAATACGCTATCTGGAATAGGAGCGACGTAAATTGAACAAATGTGATAGCATTTCGCTGAATTCTTTTATTAACCATAATGTAAATTGATCTAATCGGGTCTCTGTTTGCCCTACCCTAGATGTTTAATAGTGCGTTTTACTCGGCATTTCATGCGCTTTGAGATGCCGCTTAGCCCAATACGCTATCTGTAATAGGAGCGACGTAAATTGAACAAATGTGATAGAATTTCGTTGAATTCTTAAATTAACCAAAATATAAAATGATCTAATCGGGTCTCTGATTGCCCTATCATAGAAGTTTAATAGTGCATTTCACTCATCATTTCATGCGCCTTAAGATGCCGCTTAGCCCAGTACGCTATCTGAAATAGGAGCGACGTAAGTTTAACAAATGTGATAGAATTACGCTGAATTCTTATATTAACCGTAATATAAAATGATCCAATCGGGTCCCTGTTTGCCTTTCCCTAGAAGTTTAATAGTGCATTTTACTCGCCATTTCATGCGCTTTGAGATGCCGCTTAGCCCAACACGCTATCTGAAATAGGAGCGACGTAAATTGAACAAATGTGATATAATTTCGTTGAATTCTTAAATTAACCAAAATATGAAATGATCTAATCGGGTCTCTGATTGCCCTATCATAGAAGTTTAATAGTGTATTTGACTCATCATTTCATGCGCTTTAAGATGTCGCTTAGCCCAGTACGCTATCTGAAATAGGAGGGACGTAAATTGAACAAATGTGATAGAATTTCACTGAATTCTTATATTAACCATAATGTAAAACGATCTAATGGGGTCTCTGTTTGCCCTACCCTAGATGTTTAATAGTGCGTTTTACTCGGCATTTCATGCGCTTTGAGATGCCGCTTAGCCCAATACGCTATCTGTAGTAGGAGCGACGTAAATTGAACAAATGTGATAGAATTACGCCGAATTCTTATATTTACCGTAATATAAAATGATCTAATCGGGTCTCTGTTTGCCTTATCCTAGAAGTTTAATAGGGCATTTTTCTCGCCATTTCATGCGCTTTGAAATGCCGCTTAGCGTAATACGCTATCTGAAATAGGAGCGATATAAGTTGAACAAATGTGATAGAATTTCGCTGAACTCTTTTATTAACCATAATGTAAAATGATCTAATCGGATCTCTGTTCGCCCTAGCCAAGAACTTTAATAGTGCATTTTATTCGCCATTTCATACGCTTTGAGATGCCGCTTTGCCCAATGCGCTATCTGAAATAGGAGTGACGTAAATTGAACAAATGTGATAGAATTTCACTGAATTCTTATATTAACCAAAATATAAAATGATCTAATCGGGTCTCTGATTGCCCTAGCATAGAAGTTTAATAGTGCATTTTACTCGCCATTCCGCGCGCTTTAAGATGCCGCATAGCCCAGTTCGCTATCTGAAATATGAGCGACGTAAATTGAACAAATGTGATAGAATTACGCTGAATTCTTATATTAACCAAAATATAAAATGATCTAATCGGGTCTCTGTTTGCCTTACCCTAGAAGTTTAATAGTGCATTTTACTCGCCATTTCATGCGCTTTGAGATGCCGCTTAGCCCAACACGCTATCTGAAATAGGAGTGACGTAAGTTGAACAAATGTGATAGAATTTCACTGAATTCTTATATTAACCAAAATATAAAATGATCTAATCGGGTCTCTGATTGCCCTAGCATAGAAGTTTAATAGTGCATTTTACTCGCCATTCCGCGCGCTTTAAGATGGCGCATAGCCCAGTTCGCTATCTGAAATATGAGCGACGTAAATTGAACAAATGTGATAGAATTTCGCTGAATTCTTATATTAACCAAAATATAAAATGATTTAATCGGGTCTCCGATTGCCCTATCATAGAAGTTTAATAGTGCATTTTACTCGCCAATCCACGCGCTTTAAGATTCCGCCTAGCCCAGTACGCTATCTGAAATAGGAGCGACGTAAGTTGAACAAATGTGATAGAATTTGGCTGAATTCTTAAATTAACCATAATATAAAATGATCTAATCGGGTCTCTGATTGCCCTATCATAGAAGTTTAATAGTGTATTTCACTCATCATTTCATGCGCTTTAAGATGTCGCTTAGCCCAGTACGCTATCTGAAATAGGAGGGACGTAAGTTTAACAAATGTGATAGAATTACGCTGAATTCTTATATTAACCGTAATATAAAATGATCTAATCGGGTCTCTGTTTGCCCTACCCTAGAAGTTTAACAGTGCACTTCACACGCCATTTCATGCGCTTTGAGATGCCGCTTAGCACAATACGCTATCTGAAATAGGAGCGACGTAAATAGAACAATTGTAATAGAATTTCGCTGAATTCTTATATTAACCAAAATATAAAATGATCTAATCGGGTCTCCGATTGCCCTATCATAGAAGTTTAATAGTGCATTTTACTCGCCAACCCACGCGCTTTAAGATTCCGCCTAGCCCAGTACGCTATCTGAAATAGGAGCGACGTAAGTTGAACAAATGTGATAGGATTTGGCTGAATTCTTAAATTAACCATAATATAAAATGATCTAATCGGGTCTCTGATTGCCCTATCATAGAAGTTTAATAGTGTATTTCACTCATCATTTCATGCGCTTTAAGATGTCGCTTAGCCCAGTACGCTATCTGAAATAGGAGGGACGTAAGTTTAACAAATGTGATAGAATTACGCTGAATTCTTATATTAACCGTAATATAAAATGATCCAATCGGGTCCCTGTTTGCCTTACCCTAGAAGTTTAATAGTGCATTTCACTCGTAATTTCATGCGCTTTGAGATGCCGCTTCGCCCAATACGCTATCTGGAATAGGAGCGACGTAAATTGAACAAATGTGATAGAATTTCGCAGAATTCTTAAATTAACCAAAATATAAAATGATCTAATCGGGTCTCTGATTGCCCTATCATAGAAGTTAAATAGTGCATTTCACTCGTCATTTCATGCGCTTTGAGATGCCGCTAAGCACAATAAGCTATCTGGGATAGCAGCGACGTAAATTGAACAAATTTGATAGAATTACGCCGAATTCTTATATTTACCGCAATATAAAATGATCTAATCGGGTCTCTGTTTGCCTTATCCTAGAAGTTTAATAGGGCATTTTACTCGCCATTTCATGCGCTTTGAAATGCCGCTTAGCGTAATACGCTATCTGAAATAGGAGCGATATAAGTTGAACAAATGTGATAGAATTTCGCTGAACTCTTTTATTAACCATAATGTAAAATGGTCTAATCGGATCTCTGTTCGCCCTAGCCAAGAACTTTAATAGTGCATTTTATTCGCCATTTCACACGCTTTGAGATGCCGCTTAGCCCAATACGCTATCTGACATAGGAGCGACGTAAATTGAACAAATGTGATAGAATTTCCCTGAAATCGTATATTAAACAAAATATAAAATGATCTAAACGGGACTCTGATTGCCCTATCATAGAAGTTTAGTAGTGCATTTTACTCGCCCTTCCACGTGCTTTAAGATGCCGCCTAGCCCAGTACACTATCTGAAATAGGAGCGACGTATGTTGAACAAATGTGATAGAATTACGCTGAATTCTTGTATTAACCGTAATATAAAATGATCTAATCGGGTCTCTGTTTGCCCTACCCTAGAAGTTTAACAGTGCACTTCACACGCCATTTCATGCGCTTTGAGATGCCGCTTAGCACAATACGCTATCTGAAATAGGAGCGACGTAAATAGAACAATTGTAATAGAATTTCGCTGAATTCTTATATTAACCAAAATATAAAATGATCTAATCGGGTCTCCGATTGCCCTATCATAGAAGTTTAATAGTGCATTTTACTCGCCAACCCACGCGCTTTAAGATTCCGCCTAGCCCAGTACGCTATCTGAAATAGGAGCGACGTAAGTTGAACAAATGTGATAGAATTTGGCTGAATTCTTAAATTAACCATAATATAAAATGATCTAATCGGGTCTCTGATTGCCCTATCATAGAAGTTTAATAGTGTATTTCACTCACCATTTCATGCGCTTTGAGATGCCGCTTAGCTCAATACGCTATCTGACATAGGAGCGACGTAAATTGAACAAATGTGATAGAATTTCCCTGAAATCTTATATTAAACAAAATATAAAATGATCTAAACGGGACTCTGATTGCCCTATCATAGAAGTTTAGTAGTGCATTTTACTCGCCCTTCCACGTGCTGTAAGATGCCGCCTAGCCCAGTACACTATCTGAAATAGGAGCGACGTATGTTGAACAAATGTGATAGAATTACGCTGAATTCTTATATTAACCGTAATATAAAATGATCTAATCGGGTCTCTGTTTGCCCTACCCTAGAAGTTTAACAGTGCACTTCACACGCCATTTCATGCGCTTTGAGATGCCGCTTAGCACAATACGCTATCTGAAATAGGAGCGACGTAAATAGAACAATTGTAATAGAATTTCGCTGAATTCTTATATTAACCAAAATATAAAATGATCTAATCGGGTCTCCGATTGCCCCATCATAGAAGTTTAATAGTGCATTTTACTCGCCAACCCACGCGCTTTAAGATTCCGCCTAGCCCAGTACGCTATCTGAAATAGGAGCGACGTAAGTTGAACAAATGTGATAGAATTTGGCTGAATTCTTAAATTAACCATAATATAAAATGATCTAATCGGGTCTCTGATAGCCCTATCATAGAAGTTTAATATTGTATTTCACTCATCATTTCATGCGCTTTAAGATGTCGCTTAGCCCAGTACGCTATCTGAAATAGGAGGGACGTAAGTTTAACAAATGTGATAGAATTACGCTGAATTCTTATATTAACCAAAATATAAAATGATCTAATCGGGTCTCTGTTTGCCTTACCCTAGAAGTTTAATAGTGCATTTTACTCGCCATTTCATGCGCTTTGAGATGCCGCTTAGCCCAACACGCTATCTGAAATAGGAGCGACGTAAATTGAACAAATGTGATATAATTTCGTTGAATTCTTAAATTAACCAAAATATAAAATGATCTAATCGGGTCTCTGATTGCCCTATCATAGAAGTTTAATAGTGTATTTCACTCATCATTTCATGCGCTTTAAGATGTCGCTTAGCCCAGTACGCTATCTGAAATAGGAGGGACGTAAGTTTAACAAATGTGACAGAATTACGCTGAATTCTTATATTAACCGTAATATAAAATGATCCAATCGGGTCCCTGTTTGCCTTACCCTAGAAGTTTAATAGTGCATTTCACTCGTAATTTCATGCGCTTTGAGATGCCGCTTCGCCCAATACGCTATCTGGAATAGGAGCGACGTAAATTGAACAAATGTGATAGAATTTCGCAGAATTCTTTTATTAACCAAAATATAAAATGATCTAATCGGGTCTCTGATTGCCCTATCATAGAAGTTAAATAGTGCATTTCACTCGTCATTTCATGCGCTTTGAGATGCCGCTAAGCACAATAAGCTATCTGGGATAGCAGCGACGTAAATTGAACAAATTTGATAGAATTACGCCGAATTCTTATATTTACCGCAATATAAAATGATCTAATCGGGTCTCTGTTTGCCTTATCCTAGAAGTTTAATAGGGCATTTTACTCGCAATTTCATGCGCTTTGAAATGCCGCTTAGCGTAATACGCTATCTGAAATAGGAGCGATATAAGTTGAACAAATGTGATAGAATTTCGCTGAACCCTTTTATTAACCATAATGTAAAATGATCTAATCGGATCTCTGTTCGCCCTAGCCAAGAACTTTAATAGTGCATTTTATTCGCCATTTCATACGCTTTGAGATGCCGCTTTGCCCAATACGCTATCTGAAATAGGAGTGACGTAAATTGAACAAATGTGATAGAATTTCACTGAATTCTTATATTAACCAAAATATAAAATGATCTAATCGGGTCTCTGATTGCCCTAGCATATAAGTTTAATAGTGCATTTTACTCGCCATTCCGCGCGCTTTAAGATGCCGCATAGTCCAGTTCGCTATCTGAAATATGAGCGACGTAAATTGAACAAATGTGATAGAATTTCGCTGAATTCTTATATTAACCAAAATATAAAATGATCTAATCGGGTCTCTGTTTGCCTTATCCTAGAAGTTTAATAGTGCATTTCACTCGTCATTTCATGCGCTTTGAGATGCCGCTAAGCACAATAAGCTATCTGGAATAGCAGCGACGTAAATTGAACAAATGTGATATAATTACGCCAAATTCTTATATTTACCGTAATACAAAATGATCTAATCGGGTCTCTGTTTGCCTTATCCTAGAAGTTTAATAGGGCATTTTACTCTTCATTTCATGCGCTTTGAAATGCCGCTTAGCCCAATACGCTATCTGAAATAGGAGCGACGTAAATTGAACAAGTGTGATAGAACTTCACTGAATTCTTAAATTAACCATAATATAAAATGATCTAATCGGGTCTCTGTTTGACCTACCCTAGAAGTTTAATAGTGCATTTTACTCGCCATTTCATGTGCTTTGAGATGCCGCATAGCCCAATACGCTATCTGGAATAGGAGCGACGTAAATTGATCAAATGTGATAGAATTTCCCTGGATTCTTATATTAACCTTAATGTAAAATGATCTAATCGGGTCTCTGTTCGCCCTACCATAGAAGTCTAATAGTGCATTTCACTCGCCATTTCATGCGCTTTGAGATGCCGCTTAGCCCAATACGCTATCTGAAATAGGAGCGACGTAAATTGAACAAATGTGATAGAATTTTGCTGTATTCTTAAATTAACCATAATATTAGATGATGTAATCGGGTCTCTGCTTGCCCTACCCTAGAAGTTTAATAGTGCATTTTACTCGCCATTTCATGCGCTTTGAGATGCCGCTTGGCCCAATACGCTATCTGAAATAGGAGCGACGTAAATTGAACAAATGTGATAGAATTTTGCTGAATTCTTAAATTAACCATAATATAAAATGATCTAATCGGGTCTCTGTTTGCCACACCCTAGAAGTTTAATAGCGGATTTTGCTCGCCATTTCATGCGTTTTGAGATGCCGCTTAGCCCAATACGCTATCTGAAATAGGAGCGACGTAAATTGAACAAATGTGATAGAATTTCCCTGAAATCTTATATTAAACAAAACATAAAATGATCTAAACGGGACTCTGATTGCCCTATCATAGAAGTTTAGTAGTGCATTTTACTCGCCATTCCACGCGCTTTAAGATGCCGCCTAGCACAGTACGCTATCTGAAATAGGAGCGACGTAAGTTGAACAAATGTGATAGAATTACGCTGAATTCTTATATTAACCGTAATATAAAATGACCTAATCGGGTCCCTGTTTGCCTTATCCTAGAAGTTTAATAGTGAATTTTACTCGCCATTTCATGCGCATTGAGATGCCGCTTAGCACAATACGCCATCTGAAATAGGAGCGACGTAAATTGAACAAATATGATAGAATTTCCCTGAATTCTTATATTAACCTTAATGTAAAATGATCTAATCGGGTCTCTGTTCTCCCTACCCTAGAAGTTTAATACTGCATTTCACTCGTCATTTCATGCGCTTTGTGTTGCCGCTTAGCCCAATACGATATCTGAAATAGGAGCGAAGTAAATTGAACAAATGTGATAGAATTTTGCTGAATTCGTAAATTAACCATAATATAATATGATCTAATCGGGTCTCTGTTTGCCCTACCCTATAAGTTTAATAGTGCATTTTACTCGCCATTTCATGCGCTTTGAGATGCCGCTTAGCGCAATACGCTATCTGACATAGGAGCGACGTAAATTGAACAAATGTGATAGAATTTCCCAGAAATCTTATATTAAACAAAATATAAAATGATCTAAACGGGACTCTGATTGCCCTATCATAGAAGTTTAGTAGTGCATTTTACTCGCCATTCCACGCGCTTTAAGATGCCGCATAGCCCAGTACGCTATCTGAAATAGGAGCGACGTAAGTTGAACAAATGTGATAGAATTACGCTGAATTCTTAAATTAACCATAATATAAAATGATCTAATCGGGTCTCTGTTTTCCCTACCCTAGAACTTTAACAGTGCATTTTACTCGCCATTTCATGCGCTTTGAGGTGCCGCTTAGCCCAATACGCTATCTGAAATAGGAGCGACGTAAATTGAACAAATGTGATAGAATTTCCCTGAATTCTTATATTAACCTTAATGTAAAATGATCTAATCGGGTCTCTGTTCTCCCTACCCTAGAAGTTTAATACAGCATTTCTCTCGTCATTTCATGCGCTTTGAGTTGCCGCTTAGCCCAATACGATATCTGAAATAGGAGCGATGTAAATTGAACAAATGTGATAGAATTTTGCTGAATTCGTAAATTAACCATAATATAATATGATTTAATCGGGTCTCTGTTTGCCCTACCCTATAAGTTTAATAGTGCATTTTACTCGCCATTTCATGCGCTTTGAGATGCCGCTTAGCCCAATACGCTATCTGACATAGGAGCGACGTAAATTGAACAAATGTGATAGAATATCCCTGAAATCTTATATTAAACAAAATATAAAATGATCTAAACGGGACTCTGATTGCCCTATCATAGAAGTTTGGTAGTGCATTTTACTCGCCCTTTCACGTGCTTTAAGATGCCGCCTAGCCCAGTACACTATCTGAAATAGGAGCGACGTATGTTGAACAAATGTGATAGAATTACGCTGAATTCTTATATTAACAGTAATATAAAATGATCTAATCGGGTCTCTGTTCGCCCTACCCTAGAAGATTACAAGCGTATTTCACTCGTCATTTCATGCGCTTTGAGATGCCGCTTAGACAAATACGCTATCTGCAATAGGAGCGACGTAAATTGAACAAATGTGATAGAATTCGGCTGAATTCTTAAATTAACCATAATATAAAATGATCTAATCGGGTCTCTGTTTGCCCTACCCTAGAAGTTTAACAGTGCATTGTACTCGCCATTTCATGCGCTTTGAGATGCCGCTTAGCCCAATACGCTATCTGAAATAGGAGCGACGTAAATTGAACAAATGTGATAGAATTTCCCTGAAATCTTATATTAAACAAAATATAAAATGATCTAAACGGGACTCTGATTGCCCTATCATAGAAGTTTAGTAGTGCATTTTACTCGCCATTCCACGCGCTTTAAGATGCCGCCTAGCCCAGTACGCTATCTGAAATAGGAGCGACGTAAGTTGAACAAATGTGATAGAATTACGCTGAATTCTTATATTAACCGTAATATAAAATGATCTAATCGGGTCCCTGTTTGCCTTATCCTAGAAGTTTAATAGTGCGTTTTACTCGCCATTTCATGCGCATTGAGATGCCGCTTAGCCCAATACGCTATCTGAAATAGGAGCGACGTAAATTGAACAAATATGATACAGTTTTGCTGAATTCTTAAATTAACCATAATATAAAATCATCTTATCGGGTCTCTGTTTGCCCTACCCTAGAAGTTTAATAGTGCATTTTATTCGCCATTTCATGCGCTTTGAGATGCCGCTTCGCCCAATACGCTATCTGAAATAGGAGCGACGTAAATTGAACAAATGTGATAGAATTTCCCTGAATTCTTATATTAACCAAAATATAAAATGATCTAATCGGGTCTCTGTTCTCCCTACCCTAGAAGTTTAATACTGCATTTCACTCGTCATTTCATGCGCTTTTAGTTGCCGCTTAGCCCAATACGATATCTGAAATAGGAGCGATGTAAATTGAACAAATGTGATAGAATTTTGCTGAATTCGTAAATTAACCATAATATAATATGATCTAATCGGGTCTCTGTTTGCCCTACCCTATAAGTTTAATAGTGCATTTTACTCGCCATTTCATGCGCTTTGAGATGCCGCTTAGCCCAATACGCTATCTGAAATAGGAGCGACGTAAATTGAACAAATATGAGACAGTTTCGCTGAATTCTTAAATTAACCATAATATAAAATCATCTTATCGGGTCTCTGTTTGCCCTACCCTAGAAGTTTAATAGTGCATTTTACTCGCCATTTCTTGCGCTTTAAGATGCCGCCGAGCCCAGTACGCTATCTGAAGTACGAGCGACGTAAGTTGAACAAATGTGATAGAATTACGCTGAATTCTTATATTAACCGTAATATAAAATGATCTAATCGGGTCTCTGATTGCTCTGTCATAGAAGTTTAATAGTGCATTTTACTCGCCAATCCACGCGCTTTAAAATTTCGCCTAGCCCAGTACGCTATCTGAAATAGGAGCGACGTAAATTGAACAAATGTGATAGAATTTGTCTGAATTCTTAAATTAACCATAATATAAAATGATCTAATCGGGTCTCTGTTTGCCCTACCCTAGAAGTTTAATAGTGCATTGTACTCGCCATTTCATGCGCTTTGAGATGCCGCTTAGCCCAATACGCTATCTGAAATAGGAGCGACGTAAATAGAACAATTGTGATAGAATTTCGCTGAATTCTTATATTAACCAAAATATAAAATGATCTAATCGGGTCTCTGTTTGCCTTACCCTAGAAGTTTAATAGTGCATTTTACTCGCCATTTCATGCGATTTGAGATGCCGCTTAGCCCAACACGCTATCTGAAATAGGAGCGACGTATATTGAACAAATGTGATAGAATTTCCCTGAAATCTTATATTAAACAAAATATAAAATGATCTAAACGGGACTCTGATTGCCCTATCATAGAAGTTTAGTAGTGCATTTTACTCGCCATTCCACGCGCTTTAAGATGCCGCCTAGCCCAGTACGCTATCTGAAATAGGAGCGACGTAAGTTGAACAAATGTGATAGAATTACGCTGAATTCTTATATTAACCGTATTATAAAATGATCTAATCGCGTCCCTGTTTGCCTTATCCTAGAAGTTTAATAGTGCATTTTACTCGCCATTTCATGCGCATTGAGATGCCGCTTAGCCCAATACGCTATCTGAAATAGGAGCGACGTAAATTGAACAAATATGATACAGTTTTGCTGAATTCTTAAATTAACCATAATATAAAATCATCTTATCGGGTCTCTGTTTGCCCTACCCTAGAAGTTTAATAGTGCATTTTATTCGCCATTTCATGCGCTTTGAGATGCCGCTTAGCCCAATACGCTATCTGAAATAGGAGCGACGTAAATTGAACAAATGTGATAGAATTACCCTGAATTCTTATATTAACCAAAATATAAAATGATCTAATCGGGTCTCTGTTCTCCCTACCCTAGAAGTTTAATACTGCATTTCACTCGTCATTTCATGCGCTTTTAGTTGCCGCTTAGCCCAATACGATATCTGAAATAGGAGCGATGTAAATTGAACAAATGTGATAGAATTTTGCTGAATTCGTAAATTAACCATAATATAATATGATCTAATCGGGTCTCTGTTTGCCCTATCCTATAAGTTTAATAGTGCATTTTACTCGCCATTTCATGCGCTTTGAGATGCCGCTTAGCCCAATACGCTATCTGAAATAGGAGCGACGTAAATTGAACAAATATGAGACAGTTTCGCTGAATTCTTAAATTAACCATAATATAAAATCATCTTATCGGGTCTCTGTTTGCCCTACCCTAGAAGTTTAATAGTGCATTTTACTCGCCATTTCTTGCGCTTTAAGATGCCGCCGAGCCCAGTACGCTATCTGAAGTACGAGCGACGTAAGTTGAACAAATGTGATAGAATTACGCTGAATTCTTATATTAACCGTAATATAAAATGATCTAATCGGGTCTCTGATTGCTCTGTCATAGAAGTTTAATAGTGCATTTTACTCGCCAATCCACGCGCTTTAAAATTTCGCCTAGCCCAGTACGCTATCTGAAATAGGAGCGACGTAAATTGAACAAATGTGATAGAATTTGTCTGAATTCTTAAATTAACCATAATATAAAATGATTTAATCGGGTCTCTGTTTGCCCAAACCTAGAAGTTTAATAGTGCATTTTACTCGCCATTTCATGCGCTTTGAGATGGCGCTTAGCCCAATACGCTATCTGAAATAGGAGCGACGTAAATTGAACAAATGTGATAGAATTTCCCTGAAATCTTATATTAAACAAAATATAAAATGATCTAAACGGGACTCTGATTGCCCTATCATAGAAGTTTAGTAGTGCATTTTACTCGCCCTTCCACGTGCTTTAAGATGCCGCCTAGCCCAGTACACTATCTGAAATAGGAGCGACGTATGTTGAACAAATGTGATAGAATTACGCTGAATTCTTATATTAACCGTAATATAAACTGATCTAATCGGGTCTCTGTTCGCCCTACCCTAGAAGATTACAAGCGCATTTCACTCGTCATTTCATGCGCTTTGAGATGCCGCTTAGCCCAATACGCTATCTGCAATACGAGCGACGTAAATTTAACAAATGTGACAGAATTTGGCTGAATTCTTAAATTAACCATAATATAAAATGATCTAATCGGGTCTCTGTTTGCCCTACCCTAGAAGTTTAAGAGTGCCTTTCACTCGTCATTTCATGCGCTTTGAGATGCCGCTTAGCCCAATACGCTATCTGAAATAGGAGCGACGTAAATTGAACAAATGTGATAGAATTTCCCTGAATTCTTATATTAACCTTAATGTAAAATGATCTAATCGGGTCTCTGTTCTCCCTACCCTAGAAGTTTAATACTGCATTTCACTCGTCATTTCATGCGCATTGAGATGCCGCTTAGCCCAGTACGCTATCTGAAATAGGAGCGACGTAAATTGAATAAATGTGATAGAATTTGGCTGAATTCTTAAATTAACCATAATATAAAATGATCTAATCGGGTCTCTGTTTGCCCTACCCAAGAAGTTTAACAGTGCATTTTACTCGCCATTTCATGCGCTTTGAGATGCCGCTTAGCCCAATACGCTATCTGAAATAGGAGCGACGTAAATTGAACAAATGTGATAGAATTTCCCTGTATACTTATATTAACCTTAATGTAAAATGATCTAATCGGGTCTCTGTTCGCCCTACCCTAGAAGTGTGATAGTGCATTTCACTCGCCATTTCATATGCTTTGAGATGCCGCTTAGCCCAATACGCTATCTGAAATAGGAGCGACCTAAATAGAACAATTGTGATAGAATTTCGCTGAATTCTTGTATTAACCAAAATATAAAATGATCTAATCGGGTCTCTGATTGCCCTATCATAGAAGTTTAATAGTGCATTTTACTCGCCAATCCACGCGCTTTAAGATTCCGCCTATCCCAGTACGCTATCTGACATAGGAGCGACGTAAATTGAATAAATATGAGACAGTTTCGCTGAATTCTTAAATTAACCATAATATAAAATCATCTTATCGGGTCTCTGTTTGCCCTACCCTAGAAGTTTAATAGTGCATTTTACTCTCCATTTCTTGCGCTTTAAGATGCCGCCGAGCCCAGTACGCTATCTGAAGTAGGAGCGACGTAAGTTGAACAAATGTGATAGAATTACGCTGAATTCTTATATTAACCGTAATATAAAATGATCTAATCGGTTCTCTGTTCACCCTACCCTAGAAGTTTAAGAGTGCCTTTCACTCGTCATTTCATGCGCTTTGAGATGCCGCTTAGCCCAATACGCTATCTGAAATAGGAGCGACGTAAATTGAACAAATGTGATAGAATTTCCCTGAATTCTTATATTAACCTTAATGTAAAATGATCTAATCGGGTCTCTGTTCTCCCTACCCTAGAAGTTTAATACTGCATTTCACTCGTCATTTCATGCGCATTGAGATGCCGCTTAGCCCAGTACGCTATCTGAAATAGGAGCGACGTAAATTGAATAAATGTGATAGAATTTGGCTGAATTGTTAAATTAACCATAATATAAAATGATCTAATGGGGTCTTTGTTCGCCCAACCCTAGAAGTTTAATAGTGCATTTCACTCGTCATTTCATGCGCTTTGAGATGCCGCTTAGCCCAATACGCTATCTGAAATAGGAGCAACGTAAATTGAACAAATGTGATAGGATTTCGCTGAATTCTTATATTAACCAAAATATAAAATGATCTAATCGGGACTCTGATTGCCCTATCATAGAAGTTTAGTAGTGCATTTTACTCGCCCTTCCACGCGCTCTAAGATGCCGCCTAGCCCAGTACGCTATCTGAAATAGGAGCGACGCAAGTTGAACAAATGTAATAGAATTACGCTGAATTCTTATATTAACAGTAATATAAAATGATCTAATCGGGTCTCTGTTTGCCTTACCCTAGAAGTTTAATAGTGCATTTTACACGCCATTTCATGCGCTTTGAGATGCCGCTTAGCCCAATACGCATCTGAAGTAGGAGCGACGTAAATTGAACAAATATGATAGAATTACGCTGCATTCTTATATTAACCGTAATATATAATGATCTAATCGGGTCTCTGTTTGCCTTACCCTAGAAGTTTAATAGTGTATTTTACTCGCCATTTCATGCGCTTTGAGATCCCGCTTAGCCTAATACGCTATCTGCAATAGGAGCGACGTAAATTGAACAAATGTGATAGAATTTCGCTGAATTCTTAAATTAACCATAATATAAAATGATCTAATCGGGTCTCTGTCTGCCCTATCATAGAAGTTTAATAGTGCATTTCACTCGTCATTTCATGCGCTTTGAGATGCCGCCTAGCCCAGTACGCTATCTGAAATAGGAGCGACGTAAGTTGAACAAATGTGATAGAATTACGCTGAATTAATATATTAACCTTAATGTAAAATGATCTAATCGGGTCATAGTTCGCCCTACCCTTGAAGTTTAATAGTGCACATTGCTCGCCATTTCATGCGCTTTGAGATGGCGCTTAGCCCAATACGCTATCTGAAATAGGAGCGACGTAAATTGAACAAATGTGATAGAATTTCGCTGAATTCTTATATTAACCAAAATATAAAATGATCTAATCGGGTCTCTGATTGCCCTATCATAGAAGTTTAATAGTGCATTTTACTGGCCATTTCACGCGCTTTAAGATGCCACCTAGCCCAGTACGCTATCTGAAATAGGAGCGACGTAAATTGAACAAGTGTGATAGAATTTTGCTGAATTCTTAAATTAACCATAATATAAAATGATCTAATCGGGTCTCGGTTTGCCCTACCCTAGAAGTTTAATAGTGCATTTTACTCGCCATTTCATGCGCTGTGAGATGGCGCTTAGCCCAATACGCTATCTGAAATAGGAGCGACGTAAATTGAACGAATGTGATAGAATTTCGCTGAATTCTTATATTAACCAAAATATAAAATGATCTAATCGGGTCTCTGATAGCCCTATCATAGAAGTTTAATAGTGCATTTTACTCGCCATTCCACGCGCTTTAAGATGCCGCCTAGCCCAGTACGCTATCTGAAATAGGAGCGACGTAAGTTGAACAAATGTGATAGAATTACGCTGAATTCTTATATTAACCGTAATATAAAATGATCTAATCGGGTCTCTGTTTGCCCTATCCTAGAAGTTTAATAGTGCATTTCACTCGTCATTTCATGCGCTTTGAGATGCCTCTTAGCCCAATAAGCTATCTGAAATAGGAGCAACGTAAATTGAACAAATGTGATAAAATTTCCCTGAATTCTTATATTAACCAAAATATAAAATGATCTAATCGGGACTCTGATTGCCCTATCATAGAAGTTTAATAGTGCATTTTACTCGCCCTTCCACGCGCTTTAAGATTCCGCCTAGCCCAGTACGCTATCTGAAATAGGAGCGACGTAAGTTGAACAAATGTGATAGAATTAGGCTGAATTCTTATATTAACCGTAATATAAAATGATCTAATCGGGTCTCTGTTTGCCTTATCCTAGAAGTTTAATAGTGCATTTCACTCGTCATTTCATGCGCTTTGAGATGCCTCTTAGCCCAATAAGCTATCTGAAATAGGAGCGACGTAAATTGAACAAATGTGATAGAATTTCGCTGAATTCTTATATTAACCAAAATATAAAATGATCTAATCGGGACTCTGATTGGCCTATCATAGAAGTTGAATAGTGAATTTTACTCGCCCTTCCACGCGCTTTAAGATGCCGCCTAGCCCAGTACGCTATCTGAAATAGGAGCGACGTAAATTGTACAAATGTGATAGAATTTCGCTGAATTCTTAAATTAACCATAATATAAAATGATCTCATCGGGTCTCTGTTTGCCCTACCCTAGAAGTATAATAGTGCATTTTACTCGCCATTTCATGCGCTTTGAGATGCCGTATAGCCCAATACGCTGTCTGAAATAGGAGCGACGTAAATTGAACAAATGTGATAGAATTTCCGTGAATCCTTATATTAACCTTAATGTAAAATGATCTAATCGGGTCTCTGTTCGCCCTACCATAGAAGTCTAATGGTGCATTTCACTCGCTATTTCATGCGCTTTGTGATGCCGCTTAGCCCAATACGCTATCTGAAATAGGAGCGACGTACGTTGAACAAATGTGATAGAATTTCGCTGAATTCTTCTATTAACCATAATGTAAAATGATCTGATCGGGTCTCTGTTCGCCCTAGCCTAGAAGTTTAATAGTGCATTTTATTCGCCACTTCATGCGCTTTGATATGCCGCTTAGCCGAATACGCTATCTGAAATAGGAGCGACGTAAATTGAACAAATGTGATACTATTTCCCTGAAATCTTATATTAAACAAAATATAAAATGATCTAATCGGGTCTCTGATTGCCCTATCATAGAAGTTTAGTAGTGCATTTTACTCGCCATTCCACGCGCTTTAAGTTGCCGCCTAGCCCAGTACGCTATCTGAAATAGGAGCGACGTAAGTTGAACAAATGTGATAGAATTTTGCTGAATTCTTAAATTAACCATAATATAAAATGATCTAATCGGGTCTCTGTTTGCCCCACCCTAGAAGTTTAATAGTGCATTTTGGTCGCCATTTCATGCGCTTTGAGATCCGGCTTAGCCCAATACGCTATCTGAAATAGGAGCGACGTAAATTGAACAAATGTGATAGAATTTCCCTGAAATCTTATATTAATCAAAATATAAAATGATCTAATCGGGTCTCGGATTGCCCTATCATAGAAGATTAGTAGTGCATTTTACTCGCCATTCCACGCGCTTTAAGATGCCGCCTAGCCCAGTACGCTATCTGAAATAGGAGCGACGTAACTTGAACAAATGTGATAGAATTACGCTGAATTCTTATATTTACCGTAATATAAAATGATCTAATCGGGTCTCTGTTTGCCTTATCCTAGAAGTTTAATAGCGCATTTTACTCGCCATTTCATGCGCTTTGAGATGCCGCTTAGCCCAAAACGCTATCTGGAATAGGAGCGACGTAAATTGAACAAATATGAGACAGTTTCGCTGAATTCTTAAATTAACCATAATATAAAATCATCTTATCGGGTCTCTGTTTGCCCTACCCTAGAAGTTTAATAGTGCATTTTTCTCGCCATTTCTTGCGCTTTAAGATGCCGCCGACCCCAGTACGCTATCTGAAGTACGAGCGACGTAAGTTGAACAAATGTGATAGAATTACGCTGAATTCTTATATTAACCGTAATATAAAATGATCTAATCGGTTCTCTGTTCGCCCTACCCTAGAAGTTTAATAGTGCCTTTCACTCGTCATTTCATGCGCTTTGAGATGCCGCTTAGCCCAATACGCTATCTGAAATAGGAGCGACGTAAATTGAACAAATATGATAGAGTTTCGCTGAATTCTTAAATAAACCATAATATGAAATGATCTAATCGGGTCTCTGTTTGCCCTACCCTAGAAGTTTGGTAGTGCATTTTACTCGCCCTTCCACGTACCTTAAGATGCCGCCTAGCCCAGTACACTATCTGAAATAGGAGCGACGTACATTGAACAAACGTGATAGAATTACCCTGAATTCTTATATTAACCTTAATGTAAAATGATCTAATCGATTCTCTGTTCGCCCTACCCTAGAAGTTTAATAGTGCCTTTCACTCGTCATTTCATGCGCTTTGAGATGCCGCTTAGCCCAATACGCTATCTGAAATAGGAGCGACGTAAATTGAACAAACGTGATAGAATTTCGCTGAATTCTTATAATAATCTTTTTGTAGAATGATCTAATCGGGTCTTTGTTCGCCCACCCCTAGAAGTTTAGTAGTGCATTTTACTCGCCATTTCATGCGCTTTGAGATGCCGCCTAGCCCAGTACGCTATCTGAAATAGGAGCGACGTAAGTTGAACAAATGTGATAGAATTTGGCTGAATTCTTAAATTAACCATAATATAAAATGATCTAATGGGGTCTCTGTTTGCCCTACCCTAGAAGTTTAATAGTGCATTTTACTCGCCCTTCCACGCGCTTTAAGATCCCGCTTAGCCCAATACGCTATCTGCAATAGGAGCGACGTAAATTGAACAAATGTGATAGAATTTCGCTGAATTCTTAAATTAACCATAATATAAAATGATCTAATCGGGTCTCTGCCTGCCCTATCATAGAAGTTTAATAGTGCATTTCACTCGTCATTTCATGCGCTTTGAGATGCCGCTTAGCCCAATACGCTATCTGAAATAGGAGCGACGTGAATTGAACAAATGTGATAGAATTTGGCTGAATTCTTAAATTAACCATAATATAAAATGATCTAATGGGGTCTCTGTTTGCCCTACCCTAGAAGTTTAATAGTGCATTTTACTCGCCCTTCCACGCGCTTTGAGATCCCGCTTAGCCCAATACGCTATCTGAAATAGGAGCGACGTAAGTTGAACAAATGTGATAGAATTTTGCTGAATTCTTGAATTAACCATAATATAAAATGATCTAATCGGGTCTCTGTTTGCCCTACCCTAGAAGTTTAATAGGGCATTTCACTCGACACTTCATGCGCTTTGAGATGCCGCTAAGCCCAATAAGCTATCTGAAATAGGAGCGACGTAAATTGAACAAATGTGATAGAATTTCGCTGAATTCTTACATTAACCATAATGTAAAATGATATAATCGGGTCTCTGTGCGCCCTACCCTAGAAGCATAATAGTGCATTTCACTCGTCATTTCATGCGCTTTGTGATGCCGCCTAGCCCAATACGCTATCTGAAATAGGAGCGACGTAAATTGAACAAATGTGATAGAATTTCGCTGAATTCTTAAAGTAACCTTAATATAAAATGATATAATCGGGTCTCTGGTTTCCCTACCATAGAAGTTTCATAGTGCATTTTACTCGCCATTCCACGCGCCTTAAGATGCCGTCTAGCACAGTTCGCTATCTGAAATAGAAGCGACGTAAATTGAACAAATGTGATAGAATTTCGCTGAATTCTTATATTAACCATAATATAAAATGATCTAATCGGGTCCCTGTTTGCCCTACCCTAGAAGTTTAATCGTGCATTTTACACGCCATTTCATGCGCTTTGAGATGCCGCTTAGCCCAATACGCTATCTGAAATAGGAGCGACGTAAATTGAACAAATGTGATAGAATTTCGCTGAATTCTTAAATTAACCATAATATAAAATGATCTAATCGGGTCCCTGTTTGCCCTACCATAGAAGTTTAATAGTGCATTTCACTCGTCATTTCATGAGCTTTGAGATGCCGCTTATCCCAATACGATATCTGAAATAGGAGCGACGTAAATTGAAGAAATGTGATAGAATTTCGCTGAATTCTTATATTAACCAAAGTATAAAATGATCTAATCTGGTCTCTGATTGCCCTATCATAGAAGGTTAATAGTGCATTTTACCCGCCATTCCACGCGCTTTAAGATGCCGCCTAGCCCAGTACGCTGTCTGAAATAGAAGCGACGCAAATTGAACAAGTGTGATAGAATCTCGCTGAATACTTATATTAACCTTAATGTAAAATGATCTAATCGGGTCTCATTTCGCCCTACCCTAGAAGTTTAATAGTGCATTTCACTCGTCATTTCATGCGCTTTGAGATGACGCTTAACCCAATACGCTATCTGAAATAGGAGCGACGTAAGTTGAACAAATGTGATAGAATTACGCTGAATTCTTATATTAACCGTAATATAAAATGATCTAATCGGGTCTCTGTTTGCCTTATCCTAGAAGTTTGATAGTGCATTTTACTCGCCATTTCATGCGCTTTCAGATGCCGGTTAGCCCAATACGCTATCTGAAATAGGAGCGACGTAAATTGAACAAATGTGATAGAATTTTGCTGAATTCTTAAAATAACCACAATATAAAATGATCTAATCGGGTCTCTATTTGCCCTACCCTAGTAGTTTAATTGTGCATTTTACTCGCCATTTCATGCGCTTCTCGATGCCGCTTATCCCAATACGCTATCTGAAATAGGAGCGACGTACGTTGAACGAATGTGATAGAATTTCGCTGAATTCTTTTAAGAACCATAATGTAAAATGATCTAATCGGGTCTCTGTTCGCCCTAGCCTAGAAGTTTAATAGCGCATTTTATTCGCCATTTCATGCGCCTTGAGACGCCGCTTAGCCCAATACGCTATCTGAAATAGGAGCGACGTAAATTGAACAAATGTGATAGAATATCCCTGAAATCTTATATTAAACAAAATATAAAATGATCTAATCGGGTCTCTGATTGCCCTATCATAGAAGTTTAGCAGTGCATTTTACTCGCCATTCCACGCGCTTTAAGATGCCGCCTAGCCCTGTACGCTATCTAAATTAGGAGCGACGTAAGTTGAACAAATGTGATAGAATTACGCTGAATTCTTATATTAACCGTAATATAAAATGATCTAATCGGGTCTCTGTTTGCCTTATCCTAGAAGTTTAGTATTGCATTTTACTCGCCATTTCATGCGCTTTGAGATGCCGCTTAGCCCAATACGCTATCTTAAATAGGAGCGACGTAAATTGAACAAATGTGATAGAATTTCGCTGAATTCTTAAATTAACTATAATATAAAATGATCTAATCGGGTCACTGATTGCCCTACCCTAGAAGTTTAATAGTGCATTTTACTCGCCATTTCATGCGCTTTGAGATGCCGCTTAGGCCAATACGCTATCTGAAATATGAGCGACGTAAATTGAACAAATGTGATAGAATTTCGCTGAATTCTTATATTAACCAAAGTATAAAATGATCTAGTCTGGTCTCTGATCGCCCTATCATAGAAGGTTAATAGTGCATTTTACTCGCCATTCCACACGCTTTAAGATGCCGCCTAGCCCTGTACGCTGTCTGAAATAGGAGCGACGTAAATTGAACAAATGTGATAGAATCTCGCTGAATACTTATATTAACCTTAATGTAAAATGATCTAATCGGGTCTCTGTTCGCCCTACCCTAGAAGTTTAATAGTGCATTTCACTCGTCATTTCATGCGCTTTGAGATGCCGCCTCGCCCAATACGCTATCTGAAATAGGAGCGACGTAAATTGAACAAATGTGATAGAATTTCGCTGAATTCTTATATTAACCATAATATAAAATGATCTAATCGGGTCTCTGTTTGACCTACCCTAGAAGTTTAATAGTGCATTTTACTCGCCATTTCATGTGCTTTGAGATGCCGCATAGCCCAATACGCTATCTGGAATAGGAGCGACGTAAATTGATCAAATGTGATAGAATTTACCTGAATTCTTATATTAACCTTAATGTAAAATGATCTAATCGGGTCTCTGTTCGCCCTACCATAGAAGTCTAATAGTGCATTTCACTCGCCATTTCATGCGCTTTGAGATGTCGCTTAGCCCAATACGCTATCTGAAATAGGAGCGACGTAAATTGAACAAATGTGATAGAGTTTCGCTGAATTCTTAAATAAACCATAATATGAAATGATCTAATCGGGTCTCTGTTTGCCCTACCCTAGAAGTTTGGTAGTGCATTTTACTCGCCATTCCACGCGCTTTAAGATGCCGCCTAGCCCAGTACGCTATCTGAAATAGGAGCGACGTAAGTTGAACAAATGTGATAGAATTAGGCTGAATTCTTATATTAACCGTAATATAAAATGATCTAATCGGGTCTCTGTTTGCCTTATCCTAGAAGTTTAATAGTGCATTTCACTCGTCATTTCATGCGCTTTGAGATGCCTCTTAGCCCAATAAGCTATCTGAAATAGGAGCGACGTAAATTGAACAAATGTGATAGAATTTCGCTGAATTCTTATATTAACCAAAATATAAAATGATCTAATCGGGACTCTGATTGGCCTATCATAGAAGTTGAATAGTGAATTTTACTCGCCCTTCCACGCGCTTTAAGATGCCGCCTAGCCCAGTACGCTATCTGAAATAGGAGCGACGTAAATTGTACAAATGTGATAGAATTTCGCTGAATTCTTAAATTAACCATAATATAAAATGATCTCATCGGGTCTCTGTTTGCCCTACCCTAGAAGTATAATAGTGCATTTTACTCGCCATTTCATGCGCTTTGAGATGCCGTATAGGCCAATACGCTGTCTGAAATAGGAGCGACGTAAATTGAACAAATGTGATAGAATTTCCGTGAATCCTTATATTAACCTTAATGTAAAATGATCTAATCGGGTCTCTGTTTGCCTTATCCTAGAAGTTTAATAGTGCATTTTACTCGCCATTTCATGCGCTTTGAGATGCCGCTTAGCCTAATACGCTATCTGAAATAGGAGCGATATAAGTTGAACAAATGTGATAGAATTTCGCTGAATTCTTTTATTAACCTTAATGTAAAATGATCTAATCGGGTCTCTGATTGCCCTACCATAGAAGTTTAATAGTTCATTTGACTGGCCATTCCACGCTCATTAAGATGCCGCTTTGCCCAATACGCTATCTGAAATAGGAGCGACGTAAATTGAACAAATGTGATAGAATTTCACTGAATTCTTATATTAACCAAAATATAAAATGATCTAATCGGGTCTCTGATTGCCCTATCATAGAAGTTTAATAGTGCATTTTACTGGCCATTTCACGCGCTTTAAGATGCCACCTAGCCCATTACGCTATCTGAAATAGGAGCGACGTAAATTGAACAAGTGTGATAGAATTTTGCTGAATTCTTAAATTAACCATAATATAAAATGATCTCATCGGGTCTCTGTTTGCCCTACCCTAGAAGTATAATAGTGCATTTTACTCGCCATTTCATGCGCTTTGAGATGCCGTATAGCCCAATACGCTGTCTGAAATAGGAGCGACGTAAATTGAACAAATGTGATAGAATTTCCCTGTATACTTATATTAACCTTAATGTAAAATGATCTAATCGGGTCTCTGTTCGCCCTACCCTAGAAGTGTGATAGTGCATTTCACTCGCCATTTCATATGCTTTGAGATGCCGCTTAGCCCAATACGCTATCTGAAATAGGAGCGACGTAAATAGAACTATTGTGATAGAATTTCGCTGAATTCTTATATTAACCAAAATATAAAATGATCTAATCGGGTCTCTGATTGCCCTATCATAGAAGTTTAATAGTGCACTTTACTCGCCAATTCACGCGCTTTAAGATTCCGCCTATCCCAGTACGCTATCTGAAATAGGAGCGACGTAAATTGAATAAATATGAGACAGTTTCGCTGAATTCTTAAATTAACCATAATATAAAATCATCTTATCGGGTCTCTGTTTGCCCTACCCTAGAAGTTTAATAGTGCATTTTACTCGCCATTTCTTGCGCTTTAAGATGCCGCCGAGCCCAGTACGCTATCTGAAGTAGGAGCGACATGAGTTGAACAAATGTGATAGAATTACGCTGAATTCTTATATTAACCGTAATATAAAATGATCTAATCGGTTCTCTGTTCACCCTACCCTAGAAGTTTAAGAGTGCCTTTCACTCGTCATTTCATGCGCTTTGAGATGGCGCTTAGCCCAATACGCTATCTGAAATAGGAGCGACGTAAATTGAACAAATGTGATAGAATTTCCCAGAATTCTTATATTAACCTTAATGTAAAATGATCTAATCGGGTCTCTGTTCTCCCTACCCTAGAAGTTTAATACTGCATTTCACTCGTCATTTCATGCGCATTGAGATGCCGCTTAGCCCAGTACGCTATCTGAAATAGGAGCGACGTAAATTGAATAAATGTGATAGAATTTGGCTGAATTCTTAAATTAACCATAATATAAAATGATCTAATCGGGTCTCCGTTTGCCCTACCCTAGAAGTTTAACAGTGCATTTTACTCGCCATTTCAAGCGCTTTGAGATGCCGCTTAGCCCAATACGCTATCTGAAATAGGAGCGACGTAAATTGAACAAATGTGATAGAATTTCCCTGTATACTTATATTAACCTTAATGTAAAATGATCTAATCGGGTCTCTGTTCGCCCTACCCTAGAAGTGTGATAGTGCATTTCACTCGCCATTTCATATGCTTTGAGATGCCGCTTAGCCCAATACGCTATCTGAAATAGGAGCGACGTAAATAGAACAATTGTGATAGAATTTCGCTGAATTCTTGTATTAACCAAAATATAAAATGATCTAATCGGGTCTCTGATTGCCCTATCATAGAAGTTTAATAGTGCATTTTACTCGCCAATCCACGCGCTTTAAGATTCCGCCTATCCCAGTACGCTATCTGAAATAGGAGCGACGTAAATTGAATAAATATGAGACAGTTTCGCTGAATTCTTAAATTAACCATAATATAAAATCATCTTATCGGGTCTCTGTTTGCCCTACCCTAGAAGTTTAATAGTGCATTTTACTCGCCATTTCTTGCGCTTTAAGATGCCGCCGAGCCCAGTACGCTATCTGAAGTAGGAGCGACGTAAGTTGAACAAATGTGATAGAATTACGCTGAATTCTTATATTAACCGTAATATAAAATGATCTAATCGGTTCTCTGTTCACCCTACCCTAGAAGTTTAAGAGTGCCTTTCACTCGTCATTTCATGCGCTTTGAGATGCCGCTTAGCCCAATACGCTATCTGAAATAGGAGCGACGTAAATTGAACAAATGTGATAGAATTTCCCTGAATACTTATATTAACCTTAATGTAAAATGATCTAATCGGGTCTCTGTTCTCCCTACCCTAGAAGTTTAATACTGCATTTCACTCGTCATTTCATGCGCATTGAGATGCCGCTTAGCCCAGTACGCTATCTGAAATAGGAGCGACGTAAATTGAATAAATGTGATAGAATTTGGCTGAATTCTTAAATTAACCATAATATAAAATGATCTAATGGGGTCTTTGTTCGCCCAACCCTAGAAGTTTAATAGTGCATTTCACTCGTCATTTCATGCGCTTTGAGATGCCGCTTAGCCCAATACGCTATCTGAAATAGGAGCAACGTAAATTGAACAAATGTGATAGGATTTCGCTGAATTCTTATATTAACCAAAATATAAAATGATCTAATCGGGACTCTGATTGCCCTATCATAGAAGTTTAGTAGTGCATTTTACTCGCCCTTCCACGCGCTTTAAGATGCCGCCTAGCCCAGTACGCTATCTGAAATAGGAGCGACGCAAGTTGAACAAATGTGATAGAATTACGCTGAATTCTTATATTAACAGTAATATAAAATGATCTAATCGGGTCTCTGTTTGCCTTACCCTAGAAGTTTAATAGTGCATTTTACTCGCCATTTCATGCGCTTTGAGACGCCGCTTAGCCCAATACGCATCTGAAGTAGGAGCGACGTAAATTGAACAAATATGATAGAATTACGCTGCATTCTTATATTAACCGTAATATATAATGATCTAATCGGGTCTCTGTTTGCCTTACCCTAGAAGTTTAATAGTGTATTTTACTCGCCATTTCATGCGCTTTGAGATCCCGCTTAGCCTAATACGCTATCTGCAATAGGAGCGACGTAAATTGAACAAATGTGATAGAATTTCGCTGAATTCTTAAATTAACCATAATATAAAATGATCTAATCGGGTCTCTGTCTGCCCTATCATAGAAGTTTAATAGTGCATTTCACTCGTCATTTCATGCGCTTTGAGATGCCGCCTAGCCCAGTACGCTATCTGAAATAGGAGCGACGTAAGTTGAACAAATGTGATAGAATTACGCTGAATTAATATATTAACCTTAATGTAAAATGATCTAATCGGGTCATAGTTCGCCCTACCCTTGAAGTATAATAGTGCACATTGCTCGCCATTTCATGCGCTTTGAGATGGCGCTTAGCCCAATACGCTATCTGAAATAGGAGCGACGTAAATTGAACAAATGTGATAGAATTTCGCTGAGTTCTTATATTAACCAAAATATAAAATGATCTAATCGGGTCTCTGATTGCCCTATCATAGAAGTTTAATAGTGCATTTTACTGGCCATTTCACGCGCTTTAAGATGCCACCTAGCCCAGTACGCTATCTGAAATAGGAGCGACGTAAATTGAACAAGTGTGATAGAATTTTGCTGAATTCTTAAATTAACCATAATATAAAATGATCTAATCGGGTCTCGGTTTGCCCTACCCTAGAAGTTTAATAGTGCATTTTACTCGCCATTTCATGCGCTGTGAGATGGCGCTTAGCCCAATACGCTATCTGAAATAGGAGCGACGTAAATTGAACGAATGTGATAGAATTTCGCTGAATTCTTATATTAACCAAAATATAAAATGATCTAATCGGGTCTCTGATAGCCCTATCATAGAAGTTTAATAGTGCATTTTACTCGCCATTCCACGCGCTTTAAGATGCCGCCTAGCCCAGTACGCTATCTGAAATAGGAGCGACGTAAGTTGAACAAATGTGATAGAATTACGCTGAATTCTTATATTAACCGTAATATAAAATGATCTAATCGGGTCTCTGTTTGCCTTATCCTAGAAGTTTAATAGTGCATTTCACTCGTCATTTCATGCGCTTTGAGATGCCTCTTAGCCCAATAAGCTATCTGAAATAGGAGCAACGTAAATTGAACAAATGTGATAAAATTTCCCTGAATTCTTATATTAACCAAAATATAAAATGATCTAATCGGGACTCTGATTGCCCTATCATAGAAGTTTAATAGTGCATTTTACTCGCCCTTCCACGCGCTTTAAGATGCCGCCTAGCCCAGTACGCTATCTGAAATAGGAGCGACGTAAGTTGAACAAATGTGATAGAATTAGGCTGAATTCTTATATTAACCGTAATATAACATGATCTAATCGGGTCTCTGTTTGCCTTATCCTAGAAGTTTAATAGTGCATTTCACTCGTCATTTCATGCGCTTTGAGATGCCTCTTAGCCCAATAAGCTATCTGAAATAGGAGCGACGTAAATTGAACAAATGTGATAGAATTTCGCTGAATTCTTATATTAACCAAAATATAAAATGATCTAATCGGGACTCTGATTGCCCTATCATAGAAGTTGAATAGTGAATTTTACTCGCCCTTCCACGCGCTTTAAGATGCCGCCTAGCCCAGTACGCTATCTGAAATAGGAGCGACGTAAATTGTACAAATGTGATAGAATTTCGCTGAATTCTTAAATTAACCATAATATAAAATGATCTCATCGGGTCTCTGTTTGCCCTACCCTAGAAGTATAATAGTGCATTTTACTCGCCATTTCATGCGCTTTGAGATGCCGTATAGCCCAATACGCTGTCTGAAATAGGTGCGACGTAAATTGAACAAATGTGATAGAATTTCCGTGAATCCTTATATTAACCTTAATGTAAAATGATCTAATCGGGTCTCTGTTCGCCCTACCATAGAAGTCTAATGGTGCATTTCACTCGCTATTTCATGCGCTTTGTGATGTCGCTTAGCCCAATACGCTATCTGAAATAGGAGCGACGTACGTTGAACAAATGTGATAGAATTTCGCTGAATTCTTCTATTAACCATAATGTAAAATGATCTGATCGGGTCTCTGTTCGCCCTAGCCTAGAAGTTTAATAGTGCATTTTATTCGCCACTTCATGCGCTTTGATATGCCGCTTAGCCCAGTACGCTATCTGAAGTAGGAGCGACGTAAGTTGAACAAATGTGATAGAATTACGCTGAATTCTTATATTAACCGTAATATAAAATGATCTAATCGGTTCTCTGTTCACCCTACCCTAGAAGTTTAAGAGTGCCTTTCACTCGTCATTTCATGCGCTTTGAGATGCCGCTTAGCCCAATACGCTATCTGAAATAGGAGCGACGTAAATTGAACAAATGTGATAGAATTTCCCTGAATACTTATATTAACCTTAATGTAAAATGATCTAATCGGGTCTCTGTTCTCCCTACCCTAGAAGTTTAATACTGCATTTCACTCGTCATTTCATGCGCATTGAGATGCCGCTTAGCCCAGTACGCTATCTGAAATAGGAGCGACGTAAATTGAATAAGTGTGATAGAATTTGGCTGAATTCTTAAATTAACCATAATATAAAATGATCTAATGGGGTCTTTGTTCGCCCAACCCTAGAAGTTTAATAGCGCATTTTACTCGACATTTCATGCGCTTTGAGATGCCGCTTAGCCCAAAACGCTATCTGGAATAGGAGCGACGTAAATTGAACAAATATGAGACAGTTTCGCTGAATTCTTAAATTAACCATAATATAAAATCATCTTATCGGGTCTCTGTTTGCCCTACCCTAGAAGTTTAATAGTGCATTTTACTCGCCATTTCTTGCGCTTTAAGATGCCGCCGACCCCAGTACGCTATCTGAAGTACGAGCGACGTAAGTTGAACAAACGTGATAGAATTTCGCTGAATTCTTATAATAATCTTTTTGTAGAATGATCTAATCGGGTCTTTGTTCGCCCAACCCTAGAAGTATAGTAGTGCATTTTACTCGCCATTTCATGCGCTTTGAGATGCCGCCTAGCCCAGTACGCTATCTGAAATAGGAGCGACGTAAGTTGAACAAATGTGATAGAATTTGGCTGAATTCTTAAATTAACCATAATATAAAACGATCTAATGGGGTCTCTGTTTGCCCTACCCTAGAAGTTTAATAGTGCATTTTACTCGCCCTTCCACGCGCTTTAAGATCCCGCTTAGCCCAATACGCTATCTGCAATAGGAGCGACGTAAATTGAACAAATGTGATAGAATTTCGCTGAATTCTTAAATTAACCATAATATAAAATGATCTAATCGGGTCTCTGCCTGCCCTATCATAGAAGTTTAATAGTGCATTTCACTCGTCATTTCATGCGCTTTGAGATGCCGCTTAGCCCAATACGCTATCTGAAATAGGAGCGACGTGAATTGAACAAATGTGATAGAATTTGGCTGAATTCTTAAATTAACCATAATATAAAATGATCTAATGGGGTCTCTGTTTGCCCTACCCTAGAAGTTTAATAGTGCATTTTACTCGCCCTTCCACGCGCTTTGAGATCCCGCTTAGCCCAATACGCTATCTGAAATAGGAGCGACGTAAGTTGAACAAATGTGATAGAATTTTGCTGAATTCTTGAATTAACCATAATATAAAATGATCTAATCGGGTCTCTGTTTGCCCTACCCTAGAAGTTTAATAGGGCATTTCACTCGACACTTCATGCGCTTTGAGATGCCGCTAAGCCCAATAAGCTATCTGAAATAGGAGCGACGTAAATTGAACAAATGTGATAGAATTTCGCTGAATTCTTACATTAACCATAATGTAAAATGATATAATCGGGTCTCTGTTCGCCCTACCCTAGAAGCATAATAGTGCATTTTACTCGCCATTCCACGCGCCTTAAGATGCCGTCTAGCACAGTTCGCTATCTGAAATAGGAGCGACGTAAATTGAACAAATGTGATAGAATTTCGCTGAATTCTTATATTAACCATAATATAAAATGATCTAATCGGGTCCCTGTTTGCCCTACCCTAGAAGTTTAATCGTGCATTTTACACGCCATTTCATGCGCTTTGAGCTGCCGCTTAGCCCAATACGCTATCTGAAATAGGAGCGACGTAAATTGAACAAATGTGATAGAATTTCGCTGAATTCTTAAATTAACCATAATATAAAATGATCTAATCGGGTCCCTGTTTGCCCTACCATAGAAGTTTAATAGTGCATTTCACTCGTCATTTCATGAGCTTTGAGATGCCGCTTAGCCCAATACGCTATCTGAAATAGGAGCGACGTAAATTGAACAAATGTGATAGAATTTCGCTGAATTCTTATATTAACCAAAGTATAAAATGATCTAATCTAGTCTCTGATTGCCCTATCATAGAAGGTTAATAGTGCATTTCACTCGTCATTTCATGCGCTTTGAGATGCCGCCTAGCCCAGTACGCTATCTGAAATAGGAGCGACGTAAGTTGAACAAATGTGATAGAATTACGCTGAATTAATATATTAACCTTAATGTAAAATGATCTAATCGGGTCATAGTTCGCCCTACCCTTGAAGTTTAATAGTGCACATTGCTCGCCATTTCATGCGCTTTGAGATGGCGCTTAGCCCAATACGCTATCTGAAATAGGAGCGACGTAAATTGAACAAATGTGATAGAATTTCGCTGAATTCTTATATTAACCAAAATATAAAATGATCTAATCGGGTCTCTGATTGCCCTATCATAGAAGTTTAATAGTGCATTTTACTGGCCATTTCACGCGCTTTAAGATGCCACCTAGCCCAGTACGCTATCTGAAATAGGAGCGACGTAAATTGAACAAGTGTGATAGAATTTTGCTGAATTCTTAAATTAACCATAATATAAAATGATCTAATCGGGTCTCGGTTTGCCCTACCCTAGAAGTTTAATAGTGCATTTTACTCGCCATTTCATGCGCTGTGAGATGGCGCTTAGCCCAATACGCTATCTGAAATAGGAGCGACGTAAATTGAACGAATGTGATAGAATTTCGCTGAATTCTTATATTAACCAAAATATAAAATGATCTAATCGGGTCTCTGATAGCCCTATCATAGAAGTTTAATAGTGCATTTTACTCGCCATTCCACGCGCTTTAAGATGCCGCCTAGCCCAGTACGCTATCTGAAATAGGAGCGACGTAAGTTGAACAAATGTGATAGAATTACGCTGAATTCTTATATTAACCGTAATATAAAATGATCTAATCGGGTCTCTGTTTGCCTTATCCTAGAAGTTTAATAGTGCATTTCACTCGTCATTTCATGCGCTTTGAGATGCCTCTTAGCCCAATAAGCTATCTGAAATAGGAGCAACGTAAATTGAACAAATGTGATAAAATTTCCCTGAATTCTTATATTAACCAAAATATAAAATGATCTAATCGGGACTCTGATTGCCCTATCATAGAAGTTTAATAGTGCATTTTACTCGCCCTTCCACGCGCTTTAAGATGCCGCCTAGCCCAGTACGCTATCTGAAATAGGAGCGACGTAAGTTGAACAAATGTGATAGAATTAGGCTGAATTCTTATATTAACCGTAATATAAAATGATCTAATCGGGTCTCTGTTTGCCTTATCCTAGAAGTTTAATAGTGCATTTCACTCGTCATTTCATGCGCTTTGAGATGCCTCTTAGCCCAATAAGCTATCTGAAATAGGAGCGACGTAAATTGAACAAATGTGATAGAATTTCGCTGAATTCTTATATTAACCAAAATATAAAATGATCTAATCGGGACTCTGATTGGCCTATCATAGAAGTTGAATAGTGTATTTTACTCGCCCTTCCACGCGCTTTAAGATGCCGCCTAGCCCAGTACGCTATCTGAAATAGGAGCGACGTAAATTGTACAAATGTGATAGAATTTCGCTGAATTCTTATATTAACCGTAATATAAAATGATCTCATCGGGTCTCTGTTTGCCCTACCCTAGAAGTATAATAGTGCATTTTACTCGCCATTTCATGCGCTTTGAGATGCCGTATAGCCCAATACGCTGTCTGAAATAGGAGCGACGTAAATTGAACAAATGTGATAGAATTTCCGTGAATCCTTATATTAACCTTAATGTAAAATGATCTAATCGGGTCTCTGTTCGCCCTACCATAGAAGTCTAATGGTGCATTTCACTCGCTATTTCATGCGCTTTGTGATGCCGCTTAGCCCAATACGCTATCTGAAATAGGAGCGACGTACGTTGAACAAATGTGATAGAATTTCGCTGAATTCTTCTATTAACCATAATGTAAAATGATCTGATCGGGTCTCTGTTCGCCCTAGCCTAGAAGTTTAATAGTGCATTTTATTCGCCACTTCATGCGCTTTGATATGCCGCTTAGCCGAATACGCTATCTGAAATAGGAGCGACGTAAATTGAACAAATGTGATACTATTTCCCTGAAATCTTATATTAAACAAAATATAAAATGATCTAATCGGGTCTCTGATTGCCCTATCATAGAAGTTTAGTAGTGCATTTTACTCGCCATTCCACGCGCTTTAAGTTGCCGCCTAGCCCAGTACGCTATCTGAAATAGGAGCGACGTAAGTTGAACAAATGTGATAGAATTTTGCTGAATTCTTAAATTAACCATAATATAAAATGATCTAATCGGGTCTCTGTTTGCCCCACCCTAGAAGTTTAATAGTGCATTTTGGTCGCCATTTCATGCGCTTTGAGATCCGGCTTAGCCCAATACGCTATCTGAAATAGGAGCGACGTAAATTGAACAAATGTGATAGAATTTCCCTGAAATCTTATATTAATCAAAATATAAAATGATCTAATCGGGTCTCGGATTGCCCTATCATAGAAGATTAGTAGTGCATTTTACTCGCCATTCCACGCGCTTTAAGATGCCGCCTAGCCCAGTACGCTATCTGAAATAGGAGCGACGTAACTTGAACAAATGTGATAGAATTACGCTGAATTCTTATATTTACCGTAATATAAAATGATCTAATCGGGTCTCTGTTTGCCTTATCCTAGAAGTTTAATAGCGCATTTTACTCGCCATTTCATGCGCTTTGAGATGCCGCTTAGCCCAAAACGCTATCTGGAATAGGAGCGACGTAAATTGAACAAATATGAGACAGTTTCGCTGAATTCTTAAATTAACCATAATATAAAATCATCTTATCGGGTCTCTGTTTGCCCTACCCTAGAAGTTTAATAGTGCATTTTACTCGCCATTTCTTGCGCTTTAAGATGCCGCCGACCCCAGTACGCTATCTGAAGTACGAGCGACGTAAGTTGAACAAATGTGATAGAATTACGCTGAATTCTTATATTAACCGTAATATAAAATGATCTAATCGGTTCTCTGTTCGCCCTACCCTAGAAGTTTAATAGTGCCTTTCACTCGTCATTTCATGCGCTTTGAGATGCCGCTTAGCCCAATACGCTATCTGAAATAGGAGCGACGTAAATTGAACAAATATGATAGAGTTTCGCTGAATTCTTAAATAAACCATAATATGAAATGATCTAATCGGGTCTCTGTTTGCCCTACCCTAGAAGTTTGGTAGTGCATTTTACTCGCCCTTCCACGTACCTTAAGATGCCGCCTAGCCCAGTACACTATCTGAAATAGGAGCGACGTACATTGAACAAACGTGATAGAATTACCCTGAATTCTTATATTAACCTTAATGTAAAATGATCTAATCGATTCTCTGTTCGCCCTGCCCTAGAAGTTTAATAGTGCCTTTCACTCGTCATTTCATGCGCTTTGAGATGCCGCTTAGCCCAATACGCTATCTGAAATAGGAGCGACGTAAATTGAACAAACGTGATAGAATTTCGCTGAATTCTTATAATAATCTTTTTGTAGATTGATCTAATCGGGTCTTTGTTCGCCCAACCCTAGAAGTTTAGTAGTGCATTTTACTCGCCATTTCATGCGCTTTGAGATGCCGCCTAGCCCAGTACGCTATCTGAAATAGGAGCGACGTAAGTTGAACAAATGTGATAGAATTTGGCTGAATTCTTAAATTAACCATAATATAAAATGATCTAATGGGGTCTCTGTTTGCCCTACCCTAGAAGTTTAATAGTGCATTTTACTCGCCCTTCCACGCGCTTTAAGATCCCGCTTAGCCCAATACGCTATCTGCAATAGGAGCGACGTAAATTGAACAAATGTGATAGAATTTCGCTGAATTCTTAAATTAACCATAATATAAAATGATCTAATCGGGTCTCTGCCTGCCCTATCATAGAAGTTTAATAGTGCATTTCACTCGTCATTTCATGCGCTTTGAGATGCCGCTTTGCCCAATACGCTATCTGAAATAGGAGCGACGTGAATTGAACAAATGTGATAGAATTTGGCTGAATTCTTAAATTAACCATAATATAAAATGATCTAATGGGGTCTCTGTTTGCCCTACCCTAGAAGTTTAATAGTGCATTTTACTCGCCCTTCCACGCGCTTTGAGATCCCGCTTAGCCCAATATGCTATCTGAAATAGGAGCGACGTAAGTTGAACAAATGTGATAGAATTTTGCTGAATTCTTGAATTAACCATAATATAAAATGATCTAATCGGGTCTCTGTTTGCCCTACCCTAGAAGTTTAATAGGGCATTTCACTCGACACTTCATGCGCTTTGAGATGCCGCTAAGCCCAATAAGCTATCTGAAATAGGAGCGACGTAAATTGAACAAATGTGATAGAATTTCGCTGAATTCTTACATTAACCATAATGTAAAATGATATAATCGGGTCTCTGTGCGCCCTACCCTAGAAGCATAATAGTGCATTTCACTCGTCATTTCATGCGCTTTGTGATGCCGCCTAGCCCAATACGCTATCTGAAATAGGAGCGACGTAAATTGAACAAATGTGATAGAATTTCGCTGAATTCTTAAAGTAACCTTAATATAAAATGATATAATCGGGTCTCTGGTTTCCCTACCATAGAAGTTTCATAGTGCATTTTACTCGCCATTCCACGCGCCTTAAGATGCCGTCTAGCACAGTTCGCTATCTGAAATAGAAGCGACGTAAATTGAACAAATGTGATAGAATTTCGCTGAATTCTTATATTAACCATAATATAAAATGATCTAATCGGGTCCCTGTTTGCCCTACCCTAGAAGTTTAATCGTGCATTTTACACGCCATTTCATGCGCTTTGAGATGCCGCTTAGCCCAATACGCTATCTGAAATAGGAGCGACGTAAATTGAACAAATGTGATAGAATTTCGCTGAATTCTTAAATTAACCATAATATAAAATGATCTAATCGGGTCCCTGTTTGCCCTACCATAGAAGTTTAATAGTGCATTTCACTCGTCATTTCATGAGCTTTGAGATGCCGCTTATCCCAATACGATATCTGAAATAGGAGCGACGTAAATTGAACAAATGTGATAGAATTTCGCTGAATTCTTATATTAACCAAAGTATAAAATGATCTAATCTGGTCTCTGATTGCCCTATCATAGAAGGTTAATAGTGCATTTTACCCGCCATTCCACGCGCTTTAAGATGCCGCCTAGCCCAGTACGCTGTCTGAAATAGAAGCGACGCAAATTGAACAAGTGTGATAGAATCTCGCTGAATACTTATATTGACCTTAATGTAAAATGATCTAATCGGGTCTCATTTCGCCCTACCCTAGAAGTTTAATAGTGCATTTCACTCGTCATTTCATGCGCTTTGAGATGACGCTTAACCCAATACGCTATCTGAAATAGGAGCGACGTAAGTTGAACAAATGTGATAGAATTACGCTGAATTCTTATATTAACCGTAATATAAAATGATCTAATCGGGTCTCTGTTTGCCTTATCCTAGAAGTTTGATAGTGCATTTTACTCGCCATTTCATGCGCTTTCAGATGCCGGTTAGCCCAATACGCTATCTGAAATAGGAGCGACGTAAATTGAACAAATGTGATAGAATTTTGCTGAATTCTTAAAATAACCACAATATAAAATGATCTAATCGGGTCTCTATTTGCCCTACCCTAGTAGTTTAATTGTGCATTTTACTCGCCATTTCATGCGCTTCTCGATGCCGCTTATCCCAATACGCTATCTGAAATAGGAGCGACGTACGTTGAACGAATGTGATAGAATTTCGCTGAATTCTTTTAAGAACCATAATGTAAAATGATCTAATCGGGTCTCTGTTCGCCCTAGCCTAGAAGTTTAATAGCGCATTTTATTCGCCATTTCATGCGCCTTGAGATGCCGCTTAGCCCAATACGCTATCTGAAATAGGAGCGACGTAAATTGAACAAATGTGATAGAATATCCCTGAAATCTTATATTAAACAAAATATAAAATGATCTAATCGGGTCTCTGATTGCCCTATCATAGAAGTTTAGCAGTGCATTTTACTCGCCATTCCACGCGCTTTAAGATGCCGCCTAGCCCTGTACGCTATCTAAATTAGGAGCGACGTAAGTTGAACAAATGTGATAGAATTACGCTGAATTCTTATATTAACCGTAATATAAAATGATCTAATCGGGTCTCTGTTTGCCTTATCCTAGAAGTTTAGTATTGCATTTTACTCGCCATTTCATGCGCTTTGAGATGCCGCTTAGCCCAATACGCTATCTTAAATAGGAGCGACGTAAATTGAACAAATGTGATAGAATTTCGCTGAATTCTTAAATTAACTATAATATAAAATGATCTAATCGGGTCACTGATTGCCCTACCCTAGAAGTTTAATAGTGCATTTTACTCGCCATTTCATGCGCTTTGAGATGCCGCTTAGCCCAATACGCTATCTGAAATATGAGCGACGTAAATTGAACAAATGTGATAGAATTTCGCTGAATTCTTATATTAACCAAAGTATAAAATGATCTAGTCTGGTCTCTGATCGCCCTATCATAGAAGGTTAATAGTGCATTTTACTCGCCATTCCACACGCTTTAAGATGCCGCCTAGCCCTGTACGCTGTCTGAAATAGGAGCGACGTAAATTGAACAAATGTGATAGAATCTCGCTGAATACTTATATTAACCTTAATGTAAAATGATCTAATCGGGTCTCTGTTCGCCCTACCCTAGAAGTTTAATAGTGCATTTCACTCGTCATTTCATGCGCTTTGAGATGCCGCCTCGCCCAATACGCTATCTGAAATAGGAGCGACGTAAATTGAACAAATGTGATAGAATTTCGCTGAATTCTTATATTAACCATAATATAAAATGATCTAATCGGGTCTCTGTTTGACCTACCCTAGAAGTTTAATAGTGCATTTTACTCGCCATTTCATGTGCTTTGAGATGCCGCATAGCCCAATACGCTATCTGGAATAGGAGCGACGTAAATTGATCACATGTGATAGAATTTACCTGAATTCTTATATTAACCTTAATGTAAAATGATCTAATCGGGTCTCTGTTCGCCCTACCATAGAAGTCTAATAGTGCATTTCACTCGCCATTTCATGCGCTTTGAGATGTCGCTTAGCCCAATACGCTATCTGAAATAGGAGCGACGTAAATTGAACAAATGTGATAGAGTTTCGCTGAATTCTTAAATAAACCATAATATGAAATGATCTAATCGGGTCTCTGTTTGCCCTACCCTAGAAGTTTGGTAGTGCATTTTACTCGCCATTCCACGCGCTTTAAGATGCCGCCTAGCCCAGTACGCTATCTGAAATAGGAGCGACGTAAGTTGAACAAATGTGATAGAATTAGGCTGAATTCTTATATTAACCGTAATATAAAATGATCTAATCGGGTCTCTGTTTGCCTTATCCTAGAAGTTTAATAGTGCATTTCACTCGTCATTTCATGCGCTTTGAGATGCCTCTTAGCCCAATAAGCTATCTGAAATAGGAGCGACGTAAATTGAACAAATGTGATAGAATTTCGCTGAATTCTTATATTAACCAAAATATAAAATGATCTAATCGGGACTCTGATTGGCCTATCATAGAAGTTGAATAGTGAATTTTACTCGCCCTTCCACGCGCTTTAAGATGCCGCCTAGCCCAGTACGCTATCTGAAATAGGAGCGACGTAAATTGTACAAATGTGATAGAATTTCGCTGAATTCTTAAATTAACCATAATATAAAATGATCTCATCGGGTCTCTGTTTGCCCTACCCTAGAAGTATAATAGTGCATTTTACTCGCCATTTCATGCGCTTTGAGATGCCGTATAGGCCAATACGCTGTCTGAAATAGGAGCGACGTAAATTGTACAAATGTGATAGAATTTCGCTGAATTCTTAAATTAACCATAATGTAAAATGATCTGATCGGGTCTCTGTTCGCCCTAGCCTAGAAGTTTAATAGTGCATTTTATTCGCCACTTCATGCGCTTTGATATGCCGCTTAGCCGAATACGCTATCTGAAATAGGAGCGACGTAAATTGAACAAATGTGATACTATTTCCCTGAAATCTTATATTAAACAAAATATAAAATGATCTAATCGGGTCTCTGATTGCCCTATCATAGAAGTTTAGTAGTGCATTTTACTCGCCATTCCACGCGCTTTAAGTTGCCGCCTAGCCCAGTACGCTATCTGAAATAAGAGCGACGTAAGTTGAACAAATGTGATAGAATTTTGCTGAATTCTTAAATTAACCATAATATAAAATGATCTAATCGGGTCTCTGTTTGCCCCACCCTAGAAGTTTAATAGTGCATTTTGGTCGCCATTTTATGCGCTTTGAGATCCGGCTTAGCCCAATACGCTATCTGAAATAGGAGCGACGTAAATTGAACAAATGTGATAGAATTTCCCTGAAATCTTATATTAATCAAAATATAAAATGATCTAATCGGGTCTCGGATTGCCCTATCATAGAAGATTAGTAGTGCATTTTACTCGCCATTCCACGCGCTTTAAGATGCCGCCTAGCCCAGTACGCTATCTGAAATAGGAGCGACGTAACTTGAACAAATGTGATAGAATTACGCTGAATTCTTATATTTACCGTAATATAAAATGATCTAATCGGGTCTGTGTTTGCCTTATCCTAGAAGTTTAATAGCGCATTTTAGTCGCCATTTCATGCGCTTTGAGATGCCGCTTAGCCCAAAACGCTATCTGGAATAGGAGCGACGTAAATTGAACAAATATGAGACAGTTTCGCTGAATTCTTAAATTAACCATAATATAAAATCATCTTATCGGGTCTCTGTTTGCCCTACCCTAGAAGTTTAATAGTGCATTTTACTCGCCATTTCTTGCGCTTTAAGATGCCGCCGACCCCAGTACGCTATCTGAAGTACGAGCGACGTAAGTTGAACAAATGTGATAGAATTACGCTGAATTCTTATATTAACCGTAATATAAAATGATCTAATCGGTTCTCTGTTCGCCCTACCCTAGAAGTTTAATAGTGCCTTTCACTCGTCATTTCATGCGCTTTGAGATGCCGCTTAGCCCAATACGCTATCTGAAATAGGAGCGACGTAAGTTGAACAAATGTGATAGAATTACGCTGAATTCTTATATTAACCGTAATATAAAATGATCTAATCGGGTCTCTGTTTGCCTTATCCTAGAAGTTTGATAGTGCATTTTACTCGCCATTTCATGCGCTTTCAGATGCCGGTTAGCCCAATACGCTATCTGAAATAGGAGCGACGTAAATTGAACAAATGTGATAGAATTTTGCTGAATTCTTAAAATAACCACAATATAAACTGATCTAATCGGGTCTCTATTTGCCCTACCCTAGTAGTTTAATTGTGCATTTTACTCGCCATTTCATGCGCTTCTCGATGCCGCTTATCCCAATACGCTATCTGAAATAGGAGCGACGTACGTTGAACGAATGTGATAGAATTTCGCTGAATTCTTTTAAGAACCATAATGTAAAATGATCTAATCGGGTCTCTGTTCGCCCTAGCCTAGAAGTTTAATAGCGCATTTTATTCGCCATTTCATGCGCCTTGAGATGCCGCTTAGCCCAATACGCTATCTGAAATAGGAGCGACGTAAATTGAACAAATGTGATAGAATATCCCTGAAATCTTATATTAAACAAAATATAAAATGATCTAATCGGGTCTCTGATTGCCCTATCATAGAAGTTTAGCAGTGCATTTTACTCGCCATTCCACGCGCTTTAAGATGCCGCCTAGCCCTGTACGCTATCTAAATTAGGAGCGACGTAAGTTGAACAAATGTGATAGAATTACGCTGAATTCTTATATTAACCGTAATATAAAATGATCTAATCGGGTCTCTGTTTGCCTTATCCTAGAAGTTTAGTATTGCATTTTACTCGCCATTTCATGCGCTTTGAGATTCCGCTTAGCCCAATACGCTATCTTAAATAGGAGCGACGTAAATTGAACAAATGTGATAGAATTTCGCTGAATTCTTAAATTAACTATAATATAAAATGATCTAATCGGGTCACTGATTGCCCTACCCTAGAAGTTTAATAGTGCATTTTACTCGCCATTTCATGCGCTTTGAGATGCCGCTTAGCCCAATACGCTATCTGAAATATGAGCGACGTAAATTGAACAAATGTGATAGAATTTCGCTGAATTCTTATATTAACCAAAGTATAAAATGATCTAGTCTGGTCTCTGATCGCCCTATCATAGAAGGTTAATAGTGCATTTTACTCGCCATTCCACACGCTTTAAGATGCCGCCTAGCCCTGTACGCTGTCTGAAATAGGAGCGACGTAAATTGAACAAATGTGATAGAATCTCGCTGAATACTTATATTAACCGTAATATAAAATGATCTAATCGGGTCTCTGTTTGCCTTATCCTAGAAGTTTAATAGTGCATTTTACTCGCCATTTCATGCGCTTTGAGATGCCGCTTAGCCTAATACGCTATCTGAAATAGGAGCGATATAAGTTGAACAAATGTGATAGAATTTCGCTGAATTCTTTTATTAACCTTAATGTAAAATGATCTAATCGGGTCTCTGATTGCCCTACCATAGAAGTTTAATAGTTCATTTGACTGGCCATTCCACGCTCATTAAGATGCCGCTTTGCCCAATACGCTATCTGAAATAGGAGCGACGTAAATTGAACAAATGTGATAGAATTTCACTGAATTCTTATATTAACCAAAATATAAAATGATCTAATCGGGTCTCTGATTGCCCTATCATAGAAGTTTAATAGTGCATTTTACTGGCCATTTCACGCGCTTTAAGATGCCACCTAGCCCATTACGCTATCTGAAATAGGAGCGACGTAAATTGAACAAGTGTGATAGAATTTTGCTGAATTCTTAAATTAACCATAATATAAAATGATCTAATCGGGTCTCTGTTTGCCTTATCCTAGAAGTTTAATAGTGCATTTTACTCGCCATTTCATGCGCTGTGAGATGGCGCTTAGCCCAATACGCTATCTGAAATAGGAGCGACGTAAATTCTACAAATGTGATAGAATTTCGCTGAATTCTTAAATTAACCATAATATAAAATGATCTCATCGGGTCTCTGTTTGCCCTACCCTAGAAGTATAATAGTGCATTTTACTCGCCATTTCATGCGCTTTGAGATGCCGTATAGCCCAATACGCTGTCTGAAATAGGAGCGACGTAAATTGAACAAATGTGATAGAATTTCCCTGTATACTTATATTAACCTTAATGTAAAATGATCTAATCGGGTCTCTGTTCGCCCTACCCTAGAAGTGTGATAGTGCATTTCACTCGCCATTTCATATGCTTTGAGATGCCGCTTAGCCCAATACGCTATCTGAAATAGGAGCGACGTAAATAGAACAATTGTGATAGAATTTCGCTGAATTCTTGTATTAACCAAAATATAAAATGATCTAATCGGGTCTCTGATTGCCCTATCATAGAAGTTTAATAGTGCATTTTACTCGCCAATCCACGCGCTTTAAGATTCCGCCTATCCCAGTACGCTATCTGAAATAGGAGCGACGTAAATTGAATAAATATGAGACAGTTTCGCTGAATTCTTAAATTAACCATAATATAAAATCATCTTATCGGGTCTCTGTTTGCCCTACCCTAGAAGTTTAATAGTGCATTTTACTCGCCATTTCTTGCGCTTTAAGATGCCGCCGAGCCCAGTACGCTATCTGAAGTAGGAGCGACGTAAGTTGAACAAATGTGATAGAATTACGCTGAATTCTTATATTAACCGTAATATAAAATGATCTAATCGGTTCTCTGTTCACCCTACCCTAGAAGTTTAAGAGTGCCTTTCACTCGTCATTTCATGCGCTTTGAGATGCCGCTTAGCCCAATACGCTATCTGAAATAGGAGCGACGTAAATTGAACAAATGTGATAGAATTTCCCTGAATACTTATATTAACCTTAATGTAAAATGATCTAATCGGGTCTCTGTTCTCCCTACCCTAGAAGTTTAATACTGCATTTCACTCGTCATTTCATGCGCATTGAGATGCCGCTTAGCCCAGTACGCTATCTGAAATAGGAGCGACGTAAATTGAATAAATGTGATAGAATTTGGCTGAATTCTTAAATTAACCATAATATAAAATGATCTAATGGGGTCTTTGTTCGCCCAACCCTAGAAGTTTAATAGTGCATTTCACTCGTCATTTCATGCGCATTGAGATGCCGCTTAGCCCAATACGCTATCTGAAATAGGAGCAACGTAAATTGAACAAATGTGATAGGATTTCGCTGAATTCTTATATTAACCAAAATATAAAATGATCTAATCGGGACTCTGATTGCCCTATCATAGAAGTTTAGTAGTGCATTTTACTCGCCCTTCCACGCGCTTTAAGATGCCGCCTAGCCCAGTACGCTATCTGAAATAGGAGCGACGCAAGTTGAACAAATGTGATAGAATTACGCTGAATTCTTATATTAACAGTAATATAAAATGATCTAATCGGGTCTCTGTTTGCCTTACCCTAGAAGTTTAATAGTGCATTTTACTCGCCATTTCATGCGCTTTGAGACGCCGCTTAGCCCAATACGCATCTGAAGTAGGAGCGACGTAAATTGAACAAATATGATAGAATTACGCTGCATTCTTATATTAACCGTAATATATAATGATCTAATCGGGTCTCTGTTTGCCTTACCCTAGAAGTTTAATAGTGTATTTTACTCGCCATTTCATGCGCTTTGAGATCCCGCTTAGCCTAATACGCTATCTGCAATAGGAGCGACGTAAATTGAACAAATGTGATAGAATTTCGCTGAATTCTTAAATTAACCATAATATAAAATGATCTAATCGGGTCTCTGTCTGCCCTATCATAGAAGTTTAATAGTGCATTTCACTCGTCATTTCATGCGCTTTGAGATGCCGCCTAGCCCAGTACGCTATCTGAAATAGGAGCGACGTAAGTTGAACAAATGTGATAGAATTACGCTGAATTAATATATTAACCTTAATGTAAAATGATCTAATCGGGTCATAGTTCGCCCTACCCTTGAAGTTTAATAGTGCACATTGCTCGCCATTTCATGCGCTTTGAGATGGCGCTTAGCCCAATACGCTATCTGAAATAGGAGCGACGTAAATTGAACAAATGTGATAGAATTTCGCTGAGTTCTTATATTAACCAAAATATAAAATGATCTAATCGGGTCTCTGATTGCCCTATCATAGAAGTTTAATAGTGCATTTTACTGGCCATTTCACGCGCTTTAAGATGCCACCTAGCCCAGTACGCTATCTGAAATAGGAGCGACGTAAATTGAACAAGTGTGATAGAATTTTGCTGAATTCTTAAATTAACCATAATATAAAATGATCTAATCGGGTCTCTGTTTGCCCTACCCTAGAAGTTTAATAGTGCATTTTACTCGCCATTTCATGCGCTGTGAGATGGCGCTTAGCCCAATACGCTATCTGAAATAGGAGCGACGTAAATTGAACGAATGTGATAGAATTTCGCTGAATTCTTATATTAACCAAAATATAAAATGATCTAATCGGGTCTCTGATAGCCCTATCATAGAAGTTTAATAGTGCATTTTACTCGCCATTCCACGCGCTTTAAGATGCCGCCTAGCACAGTACGCTATCTGAAATAGGAGCGACGTAAGTTGAACAAATGTGATAGAATTACGCTGAATTCTTATATTAACCGTAATATAAAATGATCTAATCGGGTCTCTGTTTGCCTTATCCTAGAAGTTTAATAGTGCATTTCACTCGTCATTTCATGCGCTTTGAGATGCCTCTTAGCCCAATAAGCTATCTGAAATAGGAGCAACGTAAATTGAACAAATGTGATAAAATTTCCCTGAATACTTATATTAACCAAAATATAAAATGATCTAATCGGGACTCTGATTGCCCTATCATAGAAGTTTAATAGTGCATTTTACTCGCCCTTCCACGCGCTTTAAGATGCCGCCTAGCCCAGTACGCTATCTGAAATAGGAGCGACGTAAGTTGAACAAATGTGATAGAATTAGGCTGAATTCTTATATTAACCGTAATATAAAATGATCTAATCGGGTCTCTGTTTGCCTTATCCTAGAAGTTTAATAGTGCATTTCACTCGTCATTTCATGCGCTTTGAGATGCCTCTTAGCCCAATAAGCTATCTGAAATAGGAGCGACGTAAATTGAACAAATGTGATAGAATTTCGCTGAATTCTTATATTAACCAAAATATAAAATGATCTAATCGGGACTCTGATTGCCCTATCATAGAAGTTGAATAGTGAATTTTACTCGCCCTTCCACGCGCTTTAAGATGCCGCCTAGCCCAGTACGCTATCTGAAATAGGAGCGACGTAAATTGTACAAATGTGATAGAATTTCGCTGAATTCTTAAATTAACCATAATATAAAATGATCTCATCGGGTCTCTGTTTGCCCTACCCTAGAAGTATAATAGTGCATTTTACTCGCCATTTCATGCGCTTTGAGATGCCGTATAGCCCAATACGCTGTCTGAAATAGGTGCGACGTAAATTGAACAAATGTGATAGAATTTCCGTGAATCCTTATATTAACCTTAATGTAAAATGATCTAATCGGGTCTCTGTTCGCCCTACCATAGAAGTCTAATGGTGCATTTCACTCGCTATTTCATGCGCTTTGTGATGTCGCTTAGCGCAATACGCTATCTGAAATAGGAGCGACGTACGTTGAACAAATGTGATAGAATTTCGCTGAATTCTTCTATTAACCATAATGTAAAATGATCTGATCGGGTCTCTGTTCGCCCTAGCCTAGAAGTTTAATAGTGCATTTTATTCGCCACTTCATGCGCTTTGATATGCCGCTTAGCCCAGTACGCTATCTGAAGTAGGAGCGACGTAAGTTGAACAAATGTGATAGAATTACGCTGAATTCTTATATTAACCGTAATATAAAATGATCTAATCGGTTCTCTGTTCACCCTACCCTAGAAGTTTAAGAGTGCCTTTCACTCGTCATTTCATGCGCTTTGAGATGCCGCTTAGCCCAATACGCTATCTGAAATAGAAGCGACGTAAATTGAACAAATGTGATAGAATTTCCCTGTATACTTATATTAACCTTAATGTAAAATGATCTAATCGGGTCTCTGTTCGCCCTACCCTAGAAGTGTGATAGTGCATTTCACTCGCCATTTCATATGCTTTGAGATGCCGCTTAGCCCAATACGCTATCTGAAATAGGAGCGACGTAAATAGAACAATTGTGATAGAATTTCGCTGAATTCTTGTATTAACCAAAATATAAAATGATCTAATCGGGTCTCTGATTGCCCTATCATAGAAGTTTAATAGTGCATTTTACTCGCCAATCCACGCGCTTTAAGATTCCGCCTATCCCAGTACGCTATCTGAAATAGGAGCGACGTAAATTGAATAAATATGAGACAGTTTCGCTGAATTCTTAAATTAACCATAATATAAAATCATCTTATCGGGTCTCTGTTTGCCCTACCCTAGAAGTTTAATAGTGCATTTTACTCGCCATTTCTTGCGCTTTAAGATGCCGCCGAGCCCAGTACGCTATCTGAAGTAGGAGCGACGTAAGTTGAACAAATGTGATAGAATTACGCTGAATTCTTATATTAACCGTAATATAAAATGATCTAATCGGTTCTCTGTTCACCCTACCCTAGAAGTTTAAGAGTGCCTTTCACTCGTCATTTCATGCGCTTTGAGATGCCGCTTAGCCCAATACGCTATCTGAAATAGGAGCGACGTAAATTGAACAAATGTGATAGAATTTCCCTGAATACTTATATTAACCTTAATGTAAAATGATCTAATCGGGTCTCTGTTCTCCCTACCCTAGAAGTTTAATACTGCATTTCACTCGTCATTTCATGCGCATTGAGATGCCGCTTAGCATCTGAAATAGGAGCGACGTAAATTGAACAAATGTGATAGAATTTGGCTGAATTCTTAAATTAACCATAATATAAAATGATCTAATGGGGTCTTTGTTCGCCCAACCCTAGAAGTTTAATAGTGCATTTCACTCGTCATTTCATGCGCTTTGAGATGCCGCTTAGCCCAATACGCTATCTGAAATAGGAGCAACGTAAATTGAACAAATGTGATAGATTTCGCTGAATTCTTATATTAACCAAAATATAAAATGATCTAATCGGGACTCTGATTGCCCTATCATAGAAGTTTAGTAGTGCATTTTACTCGCCCTTCCACGCGCTTTAAGATGCCGCCTAGCCCAGTACGCTATCTGAAATAGGAGCGACGCAAGTTGAACAAATGTGATAGAATTACGCTGAATTCTTATATTAACAGTAATATAAAATGATCTAATCGGGTCTCTGTTTGCCTTACCCTAGAAGTTTAATAGTGCATTTTACTCGCCATTTCATGCGCTTTGAGACGCCGCTTAGCCCAATACGCATCTGAAGTAGGAGCGACGTAAATTGAACAAATATGATAGAATTACGCTGCATTCTTATATTAACCGTAATATATAATGATCTAATCGGGTCTCTGTTTGCCTTACCCTAGAAGTTTAATAGTGTATTTTACTCGCCATTTCATGCGCTTTGAGATCCCGCTTAGCCTAATACGCTATCTGCAATAGGAGCGACGTAAATTGAACAAATGTGATAGAATTTCGCTGAATTCTTAAATTAACCATAATATAAAATGATCTAATCGGGTCTCTGTCTGCCCTATCATAGAAGTTTAATAGTGCATTTCACTCGTCATTTCATGCGCTTTGAGATGCCGCCTAGCCCAGTACGCTATCTGAAATAGGAGCGACGTAAGTTGAACAAATGTGATAGAATTACGCTGAATTAATATATTAACCTTAATGTAAAATGATCTAATCGGGTCATAGTTCGCCCTACCCTTGAAGTTTAATAGTGCACATTGCTCGCCATTTCATGCGCTTTGAGATGGCGCTTAGCCCAATACGCTATCTGAAATAGGAGCGACGTAAATTGAACAAATGTGATAGAATTTCGCTGAGTTCTTATATTAACCAAAATATAAAATGATCTAATCGGGTCTCTGATTGCCCTATCATAGAAGTTTAATAGTGCATTTTACTGGCCATTTCACGCGCTTTAAGATGCCACCTAGCCCAGTACGCTATCTGAAATAGGAGCGACGTAAATTGAACAAGTGTGATAGAATTTTGCTGAATTCTTAAATTAACCATAATATAAAATGATCTAATCGGGTCTCGGTTTGCCCTACCCTAGAAGTTTAATAGTGCATTTTACTCGCCATTTCATGCGCTGTGAGATGGCGCTTAGCCCAATACGCTATCTGAAATAGGAGCGACGTAAATTGAACGAATGTGATAGAATTTCGCTGAATTCTTATATTAACCAAAATATAAAATGATCTAATCGGGTCTCTGATAGCCCTATCATAGAAGTTTAATAGTGCATTTTACTCGCCATTCCACGCGCTTTAAGATGCCGCCTAGCCCAGTACGCTATCTGAAATAGGAGCGACGTAAGTTGAACAAATGTGATAGAATTACGCTGAATTCTTATATTAACCGTAATATAAAATGATCTAATCGGGTCTCTGTTTGCCTTATCCTAGAAGTTTAATAGTGCATTTCACTCGTCATTTCATGCGCTTTGAGATGCCTCTTAGCCCAATAAGCTATCTGAAATAGGAGCAACGTAAATTGAACAAATGTGATAAAATTTCCCTGAATACTTATATTAACCAAAATATAAAATGATCTAATCGGGACTCTGATTGCCCTATCATAGAAGTTTAATAGTGCATTTTACTCGCCCTTCCACGCGCTTTAAGATGCCGCCTAGCCCAGTACGCTATCTGAAATAGGAGCGACGTAAGTTGAACAAATGTGATAGAATTAGGCTGAATTCTTATATTAACCGTAATATAAAATGATCTAATCGGGTCTCTGTTTGCCTTATCCTAGAAGTTTAATAGTGCATTTCACTCGTCATTTCATGCGCTTTGAGATGCCTCTTAGCCAATAAGCTATCTGAAATAGGAGCGACGTAAATTGAACAAATGTGATAGAATTTCGCTGAATTCTTATATTAACCAAAATATAAAATGATCTAATCGGGACTCTGATTGCCCTATCATAGAAGTTGAATAGTGAATTTTACTCGCCCTTCCACGCGCTTTAAGATGCCGCCTAGCCCAGTACGCTATCTGAAATAGGAGCGACGTAAATTGTACAAATGTGATAGAATTTCGCTGAATTCTTAAATTAACCATATATAAAATGATCTCATCGGGTCTCTGTTTGCCCTACCCTAGAAGTATAATAGTGCATTTTACTCGCCATTTCATGCGCTTTGAGATGCCGTATAGCCCAATACGCTGTCTGAAATTGGTGCGACGTAAATTGAACAAATGTGATAGAATTTCCGTGAATCCTTATATTAACCTTAATGTAAAATGATCTAATCGGGTCTCTGTTCGCCCTACCATAGAAGTCTAATGGTGCATTTCACTCGCTATTTCATGCGCTTTGTGATGTCGCTTAGCGCAATACGCTATCTGAAATAGGAGCGACGTACGTTGAACAAATGTGATAGAATTTCGCTGAATTCTTCTATTAACCATAATGTAAAATGATCTGATCGGGTCTCTGTTCGCCCTAGCCTAGAAGTTTAATAGTGCATTTTATTCGCCACTTCATGCGCTTTGATATGCCGCTTAGCCCAGTACGCTATCTGAAATAGGAGCGACGTAAGTTGAACAAATGTGATAGAATTACGCTGAATTCTTATATTAACCGTAATATAAAATGATCTAATCGGTTCTCTGTTCACCCTACCCTAGAAGTTTAAGAGTGCCTTTCACTCGTCATTTCATGCGCTTGAGATGCCGCTTAGCCCAATACGCTATCTGAAATAGGAGCGACGTAAATTGAACAAATGTGATAGAATTTCCCTGAATACTTATATTAACCTTAATGTAAAATGATCTAATCGGGTCTCTGTTCTCCCTACCCTAGAAGTTTAATACTGCATTTCACTCGTCATTTCATGCGCATTGAGATGCCGCTTAGCCAGTACGCTATCTGAAATAGGGAGCGACGTAAATTGAATAAATGTGATAGAATTTGGCTGAATTCTTAAATTAACCATAATATAAAATGATCTAATGGGGTCTTTGTTCGCCCAACCCTAGAAGTTTAATAGCGCATTTTACTCGACATTTCATGCGCTTTGAGATGCCGCTTAGCCCAAAACGCTATCTGGAATAGGAGCGACGTAAATTGAACAAATATGAGACAGTTTCGCTGAATTCTTAAATTAACCATAATATAAAATCATCTTATCGGGTCTCTGTTTGCCCTACCCTAGAAGTTTAATAGTGCATTTTACTCGCCATTTCTTGCGCTTTAAGATGCCGCCGACCCCAGTACGCTATCTGAAGTACGAGCGACGTAAGTTGAACAAACGTGATAGAATTTCGCTGAATTCTTATAATAATCTTTTTGTAGAATGATCTAATCGGGTCTTTGTTCGCCCAACCCTAGAAGTTTAGTAGTGCATTTTACTCGCCATTTCATGCGCTTTGAGATGCCGCCTAGCCCAGTACGCTATCTGAAATAGGAGCGACGTAAGTTGAACAAATGTGATAGAATTTCGCTGAATTCTTATATTAACCAAAGTATAAAATGATCTAATCTAGTCTCTGATTGCCCTATCATAGAAGGTTAATAGTGCATTTTACTCGCCATTCCACGAGCTTTAAGATGCCGCCTAGCCCAGTACGCTGTCTGAAATAGAAGCGACGCAAATTGAACAAGTGTGATAGAATCTCGCTGAATACTTATATTAACCTTAATGTAAAATGATCTAATCGGGTCCCTGTTCGCCCTACCCTAGAAGTTTAATAGTGCATGTCACTCGTCATTTCATGCGCTTTGAGATGACGCTTAACCCAATACGCTATCTGAATAGGAGCGACGTAAGTTGAACAAATGTGACAGAATTACGATGCATTCTTATATTCACCTTAATGTAAAATGATCTCTTCGGGTCTCTGTTCGCCCTACCCTAGAAGTATAATAGTGCATTTTACTCGCCCTTCCACGCGCTTTAAGATGCCGCCTAGCCCAGTAGGCTATCTGAAATAGGAGCGACGTAAGATGAACAAATGTGGTAGAATTACGCTGAATTCTTATATTAACCGTAATATAAAATGAACTAATCGGGTCTCCGTTTGCCTTATCCTAGAAGTTTAATAGCGCATTTTACTCGCCATTTCATGCGCTTTGAGAGGCCGCTTAGCCCAATACGCTATCTGAAATAGGAGCGACGTAAATTGAACAAATGTGATAGAATTTCCGTGAAATCTTATATTAAACAAAATATAAAATGATCTAATCGGGTCTCTGATTGCCCTATCATAGAAGTTTAATAGTGCATTTTACTCGTCATTCCACGCGCTTTAAGGTGCCGCCTAGCCCAGTACGCTATCTGAAATAGGAGCGACGTAAGTTGAACAAATGTGATAGAATTTTGCTGAATTCTTAAATTAACCATAATATAAAATGATCTAATCGGGTCTCTGTTTGCCGTACCCTAGAAGTTTAATAGTGCATTTTACTCGACACTTCATGCGCCTTCAGATGCCGCTTAGCCCAATAAGCTATCTGAAATAGGAGCAACGTAAATTGAACAAATGTGATAAAATTTCGCAGAATCCTTATGTTAACCAAAATATAAAATGATCTAATCTGGTCTCTGTTCGCCCTAGCCTAGAAGTTTAATAGGGCATTTTGTTCGCCATTTCATGCGCTTTGAGATGCCGCATAGCCCAATACGCTATCTGAAATAGGAGCGACGTAAATTGAACAAATGTGATAGAATTTCCGCGAAATCTTATATTAAACAAAATATAAAATGATCTAATCGGGTCTCTGATTGCCCTATCATAGAAGTTTAGTAGTGCATTTTACACGTCATTCCACGCGCTTTGAGGTGCCGCCTAGCCCAGTACGCTATCTGAAATAGGAGCGACGTAAGTTGAACAAATGTGATAGAATTTTGCTGAATTCTTAAATTAACCATAATATAAAATGATCTAATCGGGTCTCTGTTTGCCGTACCCTAGAAGTTTAATAGTGCATTTCACTCGTCACTTTATGCGCTTTGAGATGCCGCTTAGCCGAATACGCTATCTGAAATAGGAGCGACGTAAATTGAACAAATGTGATAGAATTTCCCTGAAATCTTATATTAATCAAAATATAAAATGATCTAATCGGGTCTCTGATTGCCGTATCATAAAAGATTAGTAGTGCATTTCACTCGCCATTTCATGCGCTTTGAGATCCCGCTTAGCCCAATACGCCATCTGAAATAGGAGCGACGTAAATTGAACAAATGTGATAGAATTTCCCTGAAATCTTATATTAATCAAAATATAAAATGAACTAATCGGGTCTCTGATTGCCCTATCATAGAAGATTAGTAGTGCATTGTACTCGCCATTCCACGCGCTTTAAGATGCCGCCTAGCCCAGTACGCTATCTGAAATAGGAGCGACGTAACTTGAACAAATGTGATAGAATTACGCTGAATTCTTATATTAACCGTAATATAAAATGATCTAATCGGGTCTCTGTTTGCCCTACCCTAGAAGTTTAATAGTCCATTTTATTCGCCATTTCATGCGCTTTGAGATGCCGGTTAGCCCAATACGCTAACTGAAATAGTAGCGACGTAAATAGAACAAATGTGATAGGATTTCCCGGAAATCTTATATTAAACAAAATATAAAATGATCTAATCTGGTCTCTGACTGCCCTATCATTGAAGCTTAACAGTGCATTTTACTCGCCATTCCACGCGCTTTAAGATGCCGCCTAGCCCAGTACGCTATCTGAAATAGGAGCGACGTAAATTCAACAAATGTGATAGAATCTTGCTGAATTCTTAAATTAACCATAATATAAAATGATCTAATCGGGTCTCTGTTTGCCCTAGCCTAGGAGTTTAATAGTGCATTTTACTCGCCATTTCATGCGCTTTGAGATGCCGCTTAGCCCAGTACGCTATCTGAAATATGAGCGACGTAACTTCAACAAATGTGATAGAATTACGCTGAATTCTTATATTAACCGTAATATAAAACGACCTAATCGGGTCTCTGTTTGCCTTATCCTAGAAGTTTAATAGCGCATTTAACTCGCCATTTCATGCGCTTTGAGATGCCGTTTAGCCCAATACGCTATCTGGAATAGGAGCGACGTAAATTGAAGAAATGTGATAGAATTACGCTGAATTCTTATATTAACCGTAATATAAAATGATCTAATCGGGTCTCTGTTTGCCCTACCCTAGAAGTTTAATAGTCCATTTTATTCGCCATTTCATGCGCTTTGAGATGCCGGTTAGCCCAATACGCTAACTGAAATAGGAGCGACGTAAATAGAACAAATGTGATAGGATTTCCCGGAAATCTTATATTAAGCAAAATATAAAATGATCTAATCTGGTCTCTGACTGCCCTATCATTGAAGCTTAACAGTGCATTTTACTCGCCATTCCACGCGCTTTAAGATGCCGCCTAGCCCAGTACGCTATCTGAAATAGGAGCGACGTAAATTCAACAAATGTGATAGAATCTTGCTGAATTCTTAAATTAACCATAATATAAAATGATCTAATCGGGTCTCTGTTTGCCCTAGCCTAGGAGTTTAATACTGCATTTTACTCGCCATTTCATGCGCTTTGAGATGCCGCTTAGCCCAGTACGCTATCTGAAATATGAGCGACACGAATTGAACAAATGTGATAGAATTTCCCTGAAATCTTGTATTAAACAAAATATAAAATGATCTAATCGCGTCTCTGATTTCCCTATCATACAAGTTTAATAGTGCATTTTACTCGCCACTCCACGCGCTTTAGGATGCCGCCTAGCCCAGTACGCTATCCGAAACAGGAGCGACGTAAATTGAACAAATGTGATAGAATTTTGCTGAATTCTTAAATTAACCATAATATAAAATGATCTAATCGGGTATCTGCTTGCCTTATCCTAGAAGTTTAATAGTGCATTATACTCGCCATTTCATGCGCTTCGAGATGCCGCGTAGCTCAATACGCTATCTGAAATAGGAGCGACGAAAGTTGAACAAATGAGATAGAATTTCGCTGAATTATTTTATTAACCAGAATGTAAAATGATCTAATCTGGTCTCTGTTCGCCCTACCATAGAAGTCTTATAGTGCATTTCACTCGCCATTTCATGCGCTTTGAGATGCCGCTTAGCCCAATACGCTATCTGAAATAGGAGCGACCTAAATTGTACGAATGTGATAGAATTTTGCTGAATTCTTAAATTAACCATAATATAAAATGATCTAATCGGGTCTCTGCTTGCCCTACCCTAGAAGTTTAATAGTGCATTTTACTCGTCATTTCATGCGCTTTGAGATGCCGCTTTGCCCAATACGCTATCTGAAATAGGAGCGACGTAAATTGAACGAATGTGATAGAATTTCGCTGAATTCTTAAATTAACCATAATATAAAATGATCTAATCGGGTCCCTGTTTGCCCTACCCTAGAAGTTTAATAGTGCATTTCACTCGTCATTTCATGCGCTTTGAGATGCCGCTTAGCCCAATACGCTATCTGAAATAGGAGCGACGTAAATTGAACAAATGTGATAGAATTTCGCTGAATTCTTATATTAACCAAAGTATATAATGATCTAATCTGGTCTCTGATTGCCCTATCATAGAAGGTTAATAGTGCATTTTACTCGCCATTCTACGCGCTTTAAGATGCCGCCTAGCTCAGTACGCTGTCTGAAATAGAAGCGACGTAACTTGAACAAGTGTGATAGAATCTCGCTGAATACTTATATTAACCTTAATGTAAAATGATCTAATCGGGTCTCTGTTCGCCCTAGCCTAGAAGTTTAATAGCGCATTTTATTCGCCATTTCATGCGCCTTGAGATGCCGCTTAGCCCAGTATGCTATCTGAAATAGGAACGACGTAAGTTGAACAAATGTGATAGAATTACGCTGAATTCTTATATTAACCGTAATATAAAATGATCTAATCGGGTCTCTGTTTGCCTCACCCTAGAAGTTTAATAGTGCATTTCACTCGTCATTTCATGCGCTTTGAGATGCCGCTAAGCCCAGTAAGCTATCTGTAATAGAAGCGAAGTAAATTGAACGAATGTGATAGAATTTCGTTGAATTCTTATATTAACCAAAATATAAAATGATCTAATCGGGTCTCTGATTGCCCTATCATAGAAGTTTAATAGTGCATTTTACTCGCCATTTCATGCGCCTTCAGATGCCGCTTAGCCCAATAAGCTATCTGAAATAGGAGCGACGTAAATTGAACAAATGTGATAGAATTTCCCTGAAACCTTATATTAAACAAAATATAAAATGATCTAATCGGGTCTCTGATTGCCCTATCATAGAAGTTTAGTACTGCATATTACTCGCCATTCCACGCGCTTTAAGATGCCGCCTAGCCCAGTACGCTATCTGAAATAGGAGCGACGTAAATTGAACAAATGTGATAGAATTTCCCTGAAATCTTATATTAAACATAATATAAAATGATCTAATCGTGTCTCTGATTGCCCTATCATAGAAGTTTAACAGTGCATTTCACTCGTCATTTCATGCGCTTTGACATGCCGCTTAGCCCAATAAGCTATCTGAAATAGGAGCGACGTAAATTGAACAAATGTGATAGAATTTCCCTGAAATCTTATATTAAACAAAATATAAAATGAGCTAATCGGGTCTCTGATTGCCCTATCATAAAAGTTGAGCAGTGCATTTTACTCGCCATTCCACGCGCTTTAAGATGGCGCCTAGCCCAGTACGCTATCTGTAATAGGAGCGACGTAAATTGAACAAATGTGATAGAATTTCGCTGAATTCTTAAATTAACCATAATATAAAATAACCTAATCGAGTCTCTGTTTGCCTTATCCTAGAAGTTTAATAGTGCATTTTACTCGCCATTCCACGCGCTTTAAGATGCCGCCTAGCCCAGTACGCTACCTGAAATAGGAGCGGCGTAAGTTGAACAAATGTGATAGAATTACGCTGAATTCTTATATTAACCGTAATATAAAATGATCTAATCGGGTCTCTGTTTGCCTTATCCTAGAAGTTTGATAGTGCATTTTACTGGCCATTTCATGCGCTTTGAGATGCAGCTTAGCCCAATACGCTATCTGAAATAGGAGCGACGTAAATTGAACAAATGTGATAGAATTTTGCTGAATTCTTAAATTAACCACAATATAAAATGATCTAATCGGGTCTCTGTTTGCCCTACCCTAGTAGTTTAATTGTGCATTTTACTCGCCATTTCATGCGCTTTTCGATGCCGCTTATCCCAATACGCTATCTGAAATAGGAGCGACGTACGTTGAACAAATGTGATAGAATTTCGCTGAATTCTTTTAAGAACCAGAATGTAAAATGATCTAATCGGGTCTCTGTTCGCCCTAGCCTAGAAGTTTAATAGCGCATTTTATTCGCCATTTCATGCGCCTTGAGATGCCGCTTAGCCCAATACGCTATCTGAAATAGGAGCGACGTAAATTGAACAAATGTGATAGAATTTCCCTGAAATCTTATATTAAACAAAATATAAAATGATCTAATCGGGTCTCTGATTGCCCTATCATAGAAGTTTAGCAGTGCATTTTACTCGCCATTCCACGCGCTTTAAGATGCCGCCTAGCCCAGTACGCTATCTAAATTAGGAGCGACGTAAGTAGAACAAATGTGATAGAATTACGCTGAATTCTTATATTAACCGTAATATAAAATGATCTAATCGGGTCTCTGTTTGCCTTATCCTAGAAGTTTAGTATTGCATTTTACTCGCCATTTCATGCGCTTTGAGATACCGCTTAGCCCAATACGCTATCTGAAATAGGAGCGACGTAAATTGAACAAATGTGATAGAATTTCGCTGAATTCTTAAATTAACTATAGTATAAAATGATCTAATCGGGTCACTGATTGCCCTACCCTAGAAGTTTAATAGTGCATTTTGCTCGCCATTTCATGCGCTTTGAGATGCCGCTTAGCCCAATACGCTATCTGAAATATGAGCGACGTAAATTGAACAAATGTGATAGAATTTCGCTGAATTCTTAAATTAACTATAATATAAAATGATCTAATCGGGTCTCTGTTTGCCTTATCCTAGAAGTTTAGCATTGCATTTTACTCGCCATCTCATGCGCTTCGAGATGCCGCGTAGCCCAATACGCTATCTGAAATAGGAGCGACGTAAATTGAACAAATGTGATAGAATTTCGCTGAATTCTTAAATTAACTACAATATAAAATGATTTAATCGGGTCTCTGTTGGCCCTACCCTAGAAGTTTAATAGTGCATTTTACTCGCCATTTCATGCGCTTTGAGATGCCGCTTAGTGCAATACGCTATCTGAAATATGAGCGACGTAAATTGAACAAATGTGATAGAATTTCGCTGAATTCTTATATGAACCAAAATATAAAATGATCTCATCGGGTCTCTGTTTGCCCTACCCTAGAAGTTTAATAGTGCATTTCACTCGTCATTTCATGCGCTTTGAGATGCCGCTAAGCACAATAAGCTATCTGAAATACGAGCGACGTAAATTGAACAAATGTGATAGAATTTCGCTGAATTCTTAAATTAACCATAATATAAAATGATCTAGTCTGGTCTCTGATTGCCCTATCATAGAAGGTTAATAGTGCATTTTACTCGCCATTCCACACGCTTTAAGATGCCGCCTAGCCCAGTACGCTGTCTGAAATTGGAGCGACGTAAATTGAACAAATGTGATAGAATCTCGCTGAAGACTTATATTAACCTTAATGTAAAAATGATCTAATCGGGTCTCTGTTCGCCCTACCCTAGAAGTTTAATACTGCATTTTACTCGCCATTTCATGCGCTTTGAGATGCCGCTTATCCCAATACGCTATCTGAAATAGGAGCGACGTAAATTGAACAAATGTGATAGAATTTCGCTGAATTCTTAAATTAACCATAATATCAAATGATCTAATCGGGTCTCTGTTTGCCCTACCCTAGAAGTTTAATAGTGCATATCACTCGTCATTTCATGCGCTTTGAGATGCCGCTGAGCACAACAAGCTATCTGGAATAGCAGAGACGTAAATTGAACAAATGTGAAAGAATTACGCCGCATTCTTATATTAACCGTAATATAAAATGATCTAATCGGGTCTCTGTTTGCCTTATCCTAGAAGTTTAATAGTGCATTTTACTCGCCATTTCGCTCGCTTTAAGATGCCGCCTAGCCCAGTACGCTACCTGAAATAGGAGCGACATAAGGTGAACAAATGTGATAGAATTACGCTGAATTCTTATATTAACCATAATATAAAATGATCTAATCGGGTCTCTGTTTGCCCTACCCTAATAGTTTAATTGTGCATTTCACTCGCCATTTCATGCGCTTTGAGATGCCGCTTATCCCAATACGCTATCTGAAATAGGAGCGACGTAAGTTGAACAAATGTGATAGAATTTCGCTGACATCTTAAATTAACCATAATATAAAATGATCTAATCGGGTCTCTGTTTGCCCTACCCTAGAAGTTTAATAGTGCATTTCACTCGCCATTTCATGCGCTTTGAGATGCCGCTAAGCACAATAAGCTATCTGGAATAGCAGCGACGTAAATTGAACAAATGTGAAAGAATTACGCCGCATTCTTATATTAACCGTAATATAAAATGATCTAATCGGGTCTCTGTTTGCCTTATCCTAGAAGTTTAATAGTGCATTTTACTCGCCATTCCACGCGCTTTAAGATGCCGCCTAGCCAGTACGCTACCTGAAATAGGAGCGGCGTAAGTTGAACAAATGTGATAGAATTACGCTGAATTCTTATATTAACCGTAATATAAAATGATCTAATCGGGTCTCTGTTTGCCTTATCCTAGAAGTTTGATAGTGCATTTTGCTGGCCATTTCATGCGCTTTGAGATGCAGCTTAGCCCAATACGCTATCTGAAATAGGAGCGACGTAAATTGAACAAATGTGATAGAATTTTGCTGAATTCTTAAATTAACCACAATATAAAATGATCTAATCGGGTCTCTGTTTGCCCTACCCTAGTAGTTTAATTGTGCATTTTACTCGCCATTTCATGCGCTTTTCGATGCCGCTTATCCCAATACGCTATCTGAAATAGGAGCGACGTACGTTGAACAAATGTGATAGAATTTCGCTGAATTCTTTTAAGAACCAGAATGTAAAATGATCTAATCGGGTCTCTGTTCGCCCTAGCCTAGAAGTTTAATAGCGCATTTTATTCGCCATTTCATGCGCCTTGAGATGCCGCTTAGCCCAATACCCTATCTGAAATATGAGCGACGTAAATTGAACAAATGTGATAGAACTTTGCTGAATTCTTAAATTAACTATAATATAAAATGATCTAATCGGGTCTCTGTTTGCCTTATCCTAGAAGTTTAGCATTGCATTTTACTCGCCATTTCATGCGCTTTGAGATGCCGCTGAGCCCAATACGCTATCTGAAATAGGAGCGACGTAAATTGAACAAATGTGATAGAATTTCGCTGAATTCTTAAATTAACTACAATATAAAATGATCTAATCGGGTCTCTGTTTGCCCTACCCTAGAAGTTTAATAGTCCATTTTATTCGCCATTTCATGCGCTTTGAGATGCCGGTTAGCCCAATACGCTAACTGAAATAGGAGCGACGTAAATAGAACAAATGTGATAGGATTTCCCGGAAATCTTATATTAAACAAAATATAAAATGATCTAATCTGGTCTCTGACTGCCCTATCATTGAAGTTTAACAGTGCATTTTACTCGCCATTCCACGCGCTTTAAGATGCCGCCTAGCCCAGTACGCTATCTGAAATAGGAGCGACGTAAATTCAACAAATGTGATAGAATTTTGCTGAATTCTTAAATTAACCATAATATAAAATGATCTATTCGGGTATCTGTTCGCCATAGCCTAGAAGTTTAATAGTGCATTTTGTTTGCCCCTTTCATGCGCTTTGGGATGCCGCTTAGCCCAATACGCTATCTGAAATAGGAGCGACGTAAATTGGACAAATGTGATAGAATTTCCCTGAAATCTTATATTAAACAAAATATAAAATGATCTAATCGGGTCTCTGATTGCCCTATCATAGAAGATTAGCAGTGCATTTTACTCGCCCTTCCACGCGCTTTAAGATGCCACCTAGCCCAGTACGCTATCTGAAATAGGAGCGACGTAAGATGAACAAATGTGATAGAATTACGCTGAATTCTTATATTAATCGTAATATAAAATGTTCTAATCGGGTCTCTGTTTGCCTTATCCTAGAAGTTTAATAGCGCATTTTACTCGCCATTTCATGCGCTTTGAGATGCCGCTTAGCCCAATACGCTATCTGGAATAGGAGCGACGTAAATTGAACAAATGTGATAGAATTTCCTTGAATTCTTATATTAACCTCAATATAAAATGATCTAATCGGGTCTCTGTTCGCCCTACTATAGAAGTCTTATAGTGCACGTCACTCGCCATTTCATGCGCTTTGAGATGCCGCTTAGCCCAATACGCTATCTGAAATAGGAGCGACCTAAATTGAACGAATGTGATAGAATTTCGCTCAATTCTTAAATTAACCATAATATAAAATGATCTAATCGGGTCTCTGTTTGCCCTACCCTAGAACTTTAATAGTGCATTTTACTCGTTATTTCATGCGCTTTGAGATGCCGCTTAGCCTAATACGCTATCTGAAATTGGAGTGATATAAGTTGAAAAAATGTGATAGAATTTCGCTGAATTCTTTTATTAACCATAATGTAAAATGATCTAATCGGGTCTCTGTTTGCCCTACCCTAGGAGTTTAATAGTGCATTTTACTCGCCATTTCATGCTCTTTCAGATGCCGCTTAGCCCAATACGCTATCTGAAATATGAGCGACACGAATTGAACAAATGTGATAGAATTTCCCTGAAATCTTGAATTAAACAAAATATAAAATGATCAAATCGCGTCTCTGATTGCCCTATCATACAAGTTTAATAGTGCATTTTACTCGCCATTCCGAGCGCTTTAAGATGCCGTATAGCCCAATACGCTATCTGAAATAGGAGCGACGTAAATTGAACAAATGTGATAGAATTTCACTGAATTCTTATATTAACCAAAATATAAAATGATCTAATCGGGTCTCTGATTGCCCTATCATAGAAGATTAATAGTGCATTTTACTCGCCACTCCACGCGCTTTAGGATGCCGCCTAGCCCAGTACGCTATCTGAAATAGGAGCGACGTAAATCCAACAAATGTGATAGAATCTTGCTGAATTCTTAAATTAACCATAATATCAAATGATCTAATCGGGTCTCTGTTTGCCCTACCCTAGAAGTTTAATAGTGCATATCACTCGTCATTTCATGCGCTTTGAGATGCCGCTGAGCACAACAAGCTATCTGGAATAGCAGAGACGTAAATTGAACAAATGTGAAAGAATTACGCCGCATTCTTATATTAACCGTAATATAAAATGATCTAATCGGGTCTCTGTTTGCCTTATCCTAGAAGTTTAATAGTGCATTTTACTCGCCATTTCGCTCGCTTTAAGATGCCGCCTAGCCCAGTACGCTACCTGAAATAGGAGCGACATAAGTTGAACAAATGTGATAGAATTACGCTGAATTCTTATATTAACCATAATATAAAATGATCTAATCGGGTCTCTGTTTGCCCTACCCTAATAGTTTAATTGTGCATTTCACTCGCCATTTCATGCGCTTTGAGATGCCGCTTATCCCAATACGCTATCTGAAATAGGAGCGACGTAAGTTGAACAAATGTGATAGAATTTCGCTGACATCTTAAATTAACCATAATATAAAATGATCTAATCGGGTCTCTGTTTGCCCTACCCTAGAAGTTTAATAGTGCATTTCACTCGCCATTTCATGCGCTTTGAGATGCCGCTAAGCACAATAAGCTATCTGGAATAGCAGCGACGTAAATTGAACAAATGTGAAAGAATTACGCCGCATTCTTATATTAACCGTAATATAAAATGATCTAATCGGGTCTCTGTTTGCCTTATCCTAGAAGTTTAATAGTGCATTTTACTCGCCATTCCACGCGCTTTAAGATGCCGCCTAGCCCAGTACGCTACCTGAAATAGGAGCGGCGTAAGTTGAACAAATGTGATAGAATTACGCTGAATTCTTATATTAACCGTAATATAAAATGATCTAATCGGGTCTCTGTTTGCCTTATCCTAGAAGTTTGATAGTGCATTTTGCTGGCCATTTCATGCGCTTTGAGATGCAGCTTAGCCCAATACGCTATCTGAAATAGGAGCGACGTAAATTGAACAAATGTGATAGAATTTTGCTGAATTCTTAAATTAACCACAATATAAAATGATCTAATCGGGTCTCTGTTTGCCCTACCCTAGTAGTTTAATTGTGCATTTTACTCGCCATTTCATGCGCTTTTCGATGCCGCTTATCCCAATACGCTATCTGAAATAGGAGCGACGTACGTTGAACAAATGTGATAGAATTTCGCTGAATTCTTTTAAGAACCAGAATGTAAAATGATCTAATCGGGTCTCTGTTCGCCCTAGCCTAGAAGTTTAATAGCGCATTTTATTCGCCATTTCATGCGCTTTGAGATGCCGGTTAGCCCAATACGCTAACTGAAATAGGAGCGACGTAAATAGAACAAATGTGATAGGATTTCCCGGAAATCTTATATTAAACAAAATATAAAATGATCTAATCTGGTCTCTGACTGCCCTATCATTGAAGTTTAACAGTGCATTTTACTCGCCATTCCACGCGCTTTAAGATGCCGCCTAGCCCAGTACGCTATCTGAAATAGGAGCGACGTAAATTCAACAAATGTGATAGAATTTTGCTGAATTCTTAAATTAACCATAATATAAAATGATCTATTCGGGTATCTGTTCGCCATAGCCTAGAAGTTTAATAGTGCATTTTGTTTGCCATTTCATGCGCTTTGGGATGCCGCTTAGCCCAATACGCTATCTGAAATAGGAGCGACGTAAATTGGACAAATGTGATAGAATTTCCCTGAAATCTTATATTAAACAAAATATAAAATGATCTAATCGGGTCTCTGATTGCCCTATCATAGAAGATTAGCAGTGCATTTTACTCGCCCTTCCACGCGCTTTAAGATGCCACCTAGCCCAGTACGCTATCTGAAATAGGAGCGACGTAAGATGAACAAATGTGATAGAATTACGCTGAATTCTTATATTAATCGTAATATAAAATGTTCTAATCGGGTCTCTGTTTGCCTTATCCTAGAAGTTTAATAGCGCATTTTACTCGCCATTTCATGCGCTTTGAGATGCCGCTTAGCCCAATACGCTATCTGGAATAGGAGCGACGTAAATTGAACAAATGTGATAGAATTTCCTTGAATTCTTATATTAACCTCAATATAAAATGATCTAATCGGGTCTCTGTTCGCCCTACTATAGAAGTCTTATAGTGCACGTCACTCGCCATTTCATGCGCTTTGAGATGCCGCTTAGCCCAATACGCTATCTGAAATAGGAGCGACCTAAATTGAACGAATGTGATAGAATTTCGCTCAATTCTTAAATTAACCATAATATAAAATGATCTAATCGGGTCTCTGTTTGCCCTACCCTAGAACTTTAATAGTGCATTTTACTCGTTATTTCATGCGCTTTGAGATGCCGCTTAGCCTAATACGCTATCTGAAATTGGAGTGATATAAGTTGAAAAAATGTGATAGAATTTCGCTGAATTCTTTTATTAACCATAATGTAAAATGATCTAATCGGGTCTCTGTTTGCCCTACCCTAGGAGTTTAATAGTGCATTTTACTCGGCATTTCATGCTCTTTGAGATGCCGCTTAGCCCAATACGCTATCTGAAATATGAGCGACACGAATTGAACAAATGTGATAGAATTTCCCTGAAATCTTGAATTAAACAAAATATAAAATGATCAAATCGCGTCTCTGATTGCCCTATCATACAAGTTTAATAGTGCATTTTACTCGCCATTCCGAGCGCTTTAAGATGCCGTATAGCCCAATACGCTATCTGAAATAGGAGCGACGTAAATTGAACAAATGTGATAGAATTTCACTGAATTCTTATATTAACCAAAATATAAAATGATCTAATCGGGTCTCTGATTGCCCTATCATAGAAGATTAATAGTGCATTTTACTCGCCACTCCACGCGCTTTAGGATGCCGCCTAGCCCAGTACGCTATCTGAAATAGGAGCGACGTAAATTCAACAAATGTGATAGAATCTTGCTGAATTCTTAAATTAACCATAATATAAAATGATCTAATCGGGTCTCTGTTTGCCCTACCCTAGAAGTTTAATAGTGCATTTTACTCGCCATTTCATGCGCTTTGAGATACCGGCCAGCCCAGTACGCTATCTGAAATAGGAGCGACGTAATTTGAAGAAATGTGATAGAAATACGCTGAATTCTTATATTAACCGTAATATAAAATGATCTAATCGGGTCTCTGTTTGCCCTACCCTAGAAGTTTAATAGTCCATTTTATTCGCCATTCCATGCGCTTTGAGATGCCGGTTAGCCCAACACGCTAACTGAAATAGGAGCGACGTAAATAGAACAAATGTGATAGGATTTCCCGGAAATCTTATATTAAACAAAATATAAAATGATCTAATCTGGTCTCTGACTGCCCTATCATTGAAGTTTAACAGTGCATTTTACTCGCCATTCCACGCGCTTTAAGATGCCGCTAGCCCAGTACGCTATCTGAAATAGGAGCGACGTAAGTTCAACAAATGTGATAGAATCTTGCTGAATTCTTAAATTAACCATAATATAAAATGTTCTAATCGGGTCTCTGTTTGCCCTAGCCTAGGAGTTTAATAGTGCATTTTACTCGCCATTTCATGCGCTTTGAGATGCCGCTTAGCCCAATACGCTATCTGAAATATGAGCGACACGAATTGAACAAATGTGATAGAATTTCCCTGAAATCTTGTATTAAACAAAATATAAAATGATCTAATCGCGTCTCTGATTGCCCTATCATACAAGTTTAATAGTGCATTTTACTCGCCACTCCACGCGCTTTAGGATGCCGCCTAGCCCAGTACGCTATCCGAAATAGGAGCGACGTAAATTGAACAAATGTGATAGAATTTTGCTGAATTCTTAAATTAACCATAATATAAAATGATCTAATCGGGTATCTGTTTGCCTTATCCTAGAAGTTTAATAGTGCATTATACTCGCCATTTCATGCGCTTCGAGATGCCGCGTAGCTCAATACGCTATCTGAAATAGGAGCGACGAAAGTTGAACAAATGTGATAGAATTTCGCTGAATTATTTTATTAACCAGAATGTAAAATGATCTAATCTGGTCTCTGTTCGCCCTACCATAGAAGTCTTATAGTGCATTTCACTCGCCATTTCATGCGCTTTGAGATGCCGCTTAGCCCAATACGCTATCTGAAATAGGAGCGACGTAAATTGAACGAATGTGATAGAATTTCGCTCAATTCTTAAATTAACCATAATATAAAATGATCTAACCGGGTCTCTGTTTGCCCTACCCTAGAACTTTAATAGTGCATTTTACTCGTCATTTCATGCGCTTTGAGATGCCGCTTAGCCTAATACGCTATCTGAAATTGGAGCGATATAAGTTGAACATATGTGATAGAATTTCACTGAATTCTTTTATTAACCATAATGTAAAATGATCTAATCGGATCTCTGTCCGCCCGAGTCTAGAACTTTAATAGTTCATTTTATTCGCCATTTCATACGGTTTGAGATGCCGCTTTGCCCAATACGCTATCTGAAATAGGAGCGACGTAAATTGAACAAATGTGATAGAATTTCACTGAATTCTTATATTAACCAAAATATAAAATGATCTAATCGGGTCTCTGATTGCCCTAGCATAGAAGTTTAATAGTGCATTTTACTCATCATTCCGAACGCTTTAAGATGCCGCATAGTCCAGTTCGCTATCTGCAATAGGAGCGACGTAAATTGAACAAATGTGATAGAATTTTGCTGAATTCTTAAATTAACCATAGTACAAAATGATCTAATCGGGTCTCTGTTTGCTCTACCCTAGAAGTTTAATAGTGCATTTTGCTCGCCATTTCATGCGCTTTGAGATGCCGCTTAGCTCAGTACGCTATTTGAAATAGGAGCGACGTAAGTTGAACAAATGTGATAGAATTTCGCTGAATTCTTAAATTAACCATAACATAAAATGATCTAATCGGGTCTCTGTTTGCCCTACCCTAGAAGTTTAATAGTGCATTTTACTCGCCATTCCACGCGCTTTAAGATGCCGCTTAGCCCAGTACGCTATCTGAAATAGGAACGACGTAAGTTGAACAAATGTGATAGAATTACGCTGAATTCTTATATTAACCGTAATATAAAATGATCTAATCGGGTCTCTGTTTGCCTCACCCTAGAAGTTTAATAGTGCATTTTGCTCGCCATTTCATGCGCATTGAGATGCCGCTTAGCCCAATACGCTATCTGAAATATGAGCGACGTAAATTGAACAAATGTGATAGAATTTCGCTGAATTCTTAAATTAACCATAATATAAAATGATCTAATCGGGTCTCTGCTTGCCCTACCCTAGAAGTTTAATAGTGCATTTTACTCGTCATTTCATGCGTTTTGAGATGCCGCTTTGCCCAATACGCTATCTGAAATAGGAGCGACGTAAGTTGAACAAATGTGATAGAATTTCGCTGGATTCTTTTATTAACCATAATGTAAAATGATCTAATCGGGTCTCCGTTCGCCCTATCCTAGAAGTTTAATAGTGCATTTCACTCGTCATTTCATGCGCTTTGAGATGTCGCTTAGTCCAATAAGCTATCTGAAATAGGAGCGACGTAAATTGAACAAATGTGATAGAATTTCGATGAATTCTTATATTAACCAAAATATAAAATGATCTAATCGGGTCTCTGATTGCCCTATCATAGAAGTTTAATAGTGCATTTCACTCGCCATTCCACGCGCTTTAAGATGCCGCCTAGACCAGTTCGCTATCTGAAATACGAGCGACGTAAATTGAACAAGTGTGATAGAATTTTGCTGAATTCTTAAATTAACCGTAATATAAAATGATCTAATCGGGTCTCTGTTTGCCCTAGCCTAGAAGTTTACGAGTGCATTTTATTCGCCATTTCATGCGCTTTGAGATGCCGCTTAGCCGAATACGCTATCTGAATTAGGAGCGACGTAAATTGAACAAATGTGATACAAATTCCCTGAAATCTGATATTAAAAAAAATATAAAATGATCTAATCGGGTCTCTGATTGCCCTATCATAGAAGTTTAGTAGTGCACTTTACTCGCCATTCCACGCGCTTCAAGATGCCGCCTAGCCCAGTACGCTATCTGAAACAGGAGCGACGTAAATTGAACAGATGTGATAGAATTTCGCTGAATTCTTAAATTAACTACAATATAAAATGATTTAATCGGGTCTCTGTTGGCCATACCCTAGAAGTTTAATAGTGCATTTTACTCGCCATTTCATGCGCTTTGAGATGCCGCTTAGTGCAATACGCTATCTGAAATATGAGCGACGTAAATTGAACAAATGTGATAGAATTTCGCTGAATTCTTATATGAACAAAATATAAAATGATCTAATCGGGTCTCTGTTTGCCCTACCCTAGAAGTTTAATAGTGCATTTCACTCGTCATTTCATGCGCTTTGAGATGCCGCTAAGCACAATAAGCTATCCGAAATACGAGCGACGTAAATAGAACAATTGTGATAGAATTTCGCTGAATTCTTATATTAACCAAAATATAAAATGATCTATTCGGGTCTCTGATTGCCCTATCATAGAAGATTAATAGTGCATTTTACTCGCCACTCCACGCGCTTTAGGGTGACGCTTAGCCCAGTACGCTATCCGAAATAGGAGCGACGTACATTGAACAAATGTGATAGAATTTTGCTGAATTCTTAAATTAACCATAATATAAAATGATCTAATCGAGTCTCTGTTTGCCCTACCCTAGAAGTTTAATAGTGCATTTTACTCGCCATTTCAAGCGCTTTGAGATGCCGCTTCACCCAATACGCTATCTGAAATAGGAGCGACGTAAATTAAACAAATGTGATAGAATTTCACTCAATTCTTATATTAACCAAAATATGAAATGATCTAATCGGGTCTCTGATTGCCCTAGCATAGAAGTTTAATAGTGCATTTTACTCGCCATTCCGCGCGCTTTAAGATGCCGCATAGCCCAGTTCGCTATCTGAAATATGAGCGACGTAAGTTGAACAAATGTGATAGCATTACGCTGAATTCTTATATTAACCGTAATATAAAATGATCTAATCGGGTCTCTGTTTGCCTCACCCTAGAAGTATAATAGTGCATTTCACTCGTCATTTCATGCGCTTTGAGATGCCGCTAAGCCCAATAAGCTATCTGTAATAGAAGCGACGTAAATTGAACAAATGTGATAGAATTTCGCTGAATTCTTAAATTAACCATAATATAAAATGATCTAATCGGGTCCCTGTTTGCCCTACCCTAGAAGTTTAATAGTGCATTTCACTCGTCATTTCATGCGCTTTGAGATGCCGCTTAGCCCAATACGCTATCTGAAATAGGAGCGACGTAAATTGAACAAATGTGATAGAATTTCGCTGAATTCTTATATTAACCAAAGTATATAATGATCTAATCTGGTCTCTGATTGCCCTATCATAGAAGGTTAATAGTGCATTTTACTCGCCATTCTACGCGCTTTAAGATGCCGCCTAGCTCAGTACGCTGTCTGAAATAGAAGCGATGTAACTTGAACAAGTGTGATAGAATCTCGCTGAATACTTATATTAACCTTAATGTAAAATGATCTAATCGGGTCTCTGTTCGCCCTAGCCTAGAAGTTTAATAGCGCATTTTATTCGCCATTTCATGCGCCTTGAGATGCCGCTTAGCCCAATACGCTATCTGAAATAGGAGCGACGTAAATTGAACAAATGTGATAGAATTTCCCTGAAATCTTATATTAAACAAAGTATAAAATGATCTAATCGGGTCTCTGATTGCCTTATCATAGAAGTTTAGCAGTGAATTTTACTCGCCATTCCACGCGCTTTAAGATGCCGCCTAGCCCAGTACGCTATCTAAATTAGGAGCGACGTAAGTAGAACAAATGTGATAGAATTACGCTGAATTCTTATATTAACCGTAATATAAAATGATCTAATCGGGTCTCTGTTTGCCTTATCCTAGAAGTTTAGTATTGCATTTTACTCGCCATTTCATGCGCTTTGAGATACCGCTTAGCCCAATACGCTATCTGAAATAGGAGCGACGTAAATTGAACAAATGTGATAGAATTTCGCTGAATTCTTAAATTAACTATAATATAAAATGATCTAATCGGGTCACTGATTGCCCTACCCTAGAAGTTTAATAGTGCATTTTGCTCGCCATTTCATGCGCTTTGAGATGCCGCTTAGCCCAATACGCTATCTGAAATATGAGCGACGTGAATTGAACAAATGTGATAGAATTTCGCTGAATTCTTAAATTAACTATAATATAAAATGATGTAATCGGGTCTCTGTTTGCCTTATCCTAGAAGTTTAGCATTGCATTTTACTCGTCATTTCATGCGCTTTGAGATGCCGCTTAGCCCAATACGCTATCTGAAATAGGAGCGACGTAAATTGAACAATTGTGATAGAATTTCGCTGAATTCTTATATTAACCAAAGTATATAATGATCTAATCTGGTCTCTGATTGCCCTATCATAGAAGGTTAATAGTGCATTTTACTCGCCATTCTACGCGCTTTAAGATGCCGCCTAGCTCAGTACGCTGTCTGAAATAGAAGCGATGTAACTTGAACAAGTGTGATAGAATCTCGCTGAATACTTATATTAACCTTAATGTAAAATGATCTAATCGGGTCTCTGTTCGCCCTAGCCTAGAAGTTTAATAGCGCATTTTATTCGCCATTTCATGCGCCTTGAGATGCCGCTTAGCCCAATACGCTATCTGAAATAGGAGCGACGTAAATTGAACAAATGTGATAGAATTTCCCTGAAATCTTATATTAAACAAAGTATAAAATGATCTAATCGGGTCTCTGATTGCCTTATCATAGAAGTTTAGCAGTGAATTTTACTCGCCATTCCACGCGCTTTAAGATGCCGCCTAGCCCAGTACGCTATCTGAAATAGGAGCGACGTAAATTGAACAAATGTGATAGAATTTCGCTGAATTCTTAAATTAACTACAATATAAAATGATTTAATCGGGTCTCTGTTGGCCATACCCTAGAAGTTTAATAGTGCATTTTACTCGCCATTTCATGCGCTTTGAGATGCCGCTTAGTGCAATACGCTATCTGAAATATGAGCGACGTAAATTGAACAAATGTGATAGAATTTCGCTGAATTCTTATATGAACAAAATATAAAATGATCTAATCGGGTCTCTGTTTGCCCTACCCTAGAAGTTTAATAGTGCATTTCACTCGTCATTTCATGCGCTTTGAGATGCCGCTAAGCACAATAAGCTATCTGAAATACGAGCGACGTAAATAGAACAATTGTGATAGAATTTCGCTGAATTCTTATATTAACCAAAATATAAAATGATCTATTCGGGTCTCTGATTGCCCTATCATAGAAGATTAATAGTGCATTTTACTCGCCACTCCACGCGCTTTAGGGTGCCGCTTAGCCCAGTACGCTCTCCGAAATAGGAGCGACGTACATTGAACAAATGTGATAGAATTTTGCTGAATTCTTAAATTAACCATAATATAAAATGATCTAATCGAGTCTCTGTTTGCCCTACCCTAGAAGTTTAATAGTGCATTTTACTCGCCATTTCAAGCGCTTTGAGATGCCGCTTCGCCCAATACGCTATCTGAAATAGGAGCGACGTAAATTAAACAAATGTGATAGAATTTCACTCAATTCTTATATTAACCAAAATATGAAATGATCTAATCGGGTCTCTGATTGCCCTAGCATAGAAGTTTAATAGTGCATTTTACTCGCCATTCCGCGCGCTTTAAGATGCCGCATAGCCCAGTTCGCTATCTGAAATATGAGCGACGTAAGTTGAACAAATGTGATAGAATTACGCTGAATTCTTATATTAACCGTAATATAAAATGATCTAATCGGGTCTCTGTTTGCCTCACCCTAGAAGTATAATAGTGCATTACACTCGTCATTTCATGCGCTTTGAGATGCCGCTAAGCCCAATAAGCTATCTGTAATAGAAGCGACGTAAATTGAACAAATGTGATAGAATTTCGCTGAATTCTTAAATTAACCATAATATAAAATGATCTAATCGGGTCCCTGTTTGCCCTACCCTAGAAGTTTAATAGTGCATTTCACTCGTCATTTCATGCGCTTTGAGATGCCGCTTAGCCCAATACGCTATCTGAAATAGGAGCGACGTAAATTGAACAAATGTGATAGAATTTCGCTGAATTCTTATATTAACCAAAGTATATAATGATCTAATCTGGTCTCTGATTGCCCTATCATAGAAGGTTAATAGTGCATTTTACTCGCCATTCTACGCGCTTTAAGATGCCGCCTAGCTCAGTACGCTGTCTGAAATAGAAGCGATGTAACTTGAACAAGTGTGATAGAATCTCGCTGAATACTTATATTAACCTTAATGTAAAATGATCTAATCGGGTCTCTGTTCGCCCTAGCCTAGAAGTTTAATAGCGCATTTTATTCGCCATTTCATGCGCCTTGAGATGCCGCTTAGCCCAATACGCTATCTGAAATAGGAGCGACGTAAATTGAACAAATGTGATAGAATTTCCCTGAAATCTTATATTAAACAAAGTATAAAATGATCTAATCGGGTCTCTGATTGCCTTATCATAGAAGTTTAGCAGTGAATTTTACTCGCCATTCCACGCGCTTTAAGATGCCGCCTAGCCCAGTACGCTATCTAAATTAGGAGCGACGTAAGTAGAACAAATGTGATAGAATTACGCTGAATTCTTATATTAACCGTAATATAAAATGATCTAATCGGGTCTCTGTTTGCCTTATCCTAGAAGTTTAGTATTGCATTTTACTCGCCATTTCATGCGCTTTGAGATACCGCTTAGCCCAATACGCTATCTGAAATAGGAGCGACGTAAATTGAACAAATGTGATAGAATTTCGCTGAATTCTTAAATTAACTATAATATAAAATGATCTAATCGGGTCACTGATTGCCCTACCCTAGAAGTTTAATAGTGCATTTTGCTCGCCATTTCATGCGCTTTGAGATGCCGCTTAGCCCAATACGCTATCTGAAATATGAGCGACGTAAATTGAACAAATGTGATAGAATTTCGCTGAATTCTTAAATTAACTATAATATAAAATGATGTAATCGGGTCTCTGTTTGCCTTATCCTAGAAGTTTAGCATTGCATTTTACTCGTCATTTCATGCGCTTTGAGATGCCGCTTAGCCCAATACGCTATCTGAAATAGGAGCGACGTAAATTGAACAAATGTGATAGAATTTCGCTGAATTCTTATATTAACCAAAGTATATAATGATCTAATCTGGTCTCTGATTGCCCTATCATAGAAGGTTAATAGTGCATTTTACTCGCCATTCTACGCGCTTTAAGATGCCGCCTAGCTCAGTACGCTGTCTGAAATAGAAGCGATGTAACTTGAACAAGTGTGATAGAATCTCGCTGAATACTTATATTAACCTTAATGTAAAATGATCTAATCGGGTCTCTGTTCGCCCTAGCCTAGAAGTTTAATAGCGCATTTTATTCGCCATTTCATGCGCCTTGAGATGCCGCTTAGCCCAATACGCTATCTGAAATAGGAGCGACGTAAATTGAACAAATGTGATAGAATTTCCCTGAAATCTTATATTAAACAAAGTATAAAATGATCTAATCGGGTCTCTGATTGCCTTATCATAGAAGTTTAGCAGTGAATTTTACTCGCCATTCCACGCGCTTTAAGATGCCGCCTAGCCCAGTACGCTATCTGAAACAGGAGCGACGTAAATTGAACAGATGTGATAGAATTTCGCTGAATTCTTAAATTAACTACAATATAAAATGATTTAATCGGGTCTCTGTTGGCCATACCCTAGAAGTTTAATAGTGCATTTTACTCGCCATTTCATGCGCTTTGAGATGCCGCTTAGTGCAATACGCTATCTGAAATATGAGCGACGTAAATTGAACAAATGTGATAGAATTTCGCTGAATTCTTATATGAACAAAATATAAAATGATCTAATCGGGTCTCTGTTTGCCCTACCCTAGAAGTTTAATAGTGCATTTCACTCGTCATTTCATGCGCTTTGAGATGCCGCTAAGCACAATAAGCTATCTGAAATACGAGCGACGTAAATAGAACAATTGTGATAGAATTTCGCTGAATTCTTATATTAACCAAAATATAAAATGATCTATTCGGGTCTCTGATTGCCCTATCATAGAAGATTAATAGTGCATTTTACTCGCCACTCCACGCGCTTTAGGGTGCCGCTTAGCCCAGTACGCTCTCCGAAATAGGAGCGACGTACATTGAACAAATGTGATAGAATTTTGCTGAATTCTTAAATTAACCATAATATAAAATGATCTAATCGAGTCTCTGTTTGCCCTACCCTAGAAGTTTAATAGTGCATTTTACTCGCCATTTCAAGCGCTTTGAGATGCCGCTTCGCCCAATACGCTATCTGAAATAGGAGCGACGTAAATTAAACAAATGTGATAGAATTTCACTCAATTCTTATATTAACCAAAATATGAAATGATCTAATCGGGTCTCTGATTGCCCTAGCATAGAAGTTTAATAGTGCATTTTACTCGCCATTCCGCGCGCTTTAAGATGCCGCATAGCCCAGTTCGCTATCTGAAATATGAGCGACGTAAGTTGAACAAATGTGATAGAATTACGCTGAATTCTTATATTAACCGTAATATAAAATGATCTAATCGGGTCTCTGTTTGCCTCACCCTAGAAGTATAATAGTGCATTACACTCGTCATTTCATGCGCTTTGAGATGCCGCTAAGCCCAATAAGCTATCTGTAATAGAAGCGACGTAAATTGAACAAATGTGATAGAATTTCGCTGAATTCTTAAATTAACCATAATATAAAATGATCTAATCGGGTCCCTGTTTGCCCTACCCTAGAAGTTTAATAGTGCATTTCACTCGTCATTTCATGCGCTTTGAGATGCCGCTTAGCCCAATACGCTATCTGAAATAGGAGCGACGTAAATTGAACAAATGTGATAGAATTTCGCTGAATTCTTATATTAACCAAAGTATATAATGATCTAATCTGGTCTCTGATTGCCCTATCATAGAAGGTTAATAGTGCATTTTACTCGCCATTCTACGCGCTTTAAGATGCCGCCTAGCTCAGTACGCTGTCTGAAATAGAAGCGATGTAACTTGAACAAGTGTGATAGAATCTCGCTGAATACTTATATTAACCTTAATGTAAAATGATCTAATCGGGTCTCTGTTCGCCCTAGCCTAGAAGTTTAATAGCGCATTTTATTCGCCATTTCATGCGCCTTGAGATGCCGCTTAGCCCAATACGCTATCTGAAATAGGAGCGACGTAAATTGAACAAATGTGATAGAATTTCCCTGAAATCTTATATTAAACAAAATATAAAATGATCTAATCGGGTCTCTGATTGCCTTATCATAGAAGTTTAGCAGTGAATTTTACTCGCCATTCCACGCGCTTTAAGATGCCGCCTAGCCCAGTACGCTATCTAAATTAGGAGCGACGTAAGTAGAACAAATGTGATAGAATTACGCTGAATTCTTATATTAACCGTAATATAAAATGATCTAATCGGGTCTCTGTTTGCCTTATCCTAGAAGTTTAGTATTGCATTTTACTCGCCATTTCATGCGCTTTGAGATACCGCTTAGCCCAATACGCTATCTGAAATAGGAGCGACGTAAATTGAACAAATGTGATAGAATTTCGCTGAATTCTTAAATTAACTATAATATAAAATGATCTAATCGGGTCACTGATTGCCCTACCCTAGAAGTTTAATAGTGCATTTTGCTCGCCATTTCATGCGCTTTGAGATGCCGCTTAGCCCAATACGCTATCTGAAATATGAGCGACGTAAATTGAACAAATGTGATAGAATTTCGCTGAATTCTTAAATTAACTATAATATAAAATGATGTAATCGGGTCTCTGTTTGCCTTATCCTAGAAGTTTAGCATTGCATTTTACTCGCCATTTCATGCGCTTTGAGATGCCGCTTAGTGCAATACGCTATCTGAAATATGAGCGACGTAAATTGAACAAATGTGATAGAATTTCGCTGAATTCTTATATGAACCAAAATATAAAATGATCTAATCGGGTCTCTGTTTGCCCTACCCTAGAAGTTTAATAGTGCATTTTACTCGCCATTTCATGCGCTTTGAGATGCCGCATAGCCCAATACGCTCTCTGAAATAGGAGCGACGTAAATTGAACAAATGTGATAGAATTTCCGTGAACTCTTATATTAAACAAAATATAAAATGATCTAATCGGGTCTCTGATTGCCCTATCATAGAAGTTTAGTAGTGCATTTTACTCGTCATCCCACGCGCTTTAAGGTGCCGCCTAGCCCAGTACGCTATCTGAAATAGGAGCGACGTAAGTTGAACAAATGTGATAGAATTTTGCTGAATTCTTAAATTAACCAATATAAAATGATCTAATCGGGTCTCTGTTTGCCCTACCCTAGAAGTTTAATAGTGCATTTCTCTCGTCACTTTATGCGCTTTGAGATGCCGCTAAGCCCAATAAGCTATCCGATATAGGAGCGACGTAAATTGAACAAATGTGATAGAATTTCGCAGAATTCTTATGTTAACCAAAATATAAAATGATTTAATCTGGTCTCTGTTCGCCATAGCCTAGAAGTTTAATAGTGCATTTTGTTCGCCATTTCATGCGCTTTGTGATGCCGCTTAGCCCAATACGCTATCTGAAATAGGAGCGACGTAAGTTGAACAAATGTGATAGAATTACGCTGAATTCTTACATTAACCATAATGTAAAATGATCTAATCGGGTCTCTGTTTGCACTACCCTAGAAGTTTAATAGTGCATTTCACTCGCCACTTCATGCGCTTTGAGATGCCGCTAAGCACAATAAGTTATCTTTAATAGGAGCGACGTAAATTGAACAAATGTGATAGAATTTCGCTGAATTCTTATATTTGTAGCAGCTACGGCACTGCTACCACATCCCTGCCGTGAAAGATCGAGATATTACCCTCGCTAACTTTCTTTTCTTTAAATGCTTACGGTCTATCTTTCTTTAAAAGTGTACGAACACAGGCGCGTCGTAGACCGGCAACGGACGACGGTTGCCGATTGCGCGACGAGTTTTTTCTGTTGTTTTCTGACCGCGCGCCGCGGTCACCATACGAGAACACGAGGCAGAACCTCTTACGACTCACCACGTGTACGACCGTGCGACGCAGACAATACCTGTTCTTATTCTGTTATATTAATTGTAAATAAATTGAGCGTGTAACGCAAATCGGAGTTATCCATTACGCACACCATACACCTCAATTATTGGTGACCCCGACGTGATCGTGAAGTGATCGTGATCGTGATCGTGATCGTGACAAGACAAAATTTTTTTTTTCTCTCCATCGACCGTATTTCTTCAAAGACTTCCGTGAACTTTTCATACAACAGTGTAATTCGTGCAGAACTGCTAAAAGTGTAAGTGATCTCCCCGCTGAAGCAGCAATACAGCCATGAACGCGGATATCCCTGCCAAGGCCTCCACGAGCAGAGCGTCGATAGAAAGAGTCGCCGTTCGTATACCGGATTTTTGCCCTAGCGATCCGGAAATGTGGTTCAGCATGGTGGAAAGGAGTTTTGAGGTATCCGGAGTGACCACCGACAGCACCAGGTTCGGGTATATCCTGAGTGCCCTGGATCCACGCTACGCCACAGAGGTTCGAGACATAATAATGAACTCGCCAGCGACCGGTCAGTACGAAAAATTAAAAACCGAGCTGATCCGACGTTTGAGCGTGTCTCAAGAGCAGAAGACGCGACGCCTCCTGGAGCATGAGGAAATCGGCGATCGGAAACCTTCGCAATTTTTGAGGCATCTGCGCAGCCTAGCCGGGACGCAAGTATCAGACGCCTTATTGCGAACCCTTTGGCTAGGGAGGTTACCGACGAGCACGCAGGTAATTTTAGCCACGCAGAAGGACACGGAACTGGACAAAGTGGCCGAGCTGGCGGACGCTATCACCGATACCAGGCCTCATCGCCATCAAATTGCCGAAGCGTCACCCCCGGCGCCGCAGGAAATCGACGCAGGTAGGTCCCTCGAGGCTTTATTGCAATTGAAAATGTCGCAGCTCGCTCTGTCGCTACGAGAAGAAATAGCGGCGCTTCGTCAAGAAATGACGAGCGATCGTACCTCGCGGAGAGATAGGGAGCCTCGATCCCGTTCACGTCCTCGGAGCCGTTCCGGATCTCGATCGAGGAAGCGCACACATGGCAAGGATGGAATTTGCTGGTACCACTGGAGTTTCGGTACCGACGCAAGGGACTGCATTAAGCCGTGAACCTTCCAGGCGGGAAACATTCCGGGCAGTCGTTAACGACGGCTAGCGACCCCAGCCCGACTTTACGCCGTCTCTTCGTCATCGATCACGACACGAAGACGCAATTTTTGGTCGACACAGGCGCCGACCTCTGTGTCTTTCCACGAGCAATGATCCGAGGACGGCGCGAAAAATCATCCTACGAGCTTTCCGCAGCAAATGGCACCACCATCGCAACGTACGGGACTACGACTTTAACTCTCAATTTAGGGTTACGTCGGGTTTTCACATGGAGATTCGTAATCGCCGACGTCTCCAGGCCCATAATCGGGGTCGATTTCCTCGCTCACTTCGGACTAATGGTAGACGTTCGCAATCGCCGTCTCTTAGATCAAGTGACGTCTGTCTCGACACAAGGAATGCCTGCCCGCGAAGCCGTCCCGAGCATCAAAACAGTCTTCGGGGAATCCGCTTATCATGTTCTACTCCAGCGATTTCCCGAAATTACGAAACCGGAAGGAACACCTTCCGAACCAAAACACAGCACGATGCACCACATTCGTACTGCACCAGGTCCACCTGTTACCTGCAAACCACGGCGTCTTGCACCAGGTAGGCTACAGGCAGCCAAAAAGGAATTTGAAACCATGTCGCGATTAGGAACAACCCGACCGTCGGAGAGTAGCTGGTCGTCACCTTTGCACATGGTACCCAAAAAAGGAAGTGACGAATGGAGACCATGTGGCGATTATCGTGCTCTCAACGCCAGGACCTTGCCGGACCGATATCCCGTCAGGCATATTGAAGATTTTGCACAAACTTTGCGGGGTAAGAAAATTTTTTCTACCATTGATCTCGTTCGAGCTTACAACCAAATCCCCGTTGCACCCGAAGATATTCCGAAGACAGCTATTACCACTCCTTTCGGATTATTCGAATTTCCGTTCATGTCGTTTGGGTTGCGCAACGCGGCTCCAACCTTTCAGCGCTTTATCGATGAAGCGTTGCGAGGTTTGAACTTTTGTTTCGCATACATTGACGACATACTGGTGGCTTCAACATCCGAAGAGGAACACCTTCAACACCTCAAGATAGTTTTTGAACGGCTAAAACAATACGGTATAGTGATAAATACTGCAAAATGTATCTTCGGAAGGACGGAGTTAAAATTTTTAGGCTACCTGGTGTCGGAATCAGGCACTCGACCACCCACCGAAAAGGTTGAGGCCATTTTAAAGTATCCACGGCCGACCACAGCGAAACAATTACGGCAGTTTTTAGGTATGGTAAATTTTTATAGACGTTTCATACCTAAAGCCGCACAGGTACATGCACCTCTGAACGACATGCTGGCGGACAATATAAAAGGCAGCGCACCTGTAAATTGGACACCAGACGCCACCGCAGCATTTGAAGACTCTAAAAAGGCGTTAGTAGAGGCTACTCTACTAACACACCCTGAAATCGACGCACCATTGGCCATCATATGCGACGCCTCGAATTCTGCTGTTGGCGCCGCGCTTCAACAACGCATCGGTGATAATTGGGAACCACTGGGATTCTTTTCAAAAAAACTCAGCTCAACGGAACAGAAATACGCTACATACGACAGAGAATTACTCGCTATCTACCTCGCAGTCAAATATTTCCGTCATATGATCGAGGGAAGAACTTTCACTATCTTCACAGACCATAAACCAATCATTTACGCTTTCCAACAGAAACCAGAAAAATTCACCCCAAGACAATTTCGATATCTCAGCTTCATTAGTGAATTCTCAACGGACATCCGCCACGTAGCAGGTCGAGATAACGTTGTCGCCGATGCGTTGTCAAGAGTGGACGAAATCGAAGAGACTTTGGATTTTGAAATGCTGGCCAAATCGCAAGAAGAAGACGAGGAATTACTGACGTACTTACAAGGCAACACCGGTTTGAATTTAAAACGCATATCCATTCCTGGAAGTACACAACAAATTTACTGTGACATATCTACAGACACCGTTCGCCCTTTCCTCACAAAATCGTTTCGTCAAACTGCATTCAACGCACTACACAAAATATCGCATCCAGGAATCAACGCCACTGTCAAACTGATCACGCAAAGGTACGTTTGGCCATCGATCAAAACAGACTGCAGAAGATGGGCCCGGAACTGTATCCAATGTCAACGCTCCAAGATCACCAGGCACGTATCAGCACCCCTCGGTTCTTTTTCGCGACCATCGGCGAGGTTCGAACATGTTCATTTGGACATTGTCATCCTACCGGTCTCCGAAGGATACAGATATTGCCTTACCTGCGTGGATCGCTTTACGCGCTGGCCTGAGGCAATACCTCTCCGCGACCAGGAAGCAGCCACAGTAGCTCGAGCCTTTTACGAGGGGTGGATTGTTCGGTTTGGAACGCCGCTAAGGATCACCACGGACCAAGGTAGACAATTTGAGTCCAATCTTTTTAAACAATTATGTTTGTTAACAGGTAGCAGACATCTAAGAACTACGGCATATCACCCGGCGGCTAACGGGATGGTGGAAAGGTTCCACCGTCAGTTAAAGGCAGCCATACGTTGCCATGAAAATCAACGTTGGACAGAGATTCTTCCCACCACGTTGCTGGGTATTCGTTCAGCCTGGAGGGAAGATTTAAAAGCAACGACAGCAGAGTTGGTGTACGGCGAACCATTGCGACTTCCTGGAGAATTCCTGTCTCCGCGTCCAGGTGAAGCTGACACTGACGCAACTTCATTTGTAAAGGAACTGCGACAACATTTCCAGGATCTGAGCCCAGTCGCAGGTTCTCACCATGGGTCACGGCGGACCTTCGTGTACAAAGACCTTGCCAGTTCCGAGCATGTTTTCGTACGACACGACGCATCGAAAGGCATTCTACAACAACCTTATGATGGACCATATCGTGTCATTAGCCGCGGACATAAAACCTTTCTAATAGACCGTCAAGGAAAACATGTCACAATTTCAATCGAGAGGTTAAAACCCGCGTATATTGTAAGTGATCATTTAACACATAAAAATTGTAATAATTCCGACACAGAACCAAATGTATCTCGCGATATTGTAACACCACAATTTACCACCCGCGCAGGTAGGCGAGTACGATTTCTCGACAGATTTCAAGCTGGATTTTCGTGATTAGGTAAATCACTGGCAGGGGGGTGATGTAGCAGCTACGGCACTGCTACCACATCCCTGCCGTGAAAGATCGAGATATTACCCTCGCTAACTTTCTTTTCTTTAAATGCTTACGGTCTATCTTTCTTTAAAAGTGTACGAACACAGGCGCGTCGTAGACCGGCAACGGACGACGGTTGCCGATTGCGCGACGAGTTTTTTCTGGTGTTTTCTGACCGCGCGCCGCGGTCACCATACGAGAACACGAGGCAGAACCTCTTACGACTCACCACGTGTACGACCGTGCGACGCAGACAATACCTGTTCTTATTCTGTTATATTAATTGTAAATAAATTGAGCGTGTAACGCAAATCGGAGTTATCCATTACGCACACCATACACCTCAATTAACCAAAATATAAAATGATCTAATCGGGTCTCTGATTGCCCAATCATAGAAGTTTAATAGTGCATTTTAGTCGCCATTTCATGCGCTTTGAGATCCCGCTTAGCCCAATACGCTATCTGAAATAGGAGCCACGTAAATTGAACAAATGTGATAGAATTTCGCTGAATTCTTATATTAACCAAAGTATAAAATGATCTAATCTGGTGTCTGATTGCCCTATCATAGAAGGTTAATAGTGCATTTTACTCGCCATTCCACGCGCTTTAGGGTGCCGCTCAGCCCAGTACGCTATCCGAAACAGGAGCGACGTACATTGAACAAATGTGATAGAATTTTGCTGACATCTTAAATTAACCATAATATAAAATGATCTACTCGGGTCTCTGTTTGCCCTACCCTAGAAGTTTAATAGTGCATTTTACTCGTCACTTCATGCGCCTTCAGATGCCGCTTAGCCCAATAAGCTATCTGAAATAGGAGCGACGTAAATTGAACAAATGTGATAAAATTTCGCAGAATCCTTATGTTAACCAAAGTATAAAATGATCTAATCTGGTCTCTGTTCGCCCTAGCCTAGAAGTTTAATAGTGCATTTTGTTCGCCATTTCATGCGCTTTGTGATGCCGCTTAGCCCAATACGCTATCTGAAATAGGAGCGACGGAAATTGAACAAATGTGATAGAATTTTGCTGAATTCTTAAATTAACCATAATATAAAATGATCTAATCGGGTCCCTGATTGTCCTATCATAGAAGTTTAATAGTGCATTTTACTCGCCATTCCACGCGCTTTAAGATGCCGCTTAGCCCAGTACGCTATCTGAAATAGGAACGACGTAAGTTGAACAAATGTGATAGAATTACGCTGAATTCTTATATTAACCGTAATATAAAATGATCTAATCGGGTCTCTGTTTGCCTCACCCTAGAAGTATAATAGTGCATTTCACTCGTCATTTCATGCGCTTTGAGATGCCGCTAAGCCCAATAAGCTATCTGTAATACAAGCGACGTAAATTGAACAAATGTGATAGAATTTCGCTGAATTCTCAAATTAACCATAATATAAAATGATCTAATCGGGTCCCTGTTTGCCCTACCCTAGAAGTTTAATAGTGCATTTCACTCGTCATTTCATGCGCTTTGAGATGCCGCTTAGCCCAATACGCTATCTGAAATAGGAGCGACGTAAATTGAACAAATGTGATAGAATTTCGCTGAATTCTTAAATTAACCATAATATAAAATGATCTAATCGGGTCTCTGATTGCCCTATCATCGAAGTTTAATAGTGCATTTTACTCGCCATTCCACGCGCTTTAAGATGCCGCATAGGCCAGTACGCTATCTGAAATAGGAACGACGTAAGTTGAACAAATGTGATAGAATTACGCTGAATTCTTATATTAACCGTAATATAAAATGATCTAATCGGGTCTCTGTTTGCATCACCCTAGAAGTATAATAGTGCATTTCACTCGTCATTTCATGCGCTTTGAGATGCCGCTAAGCCCAATAAGCTATCTGTAATAGAAGCGACGTAAATTGAACAACTGTGATAGAATTTCGCTGAATTCTTAAATTAACCATAATATAAAATGATCTAATCGGGTCCCTGTTTGCCCTACCCTAGAAGTTTAATAGTGCATTTCACTCGTCATTTCATGCGCTTTGAGATGCCGCTGAGCCCAATAAGCTACCTGTAATAGGAGCGACGTAAATTGAACAAATGTGATAGAATTTCATTGAAATCTTAAATTAACCATAATATAAAATAACCTAATCGGGTCTCTGTTTGCCCTACCCTAGAAGTTTAATAGTGCATTTCACTCGTCATTTCATGCGCTTTGAGATGCCGCTAAGCCCAATAAGCTATCTGTAATAGAAGCGACGTAAATTGAACAAATGTGATAGAATTTCGTTGAATTCTTATATTAACCAAAATATAAAATGATCTAATCGGGTCTCTGATTGCCCTATCATAGAAGTTTAATAGTGCATTTTACTCGCCATTTCATGCGCCTTCAGATGCCGCTTAGCCCAATAAGCTATCTGAAATAGGAGCGACGTAAATTGAACAAATGTGATAGAATTTCGCTGAATTCTTAAATTAACCATAATATCAAATGATCTAATCGGGTCTCTGTTTGCCCTACCCTAGAAGTTTAATAGTGCATATCACTCGTCATTTCATGCGCTTTGAGACGCCGCTTCGCCCAATAAGCTATTTGAAATAGGAGCGACGTAAATTGAACAAATGTGATAGGATTTCGCTGAATTCTTAAAGTAACCTTAATATAAAATGATCTAATCGGGTCTCTGTTCGCCCTACCATAGACGTCTAATAGTGCATTTCACTCTCCATTCCACGCGCTTTAAGATGCGGCCGAGCCCAGTACGATATCTGAAATAGGAGCCACGTAAATTGAACAAATGTGATAGAATTTTGCTGAATTCTTAAATTAACAATAATATAAAATGATCTAATCGGGCCTCTGTACGCCCTACCATAGAAATCTAATAGTGCATTTTACTCGCCATTTCATGCGCTTTGAGATGCCGCTTAGCCCAATACGCTATCTGAAATAGGAGCGACGTAAGTTGAACAAATGTGATAGAATTTCGCTGGATTCTTTTATTAACCATAATGTAAAATAATCTAATCGGGTCTCCGTTCGCCCTATCCTAGAAGTTTAATAGTGCATTTCACTCGTCATTTCATGCGCTTTGAGATGTCGCTTAGTCCAATAAGCTATCTGAAATAGGAGCGACGTAAATTGAACAAATGTGATAGAATTTGATGAATTCTTATATTAACCAAAATATAAAATGATCTAATCGGGTCTCTGATTGCCCTATCATAGAAGTTTAATAGTGCATTTTACTCGCCATTCCACGCGCTTTAAGATGCCGCCTAGCCCAGTTCGCTATCTGAAATACGAGCGACGTAAATTGAACAAGTGTGATAGAATTTTGCTGAATTCTTAAATTAACCGTAATATAAAATGATCTAATCGGGTCTCTGTTTGCCCTAGCCTAGAAGTTTACGAGTGCATTTTATTCGCCATTTCATGCGCTTTGAGATGCCGCTTAGCCGAATACGCTATCTGAATTAGGAGCGACGTAAATTGAACAAATGTGATACAAATTCCCTGAAATCTGATATTAAACAATATATAAAATGATCTAATCGGGTCTCTGATTGCCCTATCATAGAAGTTTAGCAGTGCATTTTACTCGCCATTCCACGCGCTTTAATATGCCGCCTAGCCCAGTACGCTATCTAAATTAGGAGCGACGTAAGTTGAACAAATGTGATAGAATTTCGCTGAATTCTTATATTAACCAAAGTATATAATGATCTAATCTGGTCTCTGATTGCCCTATCATAGAAGGTTAATAGTGCATTTTACTCGCCATTTCATGCGCTTTGAGATGCCGCTTTTCTCAGTACGCTATTTGAAATAGGAGCGACGTACATTGAACAAATGTGATAGAATTTTGCTGAATTCTTAAATTAACCATAATATAAAATGATCTAATCGAGTCTCTGTTTGCCCTACCCTAGAAGTTTAATAGTGCATTTTGCTCGCCATTTCATGCGCTTTGAGATGCCGCTGAGCCCAATGCGCTATTTGAAATAGGAGCGACGTAAATTGAACAAATGTGATAGAATTTCACTGAATTCTTATATTAACCAAAATATAAAATGATCTAATCGGGTCTCTGATTGCCCTATCAAAGAATTTTAATTGTGCATTCCACTCGCCATTCCACCCGCTTTAAGATGCCGCCTAGCCCAGTACGCTATCTGAAATAGGAGCGACGGAAATTGAAAAATGTGATAGAATTTTGCTGAATTCTTAAATTAACCATAATATAAAATGATCTAATCGGCTCTCTGATTGCCCTATCATAGAAGTTTAATAGTGCATTTTACTCGCCATTCCACGCGCTTTAAGGTGCCGCTTAGCCCAGTACGCTATCTGAAATAGGAACGACGTAAGTTGAACAAATGTGATAGAATTACGCTGAATTCTTATATTAACCGTAATATAAAATGATCTAATCGGGTCTCTGTGTGCCTCACCCTAGAAGTATAATAGTGCATTTCACTCGTCATTTCATGCGCTTTGAGATGCCGCTAAGCCCAATAAGCTATCTGTAATAGAAGCGACGTAAATTGAACAAATGTGATAGAATTTCGCTGAATTCTTAAATTAACCATAATATAAAATGATATAATCGGGTCCCTGTTTGCCCTACCCTAGAAGTTTAATGGTGCATTTCACTCGTCATTTCATGCGCTTTGAGATGCCGCTTAGCCCAATACGCTATCTGAAATAGGAGCGACGTAAATTGAACAAATGTGATAGAATTTCGCTGAATTCTTAAATTAACCATAATATAAAATGATCTAATCGGGTCTCTGATTGCCCTATCATAGAAGTTTAATAGTGCATTTTACTCGCCATTCCACGCGCTTTAAGATGCCGCTTAGCCCAGTACGCTATCTGAAATAGGAACGACGTAAGTTGAACAAATGTGATAGAATTTCGCTGAATTCTTAAAGTAACCATAATATAAAATGATCTAATCGGGTCCCTGTTTGCCCTACCCTAGAAGTTTAATGGTGCATTTCACTCGTCATTTCATGCGCTTTGAGATGCCGCTAAGCCCAATAAGCTATCTGTAATAGAAGCGACGTAAATTGAACAAATGTGATAGAATTTCGTTGAATTCTTATATTAACCAAAAAATAAAATGATCTAATCGGGTCTCTGTTCGCCCTACCATAGAAGTCTAATAGTGCATTTCACTCTCCATTCCACGCGCTTTAAGATGCCGCCGAGCCCAGTACGGTATCTGCAATAGGAGCCACGTAAATTGAACAAATGTGATAGAATTTTGCTGAATTCTTAAATTAACCATAATATAAAATGATCTAATCGGGCCTCTGTACGCCCTCCCATAGAAATCTAATAGTGCATTTTACTCGCCATTTCATGCGCTTTGAGATGCCGCTTAGCCCAATACGCTATCTGAAATAGGAGCGACGTAAGTTGAACAAATGTGATAGAATTTCGCTGGATTCTTTTATTAACCATAATGTAAAATGATCTAATCGGGTCTCCGTTCGCCCTATCCTAGAAGTTTAATAGTGCATTTCACTCGTCATTGCATGCGCTTTGAGATGTTGCTTAGTCCAATAAGCTATCTGAAATAGGAGCGACGTAAATTGAACAAATGTGATAGAATTTCGGTGAATTCTTATATTAACCAAAATACAAAATGATCTAATCGGGTCTCTGATTGCCCTATCATAGAAGTTTAATAGTGCATTTTACTCGCCATTCCACGCGCTTTAAGATGCCGCCTAGACCAGTTCGCTATCTGAAATACGAGCGACGTAAATTGAACAAGTGTGATAGAATTTTTCTGAATTCTTAAATTAACCGTAATATAAAATGATCTAATCGGGTCTCTGTTTGCCCTAGCCTAGAAGCTTAATAGTGAATTTTACTCGCCATTTCTTGCGCTTTGAAGTGCCGCTTAGCCCAATACGCTATCTGAAATATGACTGACGTAAATTGAACAAATGTGATAGAATTTCGCTGAATTCTCATATTAACATTAATGTAAAATGATCTAATCGAGTCTCTGTTCGCCCTACCCTAGAAGTTTAATAGTGCATTCCACTCGTCATTTCATGCGCTTTAAGATGCCGCCTAGCCCAGTACGCTATCTGACATAGGAGCGACGTAAATTGAACAAATGTGATAGATTTCCCTGAATTCTTATATTAACCTTAATGGAAAATGATCTGTTCGGGCTCTGTTCGCCCTACCCTAGAAGTTTAATCGTGCATTTTACTCGTCATTTCATGCGCTTTGAGATGCCGCGTAGCCCAATACGCTATCTGAAATAGGAGAGACGTAAATTGAACAAATGTGATAGAATTACGCTGAATTCTCATATTAACCGTAATATAAAATGATCTAATCGGGTCTCTGTTTGAATTATCCTAGAAGTTTGATAGTGCATTTTACTCGCCATTTCATGCGCTTTGAGATGCCGCTTAGCCCAATACGCAATCTGAAATAGGAGCGACGTAAATTGAACAAATGTGATAGAATTTCTCTGAATTCTTAAATTAACTATAATATGAAATTATCTGACCGGGTCTCTGTTTGCCCTACCCTAGAAGTTTAATAGTGCATTTTACTCGTCATTTCATGCGCTTTGAGATGCCGCTTAGCCCAATACGCTATCTGAAATAGGAGCGACGTAAATTGAACAAATGTGATAGAATTTCGCTGAATTCTTAAATTAACCATAATATAAATTGATCTAATCGGGCCTCTGTTTGCCCTACCCTAGAAGTTTAATAGTGCATTTTACTCGCCATTTCATGCGCTTTGAGATGCCGCTTAGCCCAATACGCTATCTGAAATAGGAGCGATGTAAATTGAACAAATGTGTTAGAATTTCGCTGAATTCTTTTATTAACGATAATGTAAAATGATCTAATCGGGTCTCTGTTCGCCCTGGCCTAGAAGTTTAATAGTGCATTTCATTCGCCATTTCATGCGCTTTGAGATGCCGCTTAGCCCAATACGCTATCTGAAATAGGAGCGACGTAAATTGAACAAATGTGATAGAATTTCGCTGAATTCTTTTATTAACCATAATGTAAACTGATCTAATCGGGTCTCTGTTCGCCCTAGCTTAGAAGTTTAGTAGTGCATAGTATTCGGCATTTCATGCGCTTTGAGATGCCGCGTAACCCAGTACGCTATCTGAAATAGGAGCGACGTAAGTTGAACAAATGTGATAGAATTACGCTGAATTCTTATATTAACCGTAATATAAAATGATCTAATCGGGTCTCGGTTTGAATTATCCTAGAAATTTGATAGTGCATTTCACTCACCATTTCATGCGCTTTGAGATGCAGCTTAGCCCAATACGCACTCTGAAATAGGAGCGACGTAAATTGAACAAATGTGATAGAATTTCGCTGAATTCTTAAATTAACTATAATATGAAATTATCTAATCGGGTCTCTGTTTGCCCTACCCTAGAAGTTTAATAGTGCATTTTACTCGTCATTTCATGCGCTTTGAGATGCCGCTTAGCCCAATACGCTATCTGAAATAGGAGCGATGTAAATTGAACAAATGTGATAGAATTTCGCTGAATTCTGTTATTAACCATAATGTAAAATGATATAATCGGGTCTCTGTTCGCCCTAGCCGAGAAGTTTAATAGTGCATTTTACTCGCCATTTCATGCGCTCTGAGATGCCGCTTAGCCCAATACGCTATCAGAAATAGGAGCGATGTAAATTGAACAAATGTGATAGAATTTCGCTGAATTCTTTTATTAACCGTAATATAAAATGATCTAATCGGGTCTCTGTTTGCCTTACCCTAGAAGTTTAATAGTGCATTTTATTCGCCATTTCATGCGCTTTGAGATGCCGCTTAGACCAATACGCTATCTGAAATAGGAGCGACGTAAATTGAACAAATGTGATAGAATTTCGCTGAATTCTTAAAATAAGCATAATATAAAATGATCTAAGCGGGTCTCTGCTTGCCCTACCCTAGAAATTTAATAGCGCATTTTACTCCTCATTTCATGCGCTTTGAGATGCCGCATAGCCCAATACGCTATCTGAAATAGGAGCGACGTAAATTGAACAAATGTGATAGAATTTCCCTGAATTCTTATATTAACCTTAATGAAAAAGATCTAATCGGGTCTCTGTTCGCCCTACCATAGAAGTCTAATGGTGCATTTCACTCGCCATTTCATGCGCTTTGAGATGCCGCTTAGCCCAATAAGCTATCTGAAATAGGAGCGACGTAAATTGAACAAATGTGATAGAATTACGCTTAATTCTTATATTAACCAAATTATAAAATGATCTAATCGGATCTCTGATTGCCCTATCATAAAAGTTTAATAGTGCATTTTACTCGTCATTTCATGCGCTTTGAGAGTCCGCTTAGCCCGATACGCTATCTGAAATAGAAGCGACGTAAATTGAACAAATGTGATAGAATTTCGCTGAATTCTTATATTAACCAAATTATAAAATGATCTAATCGGGTCTCTGTTTGCCTTATCCTAGAAGTTTAATAGTGCATTTTACTCGCCATTCCACGCGCTCTAAGAGGCCGGCTAGCCCAGTAGGCTATCTGAAATAGGAGCGACGTAAATTGAACAAATGTGATAGAATTTCCCTTAATTCATATATTAACCCAAATATAAAATGATCTAATCGGGTCTCTGATTGCCCTATCATCGAAGTTTAATAGTGCATTTCACTCGCCATTCCACGTGCTTTAAGCTGCCGCCTAGCCCAATACGCTATCTGAAATAGGAGCGACGTAAATTGAACAAATGTGACAGAATTTCGCTGAATTCATATATTAACCAAAATATAAAATGATCTAATCGGGTCTCTGATTGCCCTATCATAGAAGTTTAATAGTGCATTTCACTCATCATTTCATGCGCTTTGAGATGCCGCTTAGCCCAATACGCTATCTGAAATAGGAGCGACGTAAATTGAACAAATGTGATAGAATTTCCTTGAATCCTTATATTAACCAAAATATAAAATGATCTGATCGGGTCCCTGATTGCCCTATCATAGAAGTTTAATAGTGCATTTTACTCGCCTTTCCACGCGCTTTAAGATGCCGCCTAGCGCAGTACGCTATCTTAAATAGGAGCGACGTAAATTGAACAAATGTGATAGAATTTTGCTGAATTCTTAAATTAACCATAATACAAAATTATCTAATCGGGTCTCTGTTTGGCTTATCCTAGAAGTTTAATGGTGCATTTTACTTGCCATTTCATGCGCTTTGAGATGCCGCCTAGCCCAGTACGCTATCTGAAATAGGAGCGACGTAAATTGAACAAATGTGATAGAATTTCTGTGAATCCTTATATTAACCTTAATGTAAAATGATCTAATCGGGTCTCTGTTCGCCCTACCATAGAAGTCTAATGGTGCATTTCACTCGCCATTTCATGCGCTTTGAGATGCCGCTTAGCCCAATACGCTATCTAAAATAGGAGCGACGTAAGTGGAACAAATGTGATAGAATTACGCTGAATTCTTATATTAACCGTAATATAAAATGATCTAATCGGGTCTCTGTTTGCCTTATCCTAGAAGTTTAGTATTGCATTTTACTCGCCATTTCATGCGCTTTGAGGTGCCGCTTAGCCCAATGCGCTATCTGAAATAGGAGCGACGTAAATTGAACAAATGTGATAGAATTTCCGTGAATTCTTATATTAACCTTAATGTAAAATGATCTAATCGGGTCTCTGTTCGCCCTACCATTGAAGTCTAATAGTGCATTTCACTCGCCATTTCATGCGCTTTGAGATGCCGCTTAGCCCAATACGCTATCTGAAATAGGAGCGACGTAAATTGAACAAATGTGATAGAATTTCGCAGAATTCTTAAATTAACCATAATATAAAATGATCTAATCGGGTCTCTGTTTGCCCTACGCTAGAAGTTTAATAGTGCATTTTACTCGCCATTTCATGCGCTTTGAGATGCCGCTTAGCCCAATACGCTATCTCAAATAGGAGCGACGTAATTTGAACGAATGTGATAGAATTTCGCTGAATTCTTTTATTAACCATAATGTAAAATGATCTGATCGGGTCTCTGTTCGCCCTAGCCTAGAAGTTTAATAGTGCATTTTATTCGCCATTTCATGCGCTTTGAGATGCCGCTTAGCCGAGTTCGCTATCTGAAATAGGAGCGACGTAAATTGAACAAATGTGATAAAATTTCCCTGAAATCTTATATTAAACAAAATATAAAATGATCTAATCGGGTCTCTGATTGCCCTATCATAGAAGTTTAATAGGGCATTTCACTCGTCATTTCATGCGCTTTGTGATGCTGCTAAGCCCAATAAGCTATCTGTAATAGGAGCGACGTAAATTGAACAAATGTGATAGAATTTCGCTGAATTCTAATGTTAACCAAAATATAAAATGATCTACTCGGGTCTCTGATTTCCCTATCATAGAAATTTAATAGTGCAGTTTACTTGACATTCCACGCGCTTTAAGATGCCGCCTAGCCTAGTACGCTATCTGAAATAGGAGCGACGTGAATTGAACAAATGTGATAGAATTTTGCTGAATTCTTAAATTAACCATAATATAAAATGATCTAATCGGGTCTCTGATTGCCCTATCATAGAATTTTAATAGTGCATTTCACTCGTCATTTCGTGCGCTTTGAGATGCCGCTTAGCCCAATATGCTATCTGAAATAGGAGCGACGTAAATTGAACAAATGTGATAGAATTTCGCTGAATTCTTAAATTAACCATAATATAAAATGATCTAATCGGGTCTCTGTTTGCGTTATCCTAGAAGTTTAATAGTGCATTATACTCGGCATTTCATGCGCTTTTAGATGCCGCCTAGCCCAGTACGCTATCTGAAACAGGAGCGACGTAAATTGAACAAATGTGATAGAATTTCCGTGAATTCTTATATCAACCTTAATGTAAAATGATCTAATCGGGTCTCTGTTCGCCCTACCATAGAAGTCTAATAGTGCATTTCACTCGCCATTTCATGCGCTTTGAGATGCCGCCTATCCCAGTACGCTATCTGAAATAGGAGCGACGTAAGTTGAACAAATGTGATAGAATTACGCTGCATTCTCATATTAAGCGTAATATAAAATGATCTAATCGGGTCTCTGTTTGCCTTATCCTAGAAGTTTAATAGCGCGTTTTACTCGCCACTCGACGCGCTTTAAGATGCCGCCTAGCCCAGTATGCTATCTGAAATAGGAGCGACGTAACTTGAACAAATGTGATAGAATTTCGCTGAATTCTTAAATTAACCATAATATAAAATGATCTAATCGGGTCTCTGTTTGCGTTATCCTAGAAGTTTAATAGTGCATTATACTCGCCATTTCATGCGCTTTTAGATACCGCCTAGCCCAGTACGCTATCTGAAATAGGAGCGACGTAAATTGAACAAATGTGATGGAATTTTGCTGAATTCTTAAATTAACCATAATATAAAATGATCTAATCGGGTCTCTGATTGCCCTATCATAGAATTTTAATAGTGCATTTTATTCGCCACTTCATGCGCTTTGAGATGCCACTAAGCCCAATAAGCTATGTGAAATAGGAGCGACGTAAATTGAACAAATGTGATAGAATTTCCCTGAAATCTTATATTAAACAAAATATAAAATGATCTAATCGGGTCTCTGATTGCCCTATCATAGAAGTTTAATAGTGCATTTCACTCGTCATTTCATGCGCTTTAAGATGCCGCCAAGCCCAGTACGCTATCTGAAATAGGAGCGACGTATGTTGAACAAATGTGATAGAATTTTGCTGAATTCTTAAATTAACCATAATATAAAATGATCTAATCGGGTCTCTGTTTGCCCTACCCTAGAAGTTTAATAGTGCATTCCACTCGCCATTTCATGCGCTTTCAGATGCCGCTTAGCCCAATACGCTATCTGAAATAGGAGCGACGTAAATTGAACAAATATGGTAGAATTTCGCTGAATTCTTAAATTAACCATAATATAAAATGATCTTATCGGGACTCTGTTTGCCCTACCCTAGAACTTAAATAGTGCATTTTACTCGCCATTTCATGCGCTTTGAGATGCCGCTTAGCCGAATACGCTAACTGACATAGGAGCGACGTAAATTGAACAAATGTGATAGAATTTTGCTGAATTCTTAAATTAACCATAATATAAAATGATCTAATCGGGTCTCTGTTCGCCCTACCATAGAAGTCTAATAGTGCATTTCACTCGCCATTCCACGCGCTTTAAGATGCCGCCGAGCCCAGTACGCTATCTGAAATAGAAACGACGTAAATTGAACAAATGTGATAGAATTTTGCTGAATTCTTAAATTAACCATAATATAAAATGATCTAATCGGGTCTCTGATTGCCCTATCATAGAAGTTTAATAGTGCATTTTATTCGCCATTTCATGCGCTTTGAGATGCCGCTTCGCCCAATACGCTATCTGAAATAGGAGCGACGAAAATTGAACAAATGTGATAGAATTTCGCTGAATTCTTTTATGAACCATAATGTAAAATGATCTCATCGGGTCTCTGTTCGCCATAGCCTAGAAGTTTAATAGCGCATTTTATTCGCCATTTCATGCGCTTTGAGATGCCGCTTAGCTCAATACGCTATCTGAAATAGGAGCGACGTAAATTGAACAAATGTGATAGAATTTCCCTGAAATCTTTTATTATACAAAATATAAAATGATCTAATCGGGTCTCTGATTGCCCTATCATAGAAGTTTAGTAGTGCATTTTACTCGCCATTTCATGCGCTTTGAGATGCCGCTTAGCCCAATACGCTATTTGAAATACGAGCGACGTAAATTGAACAAATGTGATAGAATTACGCTTAATTCTTATATTAACCGTAATATAAAATGATCTAATCGGGTCTCTGTTTGGCTTATCCTAGAAGTTTAATGGTGCATTTTACTTGCCATTTCATGCGCTTTGAGATGCCGCCTAGCCCAGTACGCTATCTAAAATAGGAGCGACGTAAGTGGAACAAATGTGATAGAATTACGCTGAATTCTTATATTAACCGTAATATAAAATGATCTAATCAGGTCTCTGTTTGCCTTATCCTAGAAGTTTAGTATTGCATTTTACTCGCCATTTCATGCGCTTTGAGATGCCGCTTAGCCCAATACGCTATCTGAAATAGGAGCGACGTAAATTGAACAAATGTGATAGAATTTCCGTGAATTCTTATATTAACCTTAATGTAAAATGATCTAATCGGGTCTCTGTTCGCCCTACCATAGAAGTCTAATAGTGCATTTCACTCGCCATTTCGTGCGCTTTGAGATGCCGCTTAGCCCAATACGCTATTTGAAATACGAGCGACGTAAATTGAACAAATGTGATAGAATTACGCTGAATTCTTATATTAACCGTAATATAAAATGATCTAATCGGGTCTCTGTTTGCCTTATCCTAGAAGTTTAGTATTGCATTTTACTCGCCATTTCATGCGCTTTGAGATGCCGCTTAGCCCAATACGCTATCTGAAATAGGAGCGACGTAAATTGAACAAATGTGATAGAATTTCCGTGAATTCTTATATTAACCTTAATGTAAAATGATCTAATCGGGTCTCTGTTCGCCCTACCATAGAAGTCTAATAGTGCATTTCACTCGCCATTTCGTGCGCTTTGAGATACCGCTTAGCCCAATACGCTATTTGAAATACGAGCGACGTAAATTGAACAAATGTGATAGAATTACGCTGAATTCTTATATTAACCGTAATATAAAATGATCTAATCGGGTCTCTGTTTGGCTTATCCTAGAAGTTTAATGGTGCATTTCACTTGCCATTTCATGCGCTTTGAGCTGCCGCCTAGCCCAGTACGCTATCTGAAATAGGAGCGACGTAAATTGAACAAATGTGATAGAATTTCTGTGAATCCTTATATTAACCTTAATGTAAAATGATCTAATCGGGTCTCTGTTCGCCCTACCATAGAAGTCTAATAGTGCATTTCACTCGCCATTTCATGCGCTTTGAGATGCCGCTTAGCCCAATACGCTATTTGAAATACGAGCGACGTAAATTGAACAAATGTGATAAAATTACGCTAAATTCTTATATTAACCGTAATATAAAATGATCTAATCGTGTCTCTGTTTGGCTTATCCTAGAAGTTTAATGGTGCATTTTACTTGCCATTTCATGCGCTTTGAGATGCCGCTTAGCCCAATCCGCTATGTAAAATAGGAGCGACGTAAGTGGAACAAATGTGATAGAATTACGCTGAATTCTTATATTAACCGTAATATAAAATGATCTAATCGGGTCTCTGATTGCCCTATCATAGAATTTTAATAGTGCATTTTACTCGCCATTCCACGCGCTTTAAGATGCCGCTTAGCCGAGTTCGCTATCTGAAATAGGAGCGACGTAAATTGAACAAATGTGATAAAATTTCCCTGAAATCTTATATTAACCATAATATAAAATGATCTAATCGGGTTTCTGATTGCCCTATCATAGAATTTTAATAGTGCATTTTACTCGCCATTCCACGCGCTTTAAGATGCCGCCTACCCCAGTCCGCTATCTGAAATAGGAGCGACGTAAGTTGAACAAATGTGATAGAATTTCGCTGAAGTCTTTTATTAACCATAATGTAAAATGATCTGATCGGGGCTCTGTTCGCCCTAGCCTAGAAGTTTATTAGTGCATTTTATTCGCCATTTCATGCGCTTTGAGATGCCGCTTAGCTGAGTTCGCTATCTGAAATAGGAGCGACGTAAATTGAACAAATGTGATAGAATTTCCGTGAATTCTTATATCAACCTTAATGTAAAATGATCTAATCGGGCCTCTGTTCGCCCTACCATAGAAGTCTAATAGTGCATTTCACTCGCCATTTCATGCGCTTTGAGATGCCGCCTATCCCAGTACGCTATCTGAAATAGGAGCGACGTAAGTTGAACAAATGTGATAGAATTACGCTGCATTCTCATATTAAGCGTAATATAAAATGATCTAATCGGGTCTCTGTTTGCCTTATCCTAGAAGTTTAATAGCGCGTTTTACTCGCCACTCCACGCGCTTTAAGATGCCGCCTAGCCCAGTACGCTATCTGAAATAGGAGCGACGTAAATTGAACAAATGTGATGGAACTTTGCTGAATTCTTAAATTAACCATAATATAAAATGATCTAATCGGGCCTCTGATTGCCCTATCATTGAATTTTAATAGTGCATTTCACTCGTCATTTCATGCGCTTTGAGATGCCGCTTAGCCCAATATGCTATCTGAAATAGGAGCGACGTAAATTGAACAAATGTGATAGAATTTCGCTGAATTCTTTTATTAACCAAAATGTAAAATGATCTAATCGGGTCTCTGTTCGCCCTAGCCTAGAAGTTTAATAGTGCATTTCACTGGCCATTTCATGCGCTTTGAGATGAAGCTAAGCCCTATAAGCTATCTGAAATAGGAGCGACGTAAATTGAACAAATGTGATAGAATTTCGCTGAATTATTATATTAACCAAAATATAAAATGATCTAATCGGGTCTCTGATTGCCCTATCATAGAAGTTTAGTAGTGCATTTTACTCGCCATTCCACGCGCTTTAAGATGCCGCCTAGCCCAGTATGCTATCTAAAATAGGAGCGACGTAAGTGGAACAAATGTGATAGAATTACGCTGAACTCTTATATTAACCGTAATATAAAATGATCTAATCGGGTCTCTGTTTGCCTTATCCTAGAAGTTTAGTATTGCATTTTACTCGCCATTTCATGCGCTTTGAGATGCCGCTTAGCCCAATGCGCTATTTGAAATACGAGCGACGTAAATTGAACAAATGTGATAGAATTACGCTGAATTCTTATATTAACCGTAATATAAAATGATCTAATCGGGTCTCTGTTTGGCTTATCCTAGAAGTTTAATGGTGCATTTTACTTGCCATTTCATGCGCTTTGAGATGTCGCCTAGCCCAGTACGCTATCTGAAATAGGAGCGACGTAAATTGAACAAATGTGATAGAATTTCTGTGAATCCTTATATTAACCTTAATGTAAAATGATCTAATCGGGTCACTGTTCGCCCTACCATAGAAGTCTAATGGTGCATTTCACTCGCCATTTCATGCGCTTTGAGATGCCGCTTAGCCCAATCCGCTATGTAAAATAGGAGCGACGTAAGTGGAACAAATGTGATAGAATTACGCTGAATTCTTATATTAACCGTAATATAAAATGATCTAATCGGGTCTCTGATTGCCCTATCATAGAATTTTAATAGTGCATTTTACTCGCCATTCCACGCGCTTTAAGATGCCGCTTAGCCGAGTTCGCTATCTGAAATAGGAGCGACGTAAATTGAACAAATGTGATAAAATTTCCCTGCAATCTTATATTAACCATAATATAAAATGATCTAATCGGGTCTCTGATTGCCCTATCATAGAATTTTAATAGTGCATTTTACTCGCCATTCCACGCGCTTTAAGATGCCGCCTACCCCAGTCCATTATCTGAAATAGGAGCGACGTAAATTAAACAAATGTGATAGAATTTTGCTGAATTCGTAAATTAACCATAATATAAAATGATCTAATCGGGTCTCTTTTTGCCCTACCCTAGACGTTTCATACTGCATTTTACTCGCCATTTCATGCGCTTTGAGATGCCGCTTAGCCCAATACGCTATCTGAAATAGGAGCGACGTAAGTTGAACAAATGTGATAGAATTTCCCTGAAATCTTTTATTATACAAAATATAAAATGATCTAATCGGGTCTCTGATTGCCCTATCATAGAAGTTTAGTAGTGCATTTTACTCGGCATTTCATGCGCTTTGAGATGCCGCTTAGCCCAATCCGCTATTTGAAATACGAGCGACGTAAATTGAACAAATGTGATAGAATTACGCTGCATTCTCATATTAAGCGTAATATAAAATGATCTAATCGGGTCTCTGTTTGCCTTATCCTAGAAGTTTAATAGCGCGTTTTACTCGCCACTCCACGCGCTTTAAGATGCCGCCTAGCCCAGTATGCTATCTGAAATACGAGCGACGTAAATTGAACAAATGTGATAGAATTTCGCTGAATTCTTTTATTAACCAAAATGTAAAATGATCTAATCGGGTCTCTGTTCGCCCTAGCCTAGAAGTTTAATAGTGCATTTTAGTCGCCATTTCATGCGCTTTGAGATGCCGCCTAGCCCAGTACGCTATCTGAAATAGGAGCGACGTAAATTGAACAAATGTGATAGAATTTCCGTGAATACCTATATTAACCTTAATGTAAAATGATTTAAACGGTCCTCTGTTCGCCCTACCATAGAAGTCTAATAGTGCATTTCACTCGCTATTTCATGCGCTTTGAGATGCCGCTTAGCCCAATCCGCTATTTGAAATACGAGCGACGTAAATTGAACAAATGTGATAGAATTACGCTGCATTCTCATATTAAGCGTAATATAAAATGATCTAATCGGGTCTCTGTTTGCCTTATCCTAGAAGTTTAATAGCGCGTTTTACTCGCCACTCCACGCGCTTTAAGATGCCGCCTAGCCCAGTATGCTATCTGAAATACGAGCGACGTAAATTGAACAAATGTGATAGAATTTCGCTGAATTCTTTTATTAACCAAAATGTAAAATGATCTAATCGGGTCTCTGTTCGCCCTAGCCTAGAAGTTTAATAGTGCATTTTAGTCGCCATTTCATGCGCTTTGAGATGCCGCCTAGCCCAGTACGCTATCTGAAATAGGAGCGACGTAAATTGAACAAATGTGATAGAATTTCCGTGAATACCTATATTAACCTTAATGTAAAATGATTTAAACGGTCCTCTGTTCGCCCTACCATAGAAGTCTAATAGTGCATTTCACTCGCTATTTCATGCGCTTTGAGATGCCGCCTAGCCCAGTACGCTATCTGAAATAGGAGCGACAGAAGTTGAGCAAATGTGATAGAATTTCGCTGAATTCTTTTATTAACCATAATGTAAAATGATATGATCGGGTCTCTGTTCGCCCTAGCCTACAAGTTTAATAGTGCATTTTATTCGCCACTTCATGCGCTTTGAGATGCCGCTAAGCCCAATAAGCTATCTGAAATAGGAGCGACATAAATTGATCAAATGTGATAGAATTTCGCTGAATTCTTATGTTAACCAAAATATAAAATGATCTAATCGGGTCTCTGATTTCCCTATCATAGAAATTTAATAGTGCAGTTTACTTGACATTCCACGCGCTTTAAGATGCCGCCTAGCCCAGTACGCTATCTGAAATAGGAGCGACGTGAATTGAACAAATGTGATAGAATTTTGCTGAATTCTTAAATTAACCATAATATAAAATGATCTAATCGGGTCTCTGATTGCCCTATCATAGAATTTTAATAGTGCATTTCACTCGTCATTTCATGCGCTTTGAGATGCCGCTTAGCCCAATATGCTATCTGAAATTGGAGCGACGTAAGTGGAACAAATGTGATAGAATTACGCTGAATTCTTATATTAACCGTAATATAAAATGATCTAATCGGGTCTCTGATTGCCCTATCATAGAATTTTAATAGTGCATTTTACTCGCCATTCCACGCGCTTTAAGATGCCGCTTAGCCGAGTTCGCTATCTGAAATAGGAGCGACGTAAATTGAACAAATGTGATAAAATTTCCCTGAAATCTTATATTAACCATAATATAAAATGATCTAATCGGGTTTCTGATTGCCCTATCATAGAATTTTAATAGTGCATTTTACTCGCCATTCCACGCGCTTTAAGATGCCGCCTACCCCAGTCCGCTATCTGAAATAGGAGCGACGTAAGTTGAACAAATGTGATAGAATTTCGCTGAAGTCTTTTATTAACCATAATGTAAAATGATCTGATCGGGGCTCTGTTCGCCCTAGCCTAGAAGTTTATTAGTGCATTTTATTCGCCATTTCATGCGCTTTGAGATGCCGCTTAGCTGAGTTCGCTATCTGAAATAGGAGCGACGTAAATTGAACAAATGTGATAGAATTTCCGTGAATTCTTATATCAACCTTAATGTAAAATGATCTAATCGGGCCTCTGTTCGCCCTACCATAGAAGTCTAATAGTGCATTTCACTCGCCATTTCATGCGCTTTGAGATGCCGCCTATCCCAGTACGCTATCTGAAATAGGAGCGACGTAAGTTGAACAAATGTGATAGAATTACGCTGCATTCTCATATTAAGCGTAATATAAAATGATCTAATCGGGTCTCTGTTTGCCTTATCCTAGAAGTTTAATAGCGCGTTTTACTCGCCACTCCACGCGCTTTAAGATGCCGCCTAGCCCAGTACGCTATCTGAAATAGGAGCGACGTAAATTGAACAAATGTGATGGAACTTTGCTGAATTCTTAAATTAACCATAATATAAAATGATCTAATCGGGCCTCTGATTGCCCTATCATTGAATTTTAATAGTGCATTTCACTCGTCATTTCATGCGCTTTGAGATGCCGCTTAGCCCAATATGCTATCTGAAATAGGAGCGACGTAAATTGAACAAATGTGATAGAATTTCGCTGAATTCTTTTATTAACCAAAATGTAAAATGATCTAATCGGGTCTCTGTTCGCCCTAGCCTAGAAGTTTAATAGTGCATTTCACTGGCCATTTCATGCGCTTTGAGATGAAGCTAAGCCCTATAAGCTATCTGAAATAGGAGCGACGTAAATTGAACAAATGTGATAGAATTTCGCTGAATTATTATATTAACCAAAATATAAAATGATCTAATCGGGTCTCTGATTGCCCTATCATAGAAGTTTAGTAGTGCATTTTACTCGCCATTCCACGCGCTTTAAGATGCCGCCTAGCCCAGTATGCTATCTAAAATAGGAGCGACGTAAGTGGAACAAATGTGATAGAATTACGCTGAACTCTTATATTAACCGTAATATAAAATGATCTAATCGGGTCTCTGTTTGCCTTATCCTAGAAGTTTAGTATTGCATTTTACTCGCCATTTCATGCGCTTTGAGATGCCGCTTAGCCCAATGCGCTATTTGAAATACGAGCGACGTAAATTGAACAAATGTGATAGAATTACGCTGAATTCTTATATTAACCGTAATATAAAATGATCTAATCGGGTCTCTGTTTGGCTTATCCTAGAAGTTTAATGGTGCATTTTACTTGCCATTTCATGCGCTTTGAGATGTCGCCTAGCCCAGTACGCTATCTGAAATAGGAGCGACGTAAATTGAACAAATGTGATAGAATTTCTGTGAATCCTTATATTAACCTTAATGTAAAATGATCTAATCGGGTCACTGTTCGCCCTACCATAGAAGTCTAATGGTGCATTTCACTCGCCATTTCATGCGCTTTGAGATGCCGCTTAGCCCAATCCGCTATGTAAAATAGGAGCGGCGTAAGTGGAACAAATGTGATAGAATTACGCTGAATTCTTATATTAACCGTAATATAAAATGATCTAATCGGGTCTCTGATTGCCCTATCATAGAATTTTAATAGTGCATTTTACTCGCCATTCCACGCGCTTTAAGATGCCGCTTAGCCGAGTTCGCTATCTGAAATAGGAGCGACGTAAATTGAACAAATGTGATAAAATTTCCCTGAAATCTTATATTAACCATAATATAAAATGATCTAATCGGGTCTCTGATTGCCCTATCATAGAATTTTAATAGTGCATTTTACTCGCCATTCCACGCGCTTTAAGATGCCGCCTACCCCAGTCCATTATCTGAAATAGGAGCGACGTAAATTAAACAAATGTGATAGAATTTTGCTGAATTCGTAAATTAACCATAATATAAAATGATCTAATCGGGTCTCTTTTTGCCCTACCCTAGACGTTTCATACTGCATTTTACTCGCCATTTCATGCGCTTTGAGATGCCGCTTAGCCCAATACGCTATCTGAAATAGGAGCGACGTAAGTTGAACAAATGTGATAGAATTTCCCTGAAATCTTTTATTATACAAAATATAAAATGATCTAATCGGGTCTCTGATTGCCCTATCATAGAAGTTTAGTAGTGCATTTTACTCGGCATTTCATGCGCTTTGAGATGCCGCTTAGCCCAATCCGCTATTTGAAATACGAGCGACGTAAATTGAACAAATGTGATAGAATTACGCTGCATTCTCATATTAAGCGTAATATAAAATGATCTAATCGGGTCTCTGTTTGCCTTATCCTAGAAGTTTAATAGCGCGTTTTACTCGCCACTCCACGCGCTTTAAGATGCCGCCTAGCCCAGTATGCTATCTGAAATACGAGCGACGTAAATTGAACAAATGTGATAGAATTTCGCTGAATTCTTTTATTAACCAAAATGTAAAATGATCTAATCGGGTCTCTGTTCGCCCTAGCCTAGAAGTTTAATAGTGCATTTTAGTCGCCATTTCATGCGCTTTGAGATGCCGCCTAGCCCAGTACGCTATCTGAAATAGGAGCGACGTAAATTGAACAAATGTGATAGAATTTCCGTGAATACCTATATTAACCTTAATGTAAAATGATTTAAACGGTCCTCTGTTCGCCCTACCATAGAAGTCTAATAGTGCATTTCACTCGCTATTTCATGCGCTTTGAGATGCCGCTTAGCCCAATCCGCTATTTGAAATACGAGCGACGTAAATTGAACAAATGTGATAGAATTACGCTGCATTCTCATATTAAGCGTAATATAAAATGATCTAATCGGGTCTCTGTTTGCCTTATCCTAGAAGTTTAATAGCGCGTTTTACTCGCCACTCCACGCGCTTTAAGATGCCGCCTAGCCCAGTATGCTATCTGAAATACGAGCGACGTAAATTGAACAAATGTGATAGAATTTCGCTGAATTCTTTTATTAACCAAAATGTAAAATGATCTAATCGGGTCTCTGTTCGCCCTAGCCTAGAAGTTTAATAGTGCATTTTAGTCGCCATTTCATGCGCTTTGAGATGCCGCCTAGCCCAGTACGCTATCTGAAATAGGAGCGACGTAAATTGAACAAATGTGATAGAATTTCCGTGAATACCTATATTAACCTTAATGTAAAATGATTTAAACGGTCCTCTGTTCGCCCTACCATAGAAGTCTAATAGTGCATTTCACTCGCTATTTCATGCGCTTTGAGATGCCGCCTAGCCCAGTACGCTATCTGAAATAGGAGCGACAGAAGTTGAGCAAATGTGATAGAATTTCGCTGAATTCTTTTATTAACCATAATGTAAAATGATATGATCGGGTCTCTGTTCGCCCTAGCCTACAAGTTTAATAGTGCATTTTATTCGCCACTTCATGCGCTTTGAGATGCCGCTAAGCCCAATAAGCTATCTGAAATAGGAGCGACATAAATTGATCAAATGTGATAGAATTTCGCTGAATTCTTATGTTAACCAAAATATAAAATGATCTAATCGGGTCTCTGATTTCCCTATCATAGAAATTTAATAGTGCAGTTTACTTGACATTCCACGCGCTTTAAGATGCCGCCTAGCCCAGTACGCTATCTGAAATAGGAGCGACGTGAATTGAACAAATGTGATAGAATTTTGCTGAATTCTTAAATTAACCATAATATAAAATGATCTAATCGGGTCTCTGATTGCCCTATCATAGAATTTTAATAGTGCATTTCACTCGTCATTTCATGCGCTTTGAGATGCCGCTTAGCCCAATATGCTATCTGAAATTGGAGCGACGTAAGTTGAACAAATGTGATAGAATTTCGCTGAATTTTTTTATTAACCATAATGTAAAATGATCTGATCGGGTCTCTGTTCGCCCTAGCCTACAAGTTTAATAGTGCATTTTATTCGCCACTTCATGCGCTTTGAGATGCCGCTAAGCCCAATAAGCTATCTGAAATAGGAGCGACGTAAATTGATCAAATGCGATAGAATTTCGCTGAACTCTTATATTAACCAAAATATAAAATGATCTAATCGGGTCTCTGATTGCCCTATCATAGAAATTTAATAGTGCAGTTTACTTGACATTCCACGCGCTTTAAGATGCCGCCTAGCCCAGTAGGCTATCTGAAATAGGAGCGACGTAAATTGAACAAATGTGATAAAATTTCCCTGAATTCTTATGTTAACCATAATATAAAATGATCTCATCGGGACTCTGTCTGACCTACCCTAGAAGGTTAATAGTGCATTTTACTCGCCATTTCATGCGCTTTGAGATGCCGCTTAGCCCAATACGCTATCTGAAATAGGAGCGACGTAAATTGAACAAATGTGATAAAATTTCCCTGAAATCTTATATTAAACAAAATATAAAATGATCTAATCGGGTCTCTGATTGCCCTATCATAGAAGTTTAATAGTGCATTTCACTCGTCATTTCATGCGCTTTAAGATGCCGCCTAGCCCAGTACGCTATCTGAAATAGGAGCGACGTAAATTGAACAAATGTGATAGAATTTTGCTGAATTCTTAAATTAACCATAATATAAAATGATCTAGTCGGGTCTCTGTTTGCGTTATCCTAGAAGTTTAATAGTGCATTATACTCGCCATTTCATGCGCTTTTACATGCCGCATAGCCCAGTACGCTATCTGAAATAGGAGCGACGTAAATTGAACAAATGTGATAGAATTTCCGTGAATTCTTATATTTACCTTAATGTAAAATGATCTAATCGGGTCTCTGTTCGCCCCACCCTAGAAGCTTAATAGTGCATTTCACTCGTCATTTCATGCGCTTTGAGATGCCGCTTAGCCCAATATGCTATCTGAAATAGGAGCGACGTAAATTGAACAAATGTGATGGAATTTCGCTGAATTCTTTTATTAACCAAAATGTAAAATGATCTAATCGGGTCTCTGTTCGCCCTAGCCTAGAAGTTTAATAGTGCATTTTATTCGCCACTTCATGCGCTTTGAGATGCCGCTAAGCCCAATAAGCTATCTGGAATAGGTGCGACGTAAATTGAACAAATGTGATAGAATTACGCTGAATTCTTATATTAACCGTAATATAAAATGATCTAATCGGGTCTCTGTTTGCGTTACGCTAGAAGTTTAATAGTGCATTGTACTCGCCATTTCATGCGCTTTGAGATGCCGCGTAGCCCAATACGCTGTCTGAAATAGGAGCGACGTAAATTGAACAAATGTGATAGAATTTCCGTGAATTCTTATATTAACCTTAATGTAAAATGATCCTATCGGGTCTCTGTTCGCCCTACCATAGAAGTCTAATAGTGCATTTCACTCGCCATTTCATGCGGTTTGAGAGGCCGCTTAGCCCAATACGCTATCTGAAATAGGAGCGACGTAAATTGAACAAATGTGATACAATTTCCCTGAAATCTTATATCAAACAAAATATAAAATGATCTAATCGGGTCTCTGATTGCCCTATCATAGAAGTTTAGTAGTGCATTCTACTCGCCATTCCACGCGCTTTAAGATGCCCCTAGCCCAGTACGATATCTGAAATAGGAGCCACGTAAGTTGAACAAATGGGATAGAATTTCGCAGAATTCTTATATTAACCAAAATATAAAATGATCTAATCTGGTCTCTGTTCGCCCTAGCCTAGAAGTTTAATAGTGCACTTTGTTCGCCATTTCATGCGTTTTGAGATGCCGCTTAGCCCAATACGCTTTCTGAAATAGGAGCGACGTAAATTGAGCAAATGTGATAGAATTTCCCTGAAATCTTATGTTAAACAAAATATAAAATGATCTAAACGGGACTCTGATTGCCCTCTCGTAGAAGTTTAGTAGTGCATTTTACACGCCCTTCCACGCGCTTTAAGATGCCGCCTAGCCCAGTACACTATCTGAAATAGGAGCGACGTAAATTGAACAAATGTGATAGAATTTCGCTGAATTCTTTTATTAACCATAATGTAAAATGATCTAATCGGGTCTCTGTTCGCCCTAGCCTAGAAGTTTAATAGTGCATTTTATTCGCCAATTCATGCGCTTTGAGATGCCGGTTAGCCCAATACGCTATCTGAAACAGGAGCGACATAAATTGAACAAATGTGATAGAATTTCGCTGAATTCTTAAATTAACCATAATAACAAATGATCTAATCGGGTCTCTGTTTGCCCTACCGTAGAAGTTTAACAGTGCATTTTACTCGCCATTTCATGCGCTTTGAGATGCCGTATAGCCCAATACGCTATCTGAAATAGGAGCGACGTAAATTGAACAAATGTGATAGAATTTCGCTGAATTCTTTTATTAACCATAATGTAAAATGATCTAATCGGGTCTCTGTTCGCCCTAGCCTAGAAGTTTAATAGTGCATTTTATTCGCCAATTCATGCGCTTTGAGATGCCGGTTAGCCCAATACGCTATCTGTAATAGGAGCGACGTAAATTGAACAAATGTGATAGAATTTCCTTGAAATCTTATATTAAACAAAATATAAAATGATCTAATCGGGTCTCTGATTGCCCTATCATAGAAGTTTCATAGTGCATTTTACTCGCCCTTCCACGCGCTTTAAGATGCCGTCTAGCCCAGTACGCTATCTGAAATAGGAGCGACGTAAGTTGAACAAATGTGATAGAATTACGCTGAATTCTTATATTAACCGTAATATAAAATGATCTAATCGGGTCTCTGTTTGCGTTACGCTAGAAGTTTAATAGTGCATTGTACTCGCCATTTCATGCGCTTTGAGATGCCGCGTAGCCCAATACGCTGTCTGAAATCGGAGCGACGTAAATTGAACAAATGTGATAGAATTTCGCTGAATTCTTAAATTAACCATAATATAAAATGATCTAATCGGGTCTCTGTTTGCCCTACCCTAGAAGTTTAATAGTGCATATCACTCGTCATTTCATGCGCTTTGAGACACCGCTTCGCCCAATAAGCTATTTGAAATAGGAGCGACGTAAATTGAACAAATGTGATAGGATTTCGCTGAATTCTTAAAGTAACCTTAATATAAAATGATCTAATCGGGTCTCTGTTCGCCCTACCATAGAAGTCTAATAGTGCATTTCACTCTCCATTCCACGCGCTTTAAGATGCGGCCGAGCCCAGTACGATATCTGAAATAGGAGCCACGTAAATTGAACAAATGTGATAGAATTTTGCTGAATTCTTAAATTAACCATAATATAAAATGATCTAATCGGGCCTCTGTACGCCCTACCATAGAAATCTAATAGTGCATTTTACTCGCCATTTCATGCGCTTTGAGATGTAGCTTAGCCCAATACGCTATCTGAAATAGGAGCGACGTAAGTTGAACAAATGTGATAGAATTTCGCTGGATTCTTTTATTAACCATAATGTAAAATAATCTAATCGGGTCTCCGTTCGCCCTATCCTAGAAGTTTAATAGTGCATTTCACTCGTCATTTCATGCGCTTTGAGATGTCGCTTAGTCCAATAAGCTATCTGAAATAGGAGCGACGTAAATTGAACAAATGTGATAGAATTTGATGAATTCTTATATTAACCAAAATATAAAATGATCTAATCGGGTCTCTGATTGCCCTATCATAGAAGTTTAATAGTGCATTTTACTCGCCATTCCACGCGCTTTAAGATGCCGCCTAGCCCAGTTCGCTATCTGAAATACGAGCGACGTAAATTGAACAAGTGTGATAGAATTTTGCTGAATTCTTAAATTAACCGTAATATAAAATGATCTAATCGGGTCTCTGTTTGCCCTAGCCTAGAAGTTTACGAGTGCATTTTATTCGCCATTTCATGCGCTTTGAGATGCCGCTTAGCCGAATACGCTATCTGAATTAGGAGCGACGTAAATTGAACAAATGTGATACAAATTCCCTGAAATCTGATATTAAACAAAATATAAAATGATCTAATCGGGTCTCTGATTGCCCTATCATAGAAGTTTAGCAGTGCATTTTACTCGCCATTCCACGCGCTTTAATATGCCGCCTAGCCCAGTACGCTATCTAAATTAGGAGCGACGTAAGTTGAACAAATGTGATAGAATTTCGCTGAATTCTTATATTAACCAAAGTATATAATGATCTAATCTGGTCTCTGATTGCCCTATCATAGAAGGTTAATAGTGCATTTTACTCGCCATTTCATGCGCTTTGAGATGCCGCTTTGCTCAGTACGCTATTTGAAATAGGAGCGACGTACATTGAACAAATGTGATAGAATTTTGCTGAATTCTTAAATTAACCATAATATAAAATGATCTAATCGAGTCTCTGTTTGCCCTACCCTAGAAGTTTAATAGTGCATTTTGCTCGCCATTTCATGCGCTTTGAGATGCCGCTGAGCCCAATGCGCTATTTGAAATAGGAGCGACGTAAATTGAACAAATGTGATAGAATTTCACTGAATTCTTATATTAACCAAAATATAAAATGATCTAATCGGGTCTCTGATTGCCCTATCAAAGAATTTTAATTGTGCATTCTACTCGCCATTCCACCCGCTTTAAGATGCCGCCTAGCCCAGTACGCTATCTGAAATAGGAGCGACGGAAATTGAAAAATGTGATAGAATTTTGCTGAATTCTTAAATTAACCATAATATAAAATGATCTAATCGGCTCTCTGATTGCCCTATCATAGAAGTTTAATAGTGCATTTTACTCGCCATTCCACGCGCTTTAAGGTGCCGCTTAGCCCAGTACGCTATCTGAAATAGGAACGACGTAAGTTGAACAAATGTGATAGAATTACGCTGAATTCTTATATTAACCGTAATATAAAATGATCTAATCGGGTCTCTGTGTGCCTCACCCTAGAAGTATAATAGTGCATTTCACTCGTCATTTCATGCGCTTTGAGATGCCGCTAAGCCCAATAAGCTATCTGTAATAGAAGCGACGTAAATTGAACAAATGTGATAGAATTTCGCTGAATTCTTAAATTAACCATAATATAAAATGATCTAATCGGGTCCCTGTTTGCCCTACCCTAGAAGTTTAATGGTGCATTTCACTCGTCATTTCATGCGCTTTGAGATGCCGCTTAGCCCAATACGCTATCTGAAATAGGAGCGACGTAAATTGAACAAATGTGATAGAATTTCGCTGAATTCTTAAATTAACCATAATATAAAATGATCTAATCGGGTCTCTGATTGCCCTACCATAGAAGTTTAATAGTGCATTTTACTCGCCATTCCACGCGCTTTAAGATGCCGCTTAGCCCAGTACGCTATCTGAAATAGGAACGACGTAAGTTGAACAAATGTGATAGAATTTCGCTGAATTCTTAAAGTAACCATAATATAAAATGATCTAATCGGGTCTCTGTTTGCCCTAGCCTAGAAGCTTAATAGTGAATTTTACTCGCCATTTCTTGCGCTTTGAAGTGCCGCTTAGCCCAATACGCTATCTGAAATATGACTGACGTAAATTGAACAAATGTGATAGAATTTCGCTGAATTCTCATATTAACATTAATGTAAAATGATCTAATCGAGTCTCTGTTCGCCCTACCCTAGAAGTTTAATAGTGCATTCCACTCGTCATTTCATGCGCTTTAAGATGCCGCCTAGCCCAGTACGCTATCTGACATAGGAGCGACGTAAATTGAACAAATGTGATAGATTTCCCTGAATTCTTATATTAACCTTAATGGAAAATGATCTGTTCGGGCTCTGTTCGCCCTACCCTAGAAGTTTAATCGTGCATTTTACTCGTCATTTCATGCGCTTTGAGATGCCGCGTAGCCCAATACGCTATCTGAAATAGGAGAGACGTAAATTGAACAAATGTGATAGAATTACGCTGAATTCTCATATTAACCGTAATATAAAATGATCTAATCGGGTCTCTGTTTGAATTATCCTAGAAGTTTGATAGTGCATTTTACTCGCCATTTCATGCGCTTTGAGATGCCGCTTAGCCCAATACGCAATCTGAAATAGGAGCGACGTAAATTGAACAAATGTGATAGAATTTCTCTGAATTCTTAAATTAACTATAATATGAAATTATCTGACCGGGTCTCTGTTTGCCCTACCCTAGAAGTTTAATAGTGCATTTTACTCGTCATTTCATGCGCTTTGAGATGCCGCTTAGCCCAATACGCTATCTGAAATAGGAGCGACGTAAATTGAACAAATGTGATAGAATTTCGCTGAATTCTTAAATTAACCATAATATAAATTGATCTAATCGGGCCTCTGTTTGCCCTACCCTAGAAGTTTAATAGTGCATTTTACTCGCCATTTCATGCGCTTTGAGATGCCGCTTAGCCCAATACGCTATCTGAAATAGGAGCGATGTAAATTGAACAAATGTGGTAGAATTTCGCTGAATTCTTTTATTAACGATAATGTAAAATGATCTAATCGGGTCTCTGTTCGCCCTGGCCTAGAAGTTTAATAGTGCATTTCATTCGCCATTTCATGCGCTTTGAGATGCCGCTTAGCCCAATACGCTATCTGAAATAGGAGCGACGTAAATTGAACAAATGTGATAGAATTTCGCTGAATTCTTTTATTAACCATAATGTAAACTGATCTAATCGGGTCTCTGTTCGCCCTAGCTTAGAAGTTTAGTAGTGCATAGTATTCGGCATTTCATGCGCTTTGAGATGCCGCGTAACCCAGTACGCTATCTGAAATAGGAGCGACGTAAGTTGAACAAATGTGATAGAATTACGCTGAATTCTTATATTAACCGTAATATAAAATGATCTAATCTGGTCTCGGTTTGAATTATCCTAGAAGTTTGATAGTGCAGTTCACTCACCATTTCATGCGCTTTGAGATGCAGCTTAGCCCAATACGCACTCTGAAATAGGAGCGACGTAAATTGAACAAATGTGATAGAATTTCGCTGAATTCTTAAATTAACTATAATATGAAATTATCTAATCGGGTCTCTGTTTGCCCTACCCTAGAAGTTTAATAGTGCATTTTACTCGTCATTTCATGCGCTTTGAGATGCCGCTTAGCCCAATACGCTATCTGAAATAGGAGCGATGTAAATTGAACAAATGTGATAGAATTTCGCTGAATTCTTTTATTAACCATAATGTAAAATGATATAATCGGGTCTCTGTTCGCCCTAGCCGAGAAGTTTAATAGTGCATTTTACTCGCCATTTCATGCGCTCTGAGATGCCGCTTAGCCCAATACGCTATCAGAAATAGGAGCGATGTAAATTGAACAAATGTGATAGAATTTCGCTGAATTCTTTTATTAACCGTAATATAAAATGATCTAATCGGGTCTCTGTTTGCCTTACCCTAGAAGTTTAATAGTGCATTTTATTCGCCATTTCATGCGCTTTGAGATGCCGCTTAGACCAATACGCTATCTGAAATAGGAGCGACGTAAATTGAACAAATGTGATAGAATTTCGCTGAATTCTTAAAATAAGCATAATATAAAATGATCTAAGCGGGTCTCTGCTTGCCCTACCCTAGAAATTTAATAGCGCATTTTACTCCTCATTTCATGCGCTTTGAGATGCCGCATAGCCCAATACGCTGTCTGAAATAGGAGCGACGTAAATTGAACAAATGTGATAGAATTTCCCTGAATTCTTATATTAACCTTAATGAAAAAGATCTAATCGGGTCTCTGTTCGCCCTACCATAGAAGTCTAATGGTGCATTTCACTCGCCATTTCATGCGCTTTGAGATGCCGCTTAGCCCAATAAGCTATCTGAAATAGGAGCGACGTAAATTGAACAAATGTGATAGAATTACGCTTAATTCTTATATTAACCAAATTATAAAATGATCTAATCGGATCTCTGATTGCCCTATCATAAAAGTTTAATAGTGCATTTTACTCGTCATTTCATGCGCTTTGAGAGTCCGCTTAGCCCGATACGCTATCTGAAATAGAAGCGACGTAAATTGAACAAATGTGATAGAATTTCGCTGAATTCTTATATTAACCAAATTATAAAATGATCTAATCGGGTCTCTGTTTGCCTTATCCTAGAAGTTTAATAGTGCATTTTACTCGCCATTCCACGCGCTCTAAGAGGCCGGCTAGCCCAGTAGGCTATCTGAAATAGGAGCGACGTAAATTGAACAAATGTGATAGAATTTCCCTTAATTCATATATTAACCCAAATATAAAATGATCTAATCGGGTCTCTGATTGCCCTATCATCGAAGTTTAATAGTGCATTTCACTCGCCATTCCACGTGCTTTAAGCTGCCGCCTAGCCCAATACGCTATCTGAAATAGGAGCGACGTAAATTGAACAAATGTGACAGAATTTCGCTGAATTCATATATTAACCAAAATATAAAATGATCTAATCGGGTCTCTGATTGCCCTATCATAGAAGTTTAATAGTGCATTTCACTCATCATTTCATGCGCTTTGAGATGCCGCTTAGCCCAATACGCTATCTGAAATAGGAGCGACGTAAATTGAACAAATGTGATAGAATTTCCTTGAATCCTTATATTAACCAAAATATAAAATGATCTGATCGGGTCCCTGATTGCCCTATCATAGAAGTTTAATAGTGCATTTTACTCGCCTTTCCACGCGCTTTAAGATGCCGCCTAGCGCAGTACGCTATCTTAAATAGGAGCGACGTAAATTGAACAAATGTGATAGAATTTTGCTGAATTCTTAAATTAACCATAATACAAAATGATCTAATCGGGTCTCTGTTTGCCCTACCCTAGAAGTATAATAGTGCATTTTACTCGCCATTTCAGGCGCTTTGAGATGCCGCTTAGCCCAATACGCTATCTGAAATATGAGCGACGTAAATTGAACAAATGTGATAGACTTTGGTGAATTCTTAAATTAACCATACTATAAAATGATATAATCGGGTCTCTGATTGCCCTATCATAGAAGTTTAGTAGTGCATTTTACTCGCCATTCCACGCGCTTTAAGATGCCGCCTAGCCCAGTACGCTAACTGAAATAGGAGCGACGTAAGTTGAACAAATGTGATAGAATTACGCTGAATTCTTATATTAACCGTAATATAAAATGATCTAATCGGGTCTCTGTTTGAATTATCCTAGAAGTTTGATAGTGCATTTCACTCGCCATTTCATGCGCTTTGAGATGCCGCTTAGCCCAATACGCAATCTGAAATAGGAGAGACGTAAATTGAACAAATGTGATAGAATTTCGCTGAATTCTTAAATTAACTATAATATAAAATGATCTATTCGGGTCTCCGTTTGCCTTACCCTAGAAGTTTAATAGTGCATTGTACTCGCCATTTCATGCGCCTTGAGATGCCGCGTAGCCCAATACGCTGTCTGAAATAGGAGCGACGTAAATTGAACAAATGTGATAGAATTTTGCTGAATTCTTATGATAACCTTAATGTAAAATGATCTAATCGGGTCTCTGTTTGCCCTACCCTAGAAGTTTAATAGTGTATTTTACTCGCCATTTCATGCGCTTTGAGATGCCGCCTAGCCCAGTACGCTATCTGAAATAGGAGCGACGTTAGTTGAACAAATGTGATAGAATTACGCTGAATTCTTATATTAACCATAATATAAAATGATCTAATCGGGTCTCTGTTTGCCTTACCCTAGAAGTTTAATAGTGCACTTTACTCGCCATTTCATGCGCTTTGAGATGCCGCGTAGCCCAATACGCTATCTGAAATAGGAGAGACGTAAATTGAACAAATGTGATAGAATTTCGCTGAATTCTTAAATTAACTATAATATAAAATGATCTATTCGGGTCTCTGTTTGCCTTACCCTAGAAGTTTAATAGTGCATTGTACTCGCCATTTCATGCGCTTTGAGATGCCGCGTAGCCCAATACGCTATCTGAAATAGGAGCGATGTAAATTGAACAAATGTGATAGAATTTCGCTGAATACTTTTATTAACCATATTGTAAAATGATCTAATCGGGTCTCTGTTCGCCATAGCCTAGAAGTTTAATAGCGCATTTTATTCGCCATTTCATGCGCGTTGAGATGCCGCTTAGCTCAATACGCTATCTGAAATAGGAGCGACGTAAATTGAACAAATGTGATAGAATTTCTGTGAATCCTTATATTAACCTTAATGTAAAATGATCTAATCGGGTCTCTGTTCGCCCTACCATAGAAGTCTAATGGTGCATTTCACTCGCCATTTCATGCGCTTTGAGATGCCGCTTAGCCCAATACGCTATCTAAAATAGGAGCGACGTAAGTGGAACAAATGTGATAGAATTACGCTGAATTCTTATATTAACCGTAATATAAAATGATCTAATCGGGTCTCTGTTTGCCTTATCCTAGAAGTTTAGTATTGCATTTTACTCGCCATTTCATGCGCTTTGAGGTGCCGCTTAGCCCAATGCGCTATCTGAAATAGGAGCGACGTAAATTGAACAAATGTGATAGAATTTCCGTGAATTCTTATATTAACCTTAATGTAAAATGATCTAATCGGGTCTCTGATCGCCCTACCATTGAAGTCTAATAGTGCATTTCACTCGCCATTTCATGCGCTTTCAGATGCCGCTTAGCCCAATACGCTATCTGAAATAGGAGCGACGTAAATTGAACAAATGTGATAGAATTTCGCAGAATTCTTAAATTAACCATAATATAAAATGATCTAATCGTGTCTCTGTTTGCCCTACGCTAGAAGTTTAATAGTGCATTTTACTCGCCATTTCATGCGCTTTGAGATGCCGCTTAGCCCAATACGCTATCTCAAATAGGAGCGACGTAATTTGAACGAATGTGATAGAATTTCGCTGAATTCTTTTATTAACCATAATGTAAAATGATCTGATCGGGTCTCTGTTCGCCCTAGCCTAGAAGTTTAATAGTGCATTTTATTCGCCATTTCATGCGCTTTGAGATGCCGCTTAGCCGAGTTCGCTATCTGAAATAGGAGCGACGTAAATTGAACAAATGTGATAAAATTTCCCTGAAATCTTATATTAAACAAAATATAAAATGATCTAATCGGGTCTCTGATTGCCCTATCATAGAAGTTTAATAGGGCATTTCACTCGTCATTTCATGCGCTTTGTGATGCTGCTAAGCCCAATAAGCTATCTGTAATAGGAGCGACGTAAATTGAACAAATGTGATAGAATTTCGCTGAATTCTTATGTTAACCAAAATATAAAATGATCTAATCGGGTCTCTGATTTCCCTATCATAGAAATTTAATAGTGCAGTTTACTTGACATTCCACGCGCTTTAAGATGCCGCCTAGCCTAGTACGCTATCTGAAATAGGAGCGACGTGAATTGAACAAATGTGATAGAATTTTGCTGAATTCTTAAATTAACCATAATATAAAATGATCTAATCGGGTCTCTGATTGCCCTATCATAGAATTTTAATAGTGCATTTCACTCGTCATTTCGTGCGCTTTGAGATGCCGCTTAGCCCAATATGCTATCTGAAATAGGAGCGACGTAAATTGAACAAATGTGATAGAATTTCGCTGAATTCTTAAATTAACCATAATATAAAATGATCTAATCGGGTCTCTGTTTGCGTTATCCTAGAAGTTTAATAGTGCATTATACTCGGCATTTCATGCGCTTTTAGATGCCGCCTAGCCCAGTACGCTATCTGAAACAGGAGCGACGTAAATTGAACAAATGTGATAGAATTTCCGTGAATTCTTATAGCAACCTTAATGTAAAATGATCTAATCGGGTCTCTGTTCGCCCTACCATAGAAGTCTAATAGTGCATTTCACTCGCCATTTCATGCGCTTTGAGATGCCGCCTATCCCAGTACGCTATCTGAAATAGGAGCGACGTAAGTTGAACAAATGTGATAGAATTACGCTGCATTCTCATATTAAGCGTAATATAAAATGATCTAATCGGGTCTCTGTTTGCCTTATCCTAGAAGTTTAATAGCGCGTTTTACTCGCCACTCGACGCGCTTTAAGATGCCGCCTAGCCCAGTATGCTATCTGAAATAGGAGCGACGTAACTTGAACAAATGTGATAGAATTTCGCTGAATTCTTAAATTAACCATAATATAAAATGATCTAATCGGGTCTCTGTTTGCGTTATCCTAGAAGTTTAATAGTGCATTATACTCGCCATTTCATGCGCTTTTAGATACCGCCTAGCCCAGTACGCTATCTGAAATAGGAGCGACGTAAATTGAACAAATGTGATGGAATTTTGCTGAATTCTTAAATTAACCATAATATAAAATGATCTAATCGGGTCTCTGATTGCCCTATCATAGAATTTTAATAGTGCATTTTATTCGCCACTTCATGCGCTTTGAGATGCCACTAAGCCCAATAAGCTATTTGAAATAGGAGCGACGTGAATTGAACAAATGTGATAGAATTTCCCTGAAATCTTATATTAAACAAAATATAAAATGATCTAATCGGGTCTCTGATTGCCCTATCATAGAAGTTTAATAGTGCATTTCACTCGTCATTTCATGCGCTTTAAGATGCCGCCAAGCCCAGTACGCTATCTGAAATAGGAGCGACGTATGTTGAACAAATGTGATAGAATTTTGCTGAATTCTTAAATTAACCATAATATAAAATGATCTAATCGGGTCTCTGTTTGCCCTACCCTAGAAGTTTAATAGTGCATTCCACTCGCCATTTCATGCGCTTTCAGATGCCGCTTAGCCCAATACGCTATCTGAAATAGGAGCGACGTAAATTGAACAAATATGGTAGAATTTCGCTGAATTCTTAAATTAACCATAATATAAAATGATCTTATCGGGACTCTGTTTGCCCTACCCTAGAACTTAAATAGTGCATTTTACTCGCCATTTCATGCGCTTTGAGATGCCGCTTAGCCGAATACGCTAACTAACATAGGAGCGACGTAAATTGAACAAATGTGATAGAATTTTGCTGAATTCTTAAATTAACCATAATATAAAATGATCTAATCGGGTCTCTGTTCGCCCTACCATAGAAGTCTAATAGTGCATTTCACTCGCCATTCCACGCGCTTTAAGATGCCGCCGAGCCCAGTACGCTATCTGAAATAGTAACGACGTAAATTGAACAAATGTGATAGAATTTTGCTGAATTCTTAAATTAACCATAATATAAAATGATCTAATCGGGTCTCTGATTGCCCTATCATAGAAGTTTAATAGTGCATTTTATTCGCCATTTCATGCGCTTTGAGATGCCGCTTAGCCGAATATGCTATCTGAAATAGGAGCGACGTAAATTGAACAAATGTGATAGAATTTCGCTGAATTTTTTTATTAACCATAATGTAAAATGATCTGATCGGGTCTCTGTTCGCCCTAGCCTACAAGTTTAATAGTGCATTTTATTCGCCACTTCATGCGCTTTGAGATGCCGCTAAGCCCAATAAGCTATCTGAAATAGGAGCGACGTAAATTGATCAAATGTGATAGAATTTCGCTGAACTCTTATATTAACCAAAATATAAAATGATCTAATCGGGTCTCTGATTGCCCTATCATAGAAATTTAATAGTGCAGTTTACTTGACATTCCACGCGCTTTAAGATGCCGCCTAGCCCAGTACGCAATCTGAAATAGGAGCGACGTAAATTGAACAAATGTGATAAAATTTCCCTGAATTCTTATGTTAACCATAATATAAAATGATCTCATCGGGTCTCTGTTTGCCCTACCCTAGAAGTTTAATAGTGCATTTTATTCGCCATTTCATGCGCTTTGAGATGCCGCTTCGCCCAATACGCTATCTGAAATAGGAGCGACGAAAATTGAACAAATGTGATAGAATTTCGCTGAATTCTTTTATGAACCATAATGTAAAATGATCTCATCGGGTCTCTGTTCGCCATAGCCTAGAAGTTTAATAGCGCATTTTATTCGCCATTTCATGCGCTTTGAGATGCCGCTTAGCTCAATACGCTATCTGAAATAGGAGCGACGTAAATTGAACAAATGTGATAGAATTTCCCTGAAATCTTTTATTATACAAAATATAAAATGATCTAATCGGGTCTCTGATTGCCCTATCATAGAAGTTTAGTAGTGCATTTTACTCGCCATTTCATGCGCTTTGAGATGCCGCTTAGCCCAATACGCTATTTGAAATACGAGCGACGTAAATTGAACAAATGTGATAGAATTACGCTGAATTCTTATATTAACCGTAATATAAAATGATCTAATCGGGTCTCTGTTTGGCTTATCCTAGAAGTTTAATGGTGCATTTCACTTGCCATTTCATGCGCTTTGAGATGCCGCCTAGACCAGTACGCTATCTGAAATAGGAGCGACGTAAATTGAACAAATGTGATAGAATTTCTGTGAATCCTTATATTAACCTTAATGTAAAATGATCTAATCGGGTCTCTGTTCGCCTTACCATAGAAGTCTAATAGTGCATTTCACTCGCCATTTCATGCGCTTTGAGATGCCGCTTAGCCCAATACGCTATTTGAAATACGAGCGACGTAAATTGAACAAATGTGATAAAATTACGCTGAATTCTTATATTAACCGTAATATAAAATGATCTAATCGTGTCTCTGTTTGGCTTATCCTAGAAGTTTAATGGTGCATTTTACTTGCCATTTCATGCGCTTTGAGATGCCGCCTAGCCCAGTACGCTATCTAAAATAGGAGCGACGTAAGTGGAACAAATGTGATAGAATTACGCTGAATTCTTATATTAACCGTAATATAAAATGATCTAATCGGGTCTCTGTTTGCCTTATCCTAGAAGTTTAGTATTGCATTTTACTCGCCATTTCATGCGCTTTGAGATGCCGCTTAGCCCAATACGCTATCTGAAATAGGAGCGACGTAAATTGAACAAATGTGATAGAATTTCCGTGAATTCTTATATTAACCTTAATGTAAAATGATCTAATCGGGTCTCTGTTCGCCCTACCATAGAAGTCTAATAGTGCATTTCACTCGCCATTTCGTGCGCTTTGAGATACCGCTTAGCCCAATACGCTATTTGAAATACGAGCGACGTAAATTGAACAAATGTGATAGAATTACGCTGAATTCTTATATTAACCGTAATATAAAATGATCTAATCGGGTCTCTGTTTGGCTTATCCTAGAAGTTTAATGGTGCATTTCACTTGCCATTTCATGCGCTTTGAGATGCCGCCTAGCCCAGTACGCTATCTGAAATAGGAGCGACGTAAATTGAACAAATGTGATAGAATTTCTGTGAATCCTTATATTAACCTTAATGTAAAATGATCTAATCGGGTCTCTGTTCGCCGTACCATAGAAGTCTAATAGTGCATTTCACTCGCCATTTCATGCGCTTTGAGATGCCGCTTAGCCCAATACGCTATTTGAAATACGAGCGACGTAAATTGAACAAATGTGATAAAATTACGCTAAATTCTTATATTAACCGTAATATAAAATGATCTAATCGTGTCTCTGTTTGGCTTATCCTAGAAGTTTAATGGTGCATTTTACTTGCCATTTCATGCGCTTTGAGATGCCGCCTAGCCCAGTACGCTATCTAAAATAGGAGCGACGTAAGTGGAACAAATGTGATAGAATTACGCTGAATTCTTATATTAACCGTAATATAAAATGATCTAATCGGGTCTCTGTTTGCCTTATCCTAGAAGTTTAGTATTGCATTTTACTCGCCATTTCATGCGCTTTGAGATGCCGCTTAGCCCAATACGCTATCTGAAATTTGAGCGACGTAAATTGAACAAATGTGATAGAATTTCCGTGAATTCTTATATTAACCTTAATGTAAAATGATCTAATCGGGTCTCTGTTCGCCCTACCATAGAAGTCTAATAGTGCAATTCACTCGCCATTTCGTGCGCTTTGAGATGCCGCTTAGCCCAATACGCTATTTGAAATACGAGCGACGTAAATTGAACAAATGTGATAGAATTACGCTGAATTCTTATATTAACCGTAATATAAAATGATCTAATCGGGTCTCTGTTTGGCTTATCCTAGAAGTTTAATGGTGCATTTCACTTGCCATTTCATGCGCTTTGAGATGCCGCCTAGCCCAGTACGCTATCTGAAATAGGAGCGACGTAAATTGAACAAATGTGATAGAATTTCTGTGAATCCTTATATTAACCTTAATGTAAAATGATCTAATCGGGTCTCTGTTCGCCCTACCATAGAAGTCTAATAGTGCATTTCACTCGCCATTTCATGCGCTTTGAGATGCCGCTTAGCCAATACGCTATTTGAAAATACGAGCGACGTAAATTGAACAAATGTGATAAAATTACGCGGAATTCTTATATTAACCGTAATATAAAATGATCTAATCGTGTCTCTGTTTGGCTTATCCTAGAAGTTTAATGGTGCATTTTACT